>CAXITY010000020.1:0-180805 GCA_964034905.1 Itoplectis maculator | reverse complement strand
ACGGCACTCGGGGCTCTGCATCTGTGTGAGTCTGACGCACCCCTCACCGACAGGCAAAATTCAATCGGCTGCCATTTCCACACTTTTGCGATTTCAGAGCTGAAATTTCACTGGCGCACTCGGGTGGGCACCAGCTACCACCCTGCCTTTGGAGCTTCACGAGTTTTGTTACACCCTGTATGAGTCGCGGGACTTGTTCAAATTGGACACCGGTCTCCCGTGTTGCATTCGAATAAATTTGATTTTGACATTTTTTCACTGAACAGTAAATGATGTCCGCCAGTGAAAATAAGTAATATACGAATTTGGAGTATAAAATGTTCAAAAAAATCATATATCTTTGTAGATGAAGTGACGTGATGTAGTGAGTGGTTTATAGCCGTAAAAAATTCTTGTTCTGAAAGTTCAATCTTTAGTTAAAGCAGACATGCAGAACTCCTATTAGTAAAGTAGAGAAGATTACAAAATTCCTGCTATGGTCGAAAAAAAACGCTTCTCAATAAAATATGCGACGCTTATGTACTAGCCAATTTGCTCATTTGTCACGAAAGTTATCGTGGCCGCGTGGTTAGGGCCATAGGTTCCTATGCAGATAGTCTGGGTTCGATTCCCAGGGTCGTTTTTTTTTCTTCTTCTTCTTCTTCTTCTTCCGTACTGCACTATGAACATAAAACATGAGTGGTTCCAAGCCGAAGTCCACAATAAGAATCAATGTACAGATAAATCTTCGGTAGATCAAAAAATCTTCTCAGATATGATCAGATATGACTTCACATCATGAAACCATATCCTGTCAGATGCGATCATATCTGGTTGAATCTGATCCATATACGATCAGACCTGGCCATTTTTCTTGTGTGATCAGATATGGTCAATCAGATCTGATCCATATACGATCATACCTGAATTTTCTTTTCCCGGGAATAGATACTACCAAGACAAAAAAATCCATCCCATCAAAAAAATCCTGAAAGAAAAAACATTTTAAAAATATGCCATAAAAAATTCCTATCAAAAAATCTTTTTCAAAAATATTAAACCAAATCCATTACACTAGCCAAGTAAAAAGTGGTTAACGGATGTAGATGTTTCTTTACAAAAAAAATTGGCGTGCCAGCTGTTTGGTCCTGTCTATTTATTAATTAAATAAAAAAAAACAAATGTTAATTTAATGGCATAATGTTAATCTTTTTCCGAATGTTTGTAGTAGCTGGTACAGTTGTCCCGTCCTCATTTCTCTGGACTAGGTACGGGACCAAACCGCTGGCACGCCAATTTTTTTTGTAAAGAAACATCTACATCCGTTAACCACTTTTTACTTGGCTAGTGTAATGGATTTGGTTTAATATTTTTGAAAAAGATTTTTTGATAGGAATTTTTTATGGCATATTTTTAAAATGTTTTTTCTTTCAAGGATTTTTTTTATGGGATGGATTTTTTTGTCTTGGCGTACCATTTTTGTTTTGAAAAAACATTTTTGGGTTTATTTGCTGTCTTTTTGAAATTCAGAGCTTGATTGTACATTTTTTTAAACTAAGTGGGCACCGTTAACTTGCCCACTTCCTTTTTGTTTATCACATATAACCTTAAAAATTGACCTGAAAAACTACAAAGATACCGGTCGTTCCGCCGAGCTCTGCGAACTTGGTTAGAAACACAATTTAATTTCATACACACTACATTATTTTCTCATAACCCAACTAAAAAAGATGCGCACATCCGAGACTGTCAAAAAAGCCACACTGACAAGATGAGAGCGAGCTGGTCACCTAACCGATCGTCGTGAATTTATCGGCATGCCGTCGCTGTGTACGTGCGACTCTCTGCACGTATATGCGAGGGGACAAATCGGTGCAGTTGTGTGAGTGGGGACAAATCGCAAATACTCCCAGATATCAGCAATGCCGGCACCGATTTAATCGAAACAGGTGTCATTAAAAAGAGAAAAATAAATAAAAAATATTGGCGCTGATACATTTTGCGTCCGTGACATGTTGCTTAAGATAATTAATGTTAAAGACGAGATGTGAGTGAGGAGGTAACGCGCCATGCACGTATATGCGAGGGGACATTTTCGTGCCGATGTGTGAGTGCGGACGAAAATTTTTGACAGATTCTGAATTTCAAGTGGCCAGATATTAGCATTGCGGGCATCGATTTTATTGAAACAGGGCTCATTAGAAAGAGAAAAAAAAAATAAAAAATATTGGACCTGACACATTTAGCATCCGCGAAGTTTTGACTGAGATAATTCGAGTTATATTTCGTAGCAGACGAAAAAACGCGAGCTTGCTGTAAATAAGAGTGCGCTAGCGTCTCGGTCGTATAAGGCATATGAGTTTTTTTAAGTCTTGGCGTCGAGACGCTACCGCGTCTCTTGATTATTTAGTCTTTGTCATAGCCGATTTAAAAAACATCGATTTTTTATAAAATGGCGGCCACTTCGACGCAAAGTAGCGATTTTCAAGACAAAATTTGTTCGTATTGTTACGGATGGCCGAAATGAATACACGGACATTTGTTGTTGGGGCGGATATTATTAGTTACAAATGTTGTCTATTAATCCCGATCGCGATCTTTGACACGTCAGCGCGCTGTCAATCTCTAGCCAAGACTGTCGACTGTCACTCGTGATGTGAAGTCGGACATCTATTCGTTTGTCTATTGTCATATCGTGTGTCCATGTAATAGTCAGCTAAATCTGTTACAGTATTTTGCAGAAAAAAAATTAAGAAACGATTTTCGGTAGAACGATCTTATGGTACTCAATTTATGGTTTGATCGATTCATTGAGGTATAAGTAGAATTGATTCGAAAAATTGATTCATTTTAGGCAATGGCAACCCTACTCTCGTTATGTGTCGCGCGGCAGAGCGCGTCATAAAAGTTTCACACCGTTCAACGACGGAGTCTCGCTGCTCTGACAGCTTCCATGGTCAATATCCCCTTTGTTTGCTCACGTGTAATCCCCCCCCCCCCCGTTTTATTTCGCTGCGAATTGGGATAAGCTCTTCAGACTCGGATTGACAATCGCAAAACTTGGCCCGCCGATTATTATTACATTTTCGTCGTAGCAGCGCCGCTAGTGCGCGAGCTTCGGTGGCCTCAAACGGCACTTATTACTCGCGTTATAAAGCTCAGAGCTGGGCAAAGTACCGGAAAGTACTTGAAGTACAAACTACTACAAGTACTATAAGTAGTGGAAGTACTCGTGTATTTGAAGTACCAAGAATCATAAATACGGAAGTATTTCAAGTACTCGGTACTTCAAGTACTTCAAGATTCAAGTACCAAGTACCACGCACTTTTTTCAGCTACACTTCGTAAAATATAGTACTTATATCAGAGCTGGGCAAAGTACGGAAAAGTACTTGAAAAGTACAAAGTACTATAAGCAGTGGAAGTACTCGTGTATTTGAAGTACCAAGAATCATAAATACGGGAAGTACCGGATACGTCATACCAAGTGCCGAATACTTTTTTTTTTCAGCTAAACTTCGTAAACTATAGTACTTATATTTGATTTGTTGCGTATTTGGCAAAACGGACCGACCGATACGACTGCCGATCGTCCCGCGGTTCACGACGAAGCACAGGTCGTATAACTCAACCACGTTACCACGTTACTCACAAACTTTTTACAGGATTACAAATTCATTTTTCAAAAGGCATTGACGGTAGAAATTAACATTCATTTATTTTCACTTTAAATTAGAAAAAACAGTGGCTACATTTGACGGATTGTTAAAAACTATTCCAACTTTGTGTTTGTCTTCGAAAAACTCGTCAACAACACCGATTGAGTCGGCGTTCGCGCCTGCGCAGACGAAATCGCCACGCAAATGTATGAAATACTTACAAATACTTGGTACTTAGGACTTCACAAAGTATTTCAAATACAGTAAAGTACTTGACTTTTTAAGTATAAATAGGTCAAGTACATGGCATATACTTGAATTTTTAAGTACAAATACTTGAAGTGTAGGGCATGTACTTGAACATTTAAGTACCGTACTTCAAATATTTGTTGAAGTACTTTGTACTTCGAGTACTGTATTTCCAACACTTAGCAAGTACTGGGTACTTGAAGTACTGTCCAGATCTGTTTGGTACTTAGTACTTGATAAAGTCCTTCAAATACGGTAAAGTACTTGAATTTTAAAGTACAAATACTTTAACTACATGACACGTACTTGAAATTTTAAGTACAGATAAATGAAGTACGGGATATGTACTTGAACATTTAAGTACAGTACTTCAAATATTTGTTGAAGTACTTTGTACTTCGAGTGCACTTCCAGTACTTCGCAAGCACCGGGTACTTAAAGTACTGCCCAGCTCTGATAAAGCTCCACTGGCTTCCGTTGTAATAGGACTGTAATTTACACTTGCTCGGGGGTTGTGTATATAAGGAAAACGAGGCTGCGGTGCGTGTATGCGTTCACAGGTAGATGGACGGAGGGGGGAAACGAGAGCGAGAGAGAGAGACCGGAACACGCCGAGTTCTCCGAACAATACCGTAGTAAAGCTTAATTGCACAAGTTTAGAATGGATCTTAAGGGGCATTTCGTATACGTTATGTGTATAAAGTAAAAGACTCGGGGAGCCGGAGTCGCGGGGAACTACTGTTCTAATACCCAGGAGAAACGAGTCCATTCACTCCAGGACCAATTATTATTTGCTCGAAGCTTTCTCCTTGTCTTTGGTCTCACAGGGCCGCCGAGGAGCGGGGATGGAAGCAGATAGAATGTGTATTGTGCCTTCGAGTTACGAAGGCGATATGCGGCCGAGGACGACGTGACCGGGGCTTTGCGAGACGGAAGATGGCCTTTGGCTTTCCGAAGTTAACGGATAGAAGCTTTTGTTTCGTCGCTGGAACTGTCCGAAATCTAGAAGACGACAGTCCAGGTGCGGCCAGCTTGCCAAAATAAAAAAAAAATCGTTTCTTTGTCTTATTAACTAATACAAAAAAAAATTCTCATTCACTACGGACGATAATTTTTT
This sequence comes from Itoplectis maculator, assembly GCA_964034905.1. Taxonomy (NCBI): domain Eukaryota; kingdom Metazoa; phylum Arthropoda; class Insecta; order Hymenoptera; family Ichneumonidae; genus Itoplectis; species Itoplectis maculator. Next base: position 175,801 of record CAXITY010000020.1, on the reverse strand, counting down.
TTTCTCCCGACTCCACTGAAATAACCCCATTTCGCGTCCGCAACGCGGGCGGAAAATAGCTCATTTTTGACAAATGACTCACGCATGCGAAATACGATTTCATTTCCTCCCTAGGGAGGAAATCGGCTTATTCCTGCCCGGCGGGAGAAATGAAAATCGCATTACGCATGCGGATCGTCATTCGTTAAAAATTACCTAATTTTCCGTCCCCGTTGCACACGCGAAATGGAGTTATTTTGCAGTGAAATCGGGAGAAAAGTATAGTACGCTACATGGGAGGGATGCAACTTTTCACCTCGTGTGAATTTCTGCCCTCGCTTCGCTCGGGCATCAAACTTCACGCTCGGTGAAAAGTTGCACTTCCCTCCCTTGTAGCGTAATGTACTATTTTATCTTTAAAAAATGTCTTTTGGTCATAAAAAACAAAACGCATTCCGTATTTTGCTCGGGATTTTTTTTTTTTTTCAAGTTTGTCAAGTTTAAGACTAATTTTCAGCCAAAGGACATTATCGCATATTGTGGGGATCTCGAGTTATGAATTTTTCACGTTTGTACCGCATTCTGTTTATTCTTGAAAAAACCATAAAAAATACATATCTCGAGATCGTCTGAATGTGTAATTCCGTCCTTCGGCTGAAAATTAGTTTTCAACTTGACAAACTTGAAAAAATATTCCCGAGCAAAATACGGAGTGCGTTTTGTTTTTTATGACCAAAACAAATCTTAAACAATGAAAAAAAAAGTCCGCAGTAAAGTGAATTATTTTTTTCCAATGACAATGGAAAACTGAAGCTTTTGTTTTTTATAAATGTTTTTCCGATGAATCCTCGCGAAGTTATCGTCAAAACAACAAAGAACTGAAATTTTAGCTTTTTTCGAAACCGGAAGCTAGAAGGGGCCCTAAACTCCGTGAGAATTTTTTCTCCATGAGAAAGATTAGAACTGAAAATTTAAAAAAAAATCGTATTTTTTTTACTTATAAAATAATAAAATATGTCTAGAATATTCTCCCAAAATTTTTTATCTATCCGAGTAAAATTCTAAGAGATAGAGCCTTCGAAAATTCCGCCGCCTAACCACCCACCTAGCTCTTCAAAACTTTAATCGCGTCTTACTCAAAATTCTATTTTTGAAGTCGGTGAACACGATTTCTCGAAAAGATATGAGCCGATCTAGTTCAAATTTTGCACACATCTTCAAAATAACATTATCTAGTGCTTGAACGAAGGATTTTTTTTTTCTTGGTACAACTTACATTACGAGGCAATACATGGTGAAAATATAAGGAAAAAATGGGATCTTTTGTTCACAACTCCGCCAAAAATTCAAATTAATTTTTTTCCTTTGTTCAAGCACGAGATCTATTCATGTACTAACGAAACATTTTTGGTTTTTCAATTTTCGACTAACCAGTCATGAGTTATTGTGTCCACGGCGAGACCACTTTTTTGCGAGGTCAAACGAAATGAGCTCCCAATTTTTTTAACGAAAAGCTCGAAACTTTTTAACGAAAATTTTACAAAGTAGTCGTGAGATATGAATATTTGATGTGGTATTGGTATTGGTATTTGTGATACACCGACTCCCCGAAGGGTTGCGGACTCCTTGGTACTCCTTCTCTTTCTCTCCTCCTTCCTTATCCGTTGTCGTTGGTTCGGTTCTCGAGTCTGGAGCTTTATCACGCCCCGACAGGTGTCGGCCTCGGACATACGGCGATAGTCGTAGTTCGTACGTCCTATAGCCGGAGCTACGTCATTGTTACACATATGACTCACACAATGACCCGAATCCGACTAGCGTTCGTTATCGACTCTGTCCTCGTGCAAAATACACGTCACGTGGCAGCTCGTCACAATAAAGAACCTAGGGTTTTCGAATCGCCAGGTTAAGCATTTGATAAAGCCGTTCCAGGGCTGTATTACGTCGTCAGATGGTAGTACGCGTAACATTAGGTCCGTAGCCCAACGGTGTCTTCATAGACGGCGCAGTCTTCCTTCGATTGTCAGAATCAGGACCAATATGAAAAGCGAGTCGAGTACCGCGTGTATAAGTGTACTTATCGAAATGTTGATCAAAGGTCTCGGTTCCTTGGACTTCAGTCACAGCAAACAGGCGATGTCTTTGGACAGCGAGTAACGATCCTTGATGAATACGATGCGAAACAGGCGAAGAATCAGAGCTTGCCGTAAATCAGGAAGATGTCTTCAGGTTTTACGCAAAGGAGAAGAATGACGCAATTTATAAATGATTTGGTGATTTTATTCACAATTGTCACTCAAAATTGGATAAATAATAGTCACTCGCGGTTGAGCGTTACAGCAAACACCTTGATTTAGAGTCCATTATTACGTCGCTAAACGATACAATAAATTGCGGGAGTGATCCGCACTTGACCGGCTCGCAACGTCTTCTGTCGATCCCTGCTCGATCTGCGATGCACCAACCTGCAGGATGCAAGGGTGGGAGAGATAAAGAGTGGCATCTCACAAAAGCGATGACGAGTGTCGACTTCTCCGCCGCGAGCCATCGTCTCGTCGCGAGCTGATACGGCGGGAGCGATATACAGGGTGTCCCATCTGAAACAGTACGGCCAAATATCTCCTAAAGGAGGCGTCTAACGTAAACATTTTCGAAACACAAGTTGTAGGGTTTCGAGGGGGACATTCAATGCAGACGTCATTTTGAGCTTGCAAGATCGTGCTTGCAAGCCGCAAGCTCAAAGTCATTTTTCTTAAATGGCAACCGCATTTTTCACCCCAATGAAAGTTGTTCCTCTTGACGAGTTGTTTTCAAAAACCTCATCATCCATGTTATTTTCTTTGATTTCACGCGAGAAATACGATAAAAACAATTTCTTCAATGAAATCGAAAATTCAAACATTTCTAGTGCGGTTTTGTGTTGATGATCGTTCTTCCGATCTGTTTACTAACCGAGGTTACCAAATCAAAACATTAAACAGAAACATTTCCTACTAGGTTAAGGATTCTTTCACTTTGCTCAGTTTCAATTCAATTCGAGTCGAGTCAGGATGTATTCAGCTAGTGAAATTGTAGATATTTTGCTGGTTTTAGGGGAGTGTAGAGGAGTGTATCGAGCCGCAGCACGAGCATATCGCGAGCGGTACCGTAATCGCCTACATTTTCCTTCAGCTGCGGTTATTCGCAAAATTGAACATAACTGTAGGAGAGGGAGGATTTTCCGGAGACAACAGCCAGAACAACAAGGTATAAATCCTAATGATCCACGAGCTGTCGCTATATTGGCTTTGATTCACATGAATCCTCACATTATTTAGTTTGAGAGATATTGAACGGGATTTGGGTATACCACGAAGCACAGCACACAGAATTCTGCGATCTGGCCGCTATCACCCGTATCACATAACGTTGACTCAAACGTTATCGGCGCAAGATAGGCAACAAAGGGTCGATTTTTGCAACTGGGCTCTGCGAAGACTGAATGAAGATCCAAACTTTTTTCAGTACGTTCTTTTCAGTGACGAGGCAACATTTCAGAGTACTGGGTCATTGAATCGACACAACTGCCATTATTGGTCGAGGGTCAATCCTCACTGGACTCAACACATTGATCATCAACATCGATGGAAAGTGAATGTGTGGTGCAACGTTGTTGACGGGGAAGTGATAGGCCCATACTTTTTCAACGGTAATGTCACCGGGCAGAATTATCTGGAATTCCTGCGTACTCAGCTGCCAATCCTCATTGAGAACGTGAGCTTACAAACAAGACTGAGGATGTGGTTCCAGCAGGATGGTGCTCCCCTGGTGGGACGGTACACGATCGATTACACGATGAAATGAATGGCCAAATGCACGTTCAAATACGCGCGTGTAATGTCTTCATCTATTTGACCGTGTAATTTTAAGAAAATACACGGTCAGATTTTTTTGAACCGTGTATTTGTGCGTTTATTTGTACTGTTACGTCCTGGCCGTAACGCCAGTTTGACGATCAGACATTTTTTTGAACCTTTTATTGAAGACCCCCGAGAATGAGAGAAGAGAAGGAAATCTGAAGAATCAGTAGACTTTGAAGTCTGTAAACTCCGAGCTTGTGAGGTACTCTCTGTATGGACTCTAGGCACGAAGGGTTAAACGAAGAAATGCGACTATATCAACTAAATTTCTGGCAAGTTGAACCCCGGTAGGAAAGGATTCGCCAGCGCCCCACGTGACGCAGCGACGACTTTTCGTAACTGGTGGTCACTCTGGGCCGGTCATTATCGACCGCCGCTCCAGGGATCTTGCACTCGCTATTTCGTTACCATCGATCTAGATCCACGAGTAACCGAACTGCCACGCGGCACGCGGTCTCCCCCCAGGGAACCATCAAGGCATGAGCGCAAGCGTGTCGTTTTCGACGCACGCACCATGCTGCTACTCTGGCGACACATATATCTCGATCTCTCTCTCTCTCTCTCCACCAGTTCTCTCTCTGCTTCGTCTCCACCAGTTTACTGCCATCTCCCGGAGTTTCTAATTGCGGAGATAAAAATCCCGGGTTCGTTGCCGTTGCTGCTGGCGGTGGTATATCGCCCTCCGCACATCGGAAATCTGAGGACCTTCGAGGAGAGGTTCTTGGAGATTGCACCGGATTTTAGGCGCTCGATAATTTTCGGGGATTTCAACACCGACCTTGACGCGAGAACGCATGATGCCGCGCATCTGCAGAGCTTTGTCGACGAGAATGGTCTCTACTTGGTCCCGTATAGGCCGTCGCATCATACTGCAACAGCGAGTACGCGTCTCGACCTGTGTATCGCGGACGGTCGTGCGAACATTTTGTCGTTTGGGCAGTACGCGGTGCCGTTTCTTTCTGCGCATGACCTTATTCACGTGGAATATAATATAAGGGCGCCGGCGCGCGAGCCAGCCACCTTTTTCTGCCGGAGCATAAAGCGAGTTGAGGAGGGTGTGTGTCGTGACCTTGAGACGATGGATTGGGGCCCGCTGTATCAGTCGGAGTCGATTGATGAGAAGGTGCGTCTGCTGACGGAGGGAGTGACTGCGGTGTTTGATGCTCTCGCACCTGTGCAGCAGGTCGCGGTGAAGAGGACGGCAGCGCCGTGGTTGACGCCGGAACTTCTTGAGCTGAGGCGGCGGCGGGATCGGCTACGAGATCGGCTGCGCAAGGCGTCGGGGGGGAGATGTCCTCTGACTGCCTCGGGGGAGCGAAGATGGGCTTATCTGCGGGAGCGCTTTGTGGCTGCGCGGGACCAAGTGAAGGAGAAATTGGAGGCGGCGAGGGACGCGTACTACCTGGCGAGTTTTCGCAGTGCGAGGACTCCATCGGACACGTGGGGCAAGGTTCGACAGCTTGGCTTGATTGGGCGAGAGAGGTCAAGTGCGGCGCTCGATTTCTCTTTGGACGAGATAAACGAGCATTTTTTAGCGGCGAGTGCGGGGAACGTGGGTATGGAGCGGCCTGTGCGGGATGCGTCTGCTCGTGCAGAAGTGGGGGAATTTGTGTTGGCTCCCGTGACAGTTGACAAGCTGTGGAGAGCGTTGTCCCGTATAACCTCGAACGCGATGGGGGTGGATGGTTTGAGTGCGGAAATGTTGCGTTGTGCGTGGCCTGCGATTGCTGACATTGTATGTCATGTGTGCAATTTTTCGATTGAGCGCGCGGTCTTCCCAGCGTTGTGGAGGAAATCGCGAGTTTGCCCCATACCGAAGGTCGCTGTGCCGGCGGGTCCTGCGGACCTCAGGCCAATCGCGCTGCCGTGCGTGTTATCGAAGGTCGTAGAACACGTTGTGTCGGTCCAGGTGAAGGTATTTTTGGCTGCTCACGATTTGAATGACATCTATCAATCGGGATTTCGAGTGAATCATAGCACGCAGTCGGCGCTGCTGAGAATTGTCGATGATGCTCGTCTTGCAATCGACAATAGGATGGTCACAATTATTGTTTTTTTCGATTTTTCTAAGGCCTTCGATTGCGTGCGGCACGACGTCCTGTTGCGAAAGCTGGAGGAAATGAATTTTTCAGCGACGGCGGTAAATTGGTTCGCGGCGTATTTATTAGGTCGCAGTCAGGCGGTGTATGGTCGGGATGGGAGTCGATCTGCGTGGGGGGAAGTGCGTTCTGGGGTGCCGCAGGGCTCAGTTCTCGGCCCTTTGTTGTTCGCGATTTTCCTAAGGGGTTTTGGGGACATTGTTGGCGCTTGCCGGTACAGCTTTTATGCGGACGACCTGCAAATATATTATCACTGCGGGCCCGGCGACCTGGTTGAAGGTGTTGCGTGCGTCAATAGGTGCATAGAAGCGGTCTGCGTGTGGGCGCGGTCGTGCGGGCTCAGGCTAAATTCGGGAAAAACGAGGGCGATGATCATTGGGACGGCTCGCGTCGTGAATGCGCTGGCTGACGCGCAGCCACCGCCGGTTGTGGTGGGGGCGGATATTATACCGTATGCGACGTCGGTTAAGTGTCTCGGGGTCGTTTTGCAGAATACGTTGACGTGGCGGGAGCAATTCACGCGTGTCTCTGGGAAGGTGCATGGTATTGTATACCAGCTGAATTTGTGCCGCGGTCGAATTCCGTTCGAGGTGCGAAAGATGCTTGTGTCGGCGCTGGTGTTATCGCAGGTTGACTATTGCAGTTTGCTTTTTACCGATGTAACTGTCGAGCTGGATTTGCTGTTGCAGCGCGCGGTAAATCGAGGGGTGCGTTCCGTGTGTGGCGTGCGTAGAGACGAGCGGATCACGCCTTCGTATTTGCGGCTGGGATGGCTGAAGGTGGCGCAGCGGCGGAAGCTTTTGCTGGGGACGTGTGTGTGTGCGATCAGGTTGACGGGCGAGCCTCGGTATTTGTACGAGCGCATCTCGGTGCCCGTGCCTGCGCAGGCTTATGGGACCAGGCAGCAAGCGTCCGAGTTGGACTGTGCTGTGCCGTTTGCGCGCACGGTTTGCTTCGAGCGGTCGTTCACGGTTGCGGCGTGCACGCTATGGAACTCCTTGGATGTCGAGCATCGGCGGTGTCGAACAGTGGGGGAGTTCAGGCGCATTCTTCGGGATCAGTTGTTGGCTGAGATGCGGCGCTTGTATGACGCGGGCGTGTAGGGGCGGCAAGTTACGCGTGTGTGGCTTGTTGGTAGTATTAAGTAGAATTAGAATTACGATTAGGCTAATTTAGAAGTAAGTTACATTTAGTTTTACTGTATTGCCTGCGCAGTATGTGAAGTGCGCGTATTGTATTATTGGTGTATATGTACATAATTTTGCACGGTGCTATTAGGGGGCCTGGCCCCAGGGCACGTAATAAACGACTCTTTCTCTCTCTCTCTCTCTCTCTCTCTCTCTCTCTCTCTCTCTCTCGCTCTCATTATGAGTCGTAAAAGCTTTAAGTTACACCTTCGAAAATGATCTAAACTAGTAGTGAACGAAATCAATGGATAAAGGAATGTAGAATCTAATCTCACGCTCTATATCAATATCAATAGTCAAGGAATAAAACAGATTGGAGACTTATTTCCGAGAACAACAATGTAGCGTATGAACAAATAGATTGAAGAATCAATAATTCCTGTTCATTTAAAACTGACTATTCACAAGGAATTCATAACGCTAAGAATGACCTACGCTCACTAGGAATTTAAGATAGAAGATAAGATAATAAGACAGATGGTTTAAACAAAAGGGAAAAGTTGAAGCACAAATTAAAAATAACAAATGGGAAAGAAATTACAATACATAAAATCTATGAACGCATTTTATAACGGTAACTATACGAATTTTGCAGCGAGATATTTGAACAATTAAACTCTGGAAATAATTAGCGATTGAAAATCTAATATAAAGAAAATTTAATAGTGAAATGCATAACTTCAAAATGCGGAGAAAAATTAGCAACAAAAGATATAACAAAGAATTAAGCGGAGAGTCGAACATCAATAGATAAAACAAGGAGCCAAGACTAATAACGGAGAAGGAACACGAGCGAAGGGAAGTAATTTCAAATTAACGAGATATTAATATGCGCAAGATACTTGCTGTTAAAGGGAGTCTAGATCGGAGGTTTCAAGTACAGAGTCGATAACCAAATGTGGAGATATACAATCAATCCCCGTAGTCCGACGGAAAACAATACAGAAACCGGGTGGACACGTGGATAAATAGGGAACAGGAAACAAGGGTTAGGGAACAGGGAACAGGGAATTATTCAATACAAAGGAAATTTAGACGTGGGTTCGACGGATAACAATTGAGAAACCGGGTGAACGAATAAATGGAAAATTGTGTTAAATAATATAGTAATTAAATAATGAGATCCACGATGGACCACTCAAAGTTACAGTAAACATCCGACTCTGAGGCCCCCGATACAAATCTAGTCATTTTGCAATAATCAATAAATACGAATCAGCAAAGTTAGTAACAACCAAAGGTCAGAGGCTCTGAGTTTTGGACTATGTTGTACCGAGCGCGGTACCAATCACAGTACCGAGAAAAAGGCACGCAGACTGTTTATACAACGAACCGAGGGCACGCGTCGTCGAGCGCTGTCGCATCTGAGTTCCCCAACGAGAGGCCCGAGGGGGTCCCTCTCTCGGCTGCGGATCGGTTAGGCACCGTATAATCGATTCTGTATTTCCACCTTTAAAATTCAATACCACCGAAGATTATAATCGAAATCACTCCCCGATAAATACAATCGGAAAGGGACGAATCAGGCTACACCAGGATATTTAGTATTTCAAAATCCGACTATTATTTAGTCATGTTCAATTATCTCGAAAGCGACGAAACGGATCCGAAAAAGAAAAGCAACATTGTAAAGGGATTGATGCGAAGAGAAGAATATGAATCCGAAACGCTAATCAATTTCAATTGTTAATTAGACACCAAAGAGGAGGAATAATTGTAACTGGACAGTAGAAAGCTCGAATCTTAGAGGGGTCTGTACTCGCCCTCCCCTTTTGCATATGCGTCATCGATGAGGTACCGAGGAGAGAAGCTCGAGAATGAGTGTTCGTGTACACGTACGGATCTCTAGACCCGGGGGGAGTTAGGTCATTCCTCCTCTCGCAAGAGGAGACTTCGGACACGCGGACACGACGATACCAATGCGACGTTCGATCGACAAATCAAAATTTAACACGTTGACGATCGTCACCACGACCGAATCACAGGAGCTTTCGAGCTTGGATGTGTATGTAATCAGAAGGAATTGTAACATGACCAAATATGGTCATCGCCAAGTCAATGTACTAACGAGGGCACCCCCCACTAATTTCTTTTGAGACTGAGATGAGACAAAGAGCCCCGTAAGGCTATAAAAGGGGGCGGTTTTGGGGCGCCCGATGCAGTCCAACCGCCCAGAGAGATCAAGTAATACCTAAGGCAGATCGCCAGTAGTTTCAGTAACATTTACGCAGCCCAACCGGCCAGAGAGATCAAGTAATACCTAAGGCAGATCGCTAGTAGAATCAGTAATACTTAGGGCAGTTCGCCCGGCCCGGTCAACCCGATAGATTCATTCACATTTAAGGCAGTCCAACCGGCCAGACAGATCAAGTAATACCTAAGGCTGATCGCCAGTAGATTAAGTAACATTTAAGGCAGTACGCCCCGGACCAAGAGATCTAGTAATATCTAAGGCAGTTCGCCAGTAGATTCGGTCATACTTAGAGCATTTCGCCCATTTCAATAGAGTCCTTTAGATATTTTGCCGCTTTCAATATTTATCTTTTTTATTACAATATTTATCACGGTACAATATTTATCACAATAATTACAATATTCATCACGGATCCTGGGTCCGTTGATTCTCACCACTTTGGGAGAGATTTTGGGTCTTATCTTTTCTTCAGGATACTTTGTTAATTCTCACCCTCAGTTAGAATCTGATTAGAACGATTTGAGAATTATTTCGCCTCACATCTCAATCAATTTCCGGTCCGTTTGGACACTTTTTCACTGTTTGTCAGAATTTGTATCGCGAGATTCTATTGTATTTGTTCTTTTTACCGCTGATTAAATCCACCACCCATTTGCGTATTTTCTACAAAAATTATTAAATAGTTATTTTTCACCCGAATTAATAAGAAGTGTAACTATCAACAACCTACGAGGGATCGCCAAGAAACGGTAAGTCGCAATTCCACTATATTTTTCACCCCCTAATTAACCGAATTCTCAATCCGGAATTGAACGAAATCACGTACACCCCTATCCCGGGATATTGCTCGCAAGAGTAGTCCCAAAAACGGGGTTGCAGTTCGGTGTTTGTCTGCCAGGTGCGAGGATAGGGAAACCTTCGGTTTCCTTGCCCGGAGTGCGACAAGCCTCCCAACCGAGCTGTGCAAAACGTGTAAATCTGCCGACGGATGAAAATCCTCGACATATTTGACGTAACAGTACGTGCATTTGCGATTAAATCCACGGCGCCCGGACCCTGTATACTTGTGCGTTTATTTGTACGTGCATTTGCGATCAAATTTACGACGCCCGGACCGTGTATTTGTGCGTTTATTTGTACGTGCATTTGCGATTGAATCTACAGCTGACCGTGTATTTTCTTAAAATTACACGGTCAAATAGATGAAGACATTACACGCGTGTATTTGACCGTGTAAAGTGGCGTGTATCGTCCCATCAGGGTCCGCCTCATTTCGCTCGATTCGTAAGGGATCACCTGAACATTTCCTTCCCAAATCGTTGGATTGGTCGGGGCGGTTTCATTTTGTGGCCTCCGCGATCACCGGACCTTACACCTATTGACTTCTACCTATGGGGTTTCATTAAGGATGTTGTTTACACAAACAGACCGACCACACCAGACGATTTACAGAGACGTATCAGGGTAGCAATTCCACGCATCACTCCACAAGTTCTCCGAAGAGTTATTGACAATTTTCATCGTCGAATCCAATTGTGCCTGCATGTTAACGGTGGAAACATTGAAAATCTTCTGTAGGGGTTGATGCCACACGCGCTATTTTTTTTCTTTTTGTATTCAGCGCAAGGGATTTAAATCAGACTTGGCCTCCACGTGGTGCATCCTGGGTAAGTCCAACAAAGTCTGAATTTCCGATTTAATTGAAGAATTTGTTTTTATCGTATTTCTCGCGTGAAATCAAAGAAAATAACATGGATGATGACGTTTTTGAAAACAACTCGTCAAGAGGAACAACTTTTATTGGGGTGAAAAATGCGGTTGCCATTTAAGAAAAATGACTTTGAGTTTGCGGCTTGCAAGCGCGATCCTGCAAGCTCAAGATGACGTCTGCATTGAATGTCCCCCTTGAAACCCTACAACTTATGTTTCGAAAATTTTTACGTTACACGCCTCCTTTAGGAGATATTTGGCCGTACTGTTTCAGATGGGATACCCTGTATTTCATTCGCCGCGTATCGCACCGGATGCGCCCAGGTGACCATAGGTCGGCGAAGGATATCTCCACAGCAGTAGCAGACAAAACACCCCGTCGTCGGAGTTTTCTTATCTTATAATTATAATACTCTACGAATATGAAAGCGAAGTTCTAATAGTTTCAAACGGTATACTTAACATTATCGTCCGTTTTGCCTTCACCCGCGGGACTTCAGTCTCGGGAATCGAACCCATGACAGTCTCCCAGTCTTTATGGCTTTCCAGACCAAGACGCTGGCCCTTTCCTTTAGACCTACTATTTTTAAGGCAGATTCCGAACCACCGGGATTACAGAAAAAGCACATAGAAAAATCCATTGGTGCCCGACCCGGGAATCGAACCCGGACCCACTGCGTATGAGCCCGCGCCCGAAACCACTCGGCCACTGCTCTCCCTTGTATATTTGATGTGATAAATTGTTTAAATAAAATATTTCATCAGATATATTTTTTGAAAAATAGTAAAAACACCCTTTTTTGAGCCTCGGAAACCCACCTAACCCCTTAAAAAAATGGTTCAGTGAGAAAATATTCGCAATTTTTTTTTATCAAGATCTCAAAATCGCTACATGAGTTTAATTATTCTGTAATTTAAAACTCCGCAGAGTTTAGTTATTCTAGATAAGAGAATAATAACAAATATCTAATACATTGAAAAAACATTAAATCAAGAGAATAATTAAACTTCAAAGAGTTTAATTATTCTGAGTTTAATTATTATAACTCCCAAGAATTTAATTATTCTATTTTGGGTTCAATTATTACTGGTTGTTATTTCCAAGCGACGTGTTTGCCCGGACAACCGGTAATCGACATTGTTCTTCATTTCAGAGAGACCGAGACGCTAATCGCCAAGAATCACAAACGCGAAGTTGACCCAAGCGATCCCAGCGTTCTCAATTGCATCTAAGCCCTCGACTAAATTACAGAGGACGCGTATAGTCCTCCTCGGTACACTTCCGCTCCGCTGCGTCGCGCTCCTGGCGGAGATTTGAGGCCGGCTGTTACGACAAGCAACATCATAACGAGAGGGCGCAACGAAGTTTGGAACTTGGCTCGCCGGTAAACACAGCGCGTGCTGCTGCTGCAGGGCCTAAAGCTGTAGAAACGCGCGAGCTTCGTTGTTCCGTCCGTCTATAGGCATACGTTAACCCTTTCGTGCACAGCGAGATGTATTACGGGGACATATACACTTGGAAACGAAAAAAAAAGTAATTTTCAAGAATTTTTTTTCAGGGAAACTATTGGAACTGTCGGATCGGAGTTTTTTTCTAGTTAAAATAGTATATTGTGCTACAAGGGTGAAAAAGGTATGCACTTCCTCCCGAGTAGCACACGCTATTTTTTCCCCGACTATGCTGAAATGACCACATTTTTATGCCTGCAACGGTAGAACGGTACAATTTGCAGCGGGCAGAAAAGAAGCCGCAAGCGGGAAGTAAAGTTGCGCAGAGGGCAGAAAAGAAGCTGCAATCGGCACTAAAATGCTGCGCAGAGGGCAGAATAAGTACATTACGCAACAAGGGAGGGAAGTGCAACTTTTCACCGAGTGTGAAATTTGATGCCCGAGCGAAGCGAGGGCAGAAATTCACACGAGGTGAAAAGGCACTTCCCTCCCATGTCGCGTACTATACTTTTCTTCCGATTTTGCTGAAAAAGAACCTCATTTCGTGCGTGCAACACGGACGAAAAGTCGCTCATTTTTAACCTGTGACGAAGACGCATGCGCAGTACGAATTACATTACTGCCCGTGGGCAGGAATGTGCCGATTACGTCTCTAGGAAGGTAATATAAACCGGACAGCGCATGCCTCGAGTCACAGGTTAGAAATGAGCGACTTTCCGCCCGCGTTGCGGGCACGAAATGAGGTTATTTCAGCGGAGTCGGGAGAAATAGTACATTACGCTACAAGGGAGGGAAGTGCAACTTTTCACCGAGTGTGAAGTTCGAAAAAATTCACACGAGGTGAAAAGTTGCACCCCTCCCATGTCCCTAGCAATCACGATAACTTTCATTTTTACCTAAAAAAACAGTCAAAGTGACCATAAAAATAACACTCAATAGAAGTTGTTTTTTGCACAGAAGAAACTTTCGAAATTATCAAAATGACCGTCGAAATAACCAAACCCAAAAATCTTACAGTTGCTTTTTCGTCAGCAGAACCAATAACTTACCGTCATGATGACCCTTTTGACAGCAAGGTTGTTTTGACTGTAAGATATTGGTTCTAGCAACGAAAATGTAACTATCACATTTCTTTTGTTTCGTCATTTGGAAGGTCATTTTTACAATTTTCGAAAGTTATTTCTGTGCAAAAAACAACTTCTGTTGAGCGTTATTTTTATCGTCACTTTGAAAGTCGTCGTGATTGCTAGAGGGATAGCGTACTATTCTCCCGATTACACTGCAAAATAACTCAATTTCGCGTGTGCAACGGGGACGGAAAATTAGGTTCTTTTTAACAAATGACGATCCGCATGCGTAATGCGATTTTCATTTCTCCCGCCGGGCAGGAATGAGCCGATTTCCTCCCTAGGGAGGAAATGAAATCGTATTTCGCATGCGTGAGTCATTTGTCAAAAATGAGCTATTTTCCGCCCGAGTTGCGGACACGAAATGGGGTTATTTCAGTGGAGTCGGGAGAAAACATACTTTTTCAAGAACGTTTTCAAGTTTTTTGCATTTAAAAAAGTTGCAAATTTACGGTGTACTTAATGGTGTACTGAGCATCGTAAAAACAAACTGGTACTCAACATTTCCCGAAACCACTGAACCGATTAACTTGCAATTTTTTGTGGTTATTCTATACACTATTATCTAGTACTTGTCATATAGAATTTTTTTCCGTTACTTACTTTTTGTTTTATAGGCAAAATAATAACTAATTTTTGGCCCAAAAATCACAATTTATGTTCAAACGTCCGCCATTTTGTCATAAATCGATATTTTCAAAATCGGCTAAGACAAGTACTAGATTATAGTATTTAATTTAATAATCTTTTTATTTTTTTTTTCAGATTATTTTTGAAGAAACGCTAGTGGGTACCGCAGACGCAGTTTTTTTACGACGGTCCAACCATCATACCATATCCTTGTATATGCTTAATATAAAAAAAAAAAAAAAAAATTAAACATTTTTGAATGTATATACTTTTAGATAATTAAGGCCACAATCCGAAATTAAAAATAGTATGACGAAAACCCACGTTGCGGAGTCCCGTCACGAGTGAGAATTGGAGTAAGAGTGAGAGTTGCAGAGTCGATACGGAGGTGTCGCCGTAGAGATTACTCGCTGAGTTGAATCTTCGGAGTCTCTTGCCGGGGGTGAGGGTTAGAGAATTGAAATTAGAATAATTCGACGAGAGAATTAGTTTGTTAAAATGCGAGAAGATGGTTTTATTAAGAAAAAAAATAAAAATAGTTCGCCAAGTGCCTGGCGCGTTTTGGTTTTGCGCGGCGAGGGTGTTTTAGGAGTCGGAAGCAAGTCCGGCGTGTTCTCCTTTTCCGGACTTCCGGTGATGAGATTTCGGCCCCTCGGCGAAGCGGCGGGACGAGTTGGACGCGTCGCCTTCCGGGTCGGGATGTAGGCGGCAGCGGCCTCCTGTGTAGTCTCCCGGGTCGGGGTATAGGCCGACTCGACCTCCTGTGAAGCCTCCAGCTCGCGAGCCAAGCTCTCGTAGTACGCCTCGAACTCCTCTGCGTTGACGATTGGTTCGTCGAAGTCCGGGTACCAACCGTCGTAGTCGTTGGACCCGTGATCTTCAGTCTTCGGCGGTGTCAGGGATGTTGGGAGGGGGCGTGTGGGGGCGCCGGAGGAGAAGTTGTGAGTGTGGATGAAGTGTGAGTCTCTGGTGTGGGTGTGAGTGTATGTGTGACGGGTGTGTCGATTGTTTGCGTGTTGAGTGTTTCGGTGGTCTGAGTGTTAGATGTATTTAGTGTATGGGGTTGAAAATATCTCTCGACGTATACGAGTCGGTGGGGGGAGATCGATGGGGACCAGCCGGTAAGGCCGGTGATCAAACTCCGGGGCGGCCCGGTAGTTGCGTGGGTCCGGGGCGATATGCCGCGCGACGGCCACGATTGCCTCGCGATGCTCGCCTGCGCACGCCGTAATTATCGATGTTGATAGCAGGCCGACCTCTTCCTCGGCATCTATAATTTAGATCCGAGGCGAAGACTCTCTTAATTAGAGAGTTTTTTTTATATTTGGTTATATGTATTTGCGTTGTGAGTAGCTTTGTCAACTCGCTCAGGAAGGAAGTTTTTAGAGAAAGAAAGATTTTTCCCTTCCCTTCTTTTTTTTACAAGTAGCGATGATTTTATAAGTCCCCTTTCTTATATATTAAGAGAAAAAAATTTAAGATTTATTTTTTAAGAATTTTATTTAGTGATAGTAAGAATTTTTTTGAGAGAAAGAGTGGAAAATGACCTGGTCGGAATTTTCTGTTATTTAGGAGAGCATTTACTTCGGCAGGATGCGTATGATGGTTCGAAGCGCTTCAGCAGGCTCGTGTTGTAGTCGACTCAGTTTATCACTTGAGCCACCTTATCGGCATGACTGTTGGATGTTGGATGCGGAGTCGCTTTTCTCCGCGCCTTATATCCTGGCGCGGGCGACACTCCGCTTACGGGAAACGCTCGGCGCCGGTGGCCACCTGTCGGCCGCGGCGCGAACTAAATCCAGCGTCGCGGTGCGGCAGCGCCTGACCAGACGCGCCGACCGGCAGGGGTTACGACTGGGACGGTAGCAAGCCGCGTTCCGCCAACTGTGGTCCGGGCAACCTGCGTCACCAGCTTGCGTCGTTCCCATCTTACGTCGATCCCAAGTCTCGTTCCGGGCAACTCTGGTCGGGGGGAGGGGGGGGGGGGGGGGGGGACAGCGACGTCGCCAAATCCTAATCCACTTACCGTAGCGAGCAGGCAACTTGCATCGCTCTCAGCTCACACCGCGGGAAACTGCCGCGTTTTATGAAGAATTATTAGGATTGTATATGAATGTTTGAAATATTATTGAGAATAATTAGGAATTTTACATTGAAATGTGGTCGGATATGCACCACCTCACATTTAATTATCCTAAATCATCGTTATTTTTATTTCATTTTTCTACGGTCAATTGATTTGGTTCGCGAAGCTGTGAATCGACTGAAAGTTCGGTCAAGCGAGCCCAATTATTACCCAAAAGATATTTCGGCTCGATCGCCGAAACTATCAGTCGACTGAAATTTTGTTCATCGGAGTGAAAATTTTTTTTAGCTACGTTATGTTGTTATATCCCGATGGCGTAAATTCATTCGACTACACTAGCTAATAAATCCACTAAGACCCAAAATGCCGACTCAGCAGATCGAGCGCCCGAGAGTCGACGTGACCGCGCGCTCGCACGACGCCTACGTGAGTCCCGACACGCTCGCGCAACGACGGTCCCCCGGAGCCGGAGACTGGGAAACGCTGAATTAGCGATTTGGAGGATCCGAAGACCGGGAAACGCGAAACACTGATCGATAGTCTTCTTCACGCTTCGCTCGCGGACAGAGCTCCGAGGAGCTCGGAGTCTTGTATCTTTCCCGATCTCGGTATTTCGCGTGTCTGCGGGTTCTCCAATCCCAGCCTTCTCCCCCGAGGGATCGAGAAGACATCGAGGTGTGCGCGATTGTAAAACCTTGTCGGAGGAAGTGCAAAAACTCGGCGTGTAAGAACCAACTCCCTCTCTCTACCAACACAAACTGTAAGTAATATTAAGACACACTGTCGAACGTACGCGACCTATCGTCGTTAAATAAATCAATTTCTACCAGATAACTCACCGATTATCCTTTGCAAATCCCTACTTCCTAACCCTACAGAATCCAGGTGCGCCTAGCGCTTTAGTGGTAACCCAAAACAAATATAAATTAATAAGTCCACGCCGCCTCACGGCGACGGTCTTAACAATGTAATGTAAATCAGCGAGAAAAATATTTGGACTCTGCCGACCAATCTTTCAGCTCACTGAAAATTTTGTTAATTTTATCCATAGTGACCACGAAGGGTTAGTAGCCAACCAGAAAGCATTTCAACTCGGTCGACAAACTTTCAGTCGCCTGACACTGCAGTTTTTTTTTTTCTTTTTTTTTTTTTTTTTTTTTTTTGGGTATAAATGAAGTAAGGGAATTATGCTCAACACTTTTTTTTATTAAAATAATATAAAATAAAACATAACAGTTGACTAGAGTCGGTTCTTAATAGTATTCTTAAGGGGTCTACCCTAATTAGAATTTTCAAAAAACCGATTTTTTTTTATTGCATTTTTCGAAAGTATATCCTGATCCTGGCAGTCTACGTGTACTTTTGAGGGAAGCCCACTGTGTTACTTGAGCGCGTTAGGGTACGCACCGAAAACTTTAAACGCGTTTTTCTCAAAATGACGTTTTTGGACGGCTTGTTGATAAAATCTCCGAAACTATTCAACTGACCCTCACCAAAATTTTACCACATGTTCTTTATGACTATAGCTATAGCGCATATCATACGAATTCAAAAATTTTAGGTGTAACTATATTTTTTTTTTTTTTTTTTTTTTTTTTTTTCAAAAAACGATGAAAAAAAAACGTGATTTTTCGTAGTTTTTGAAAAAATAGCCGCCGTTTTGTCATTTTTGAAAAAATCAGAAATCGTATGATATGCGCTATAGCCATTTACCTAACGAATCTAAAACCATTTTTTTTTTCGGTCATCCGTTCCAGAGATTTCATCAACAGCGCACACCTATCTTTTTTTTTTTACTTGTCTACTCTTCCACTTTTGTGTACAAAAACTGAGTGAAATAAATATGTAAACATTTTTTTTGTGTATTTTAAGAGTATATTTTTTAGGCCTAACACTTTTTTATATCCATATTTATAATTTACATCGGTCAAAAAAATTTGTGGAAATAGTATCTTTTTTGCCCGTCTAATTAGGGTAGACCCCTTAATAAAAAATGCGTATGTGCCGCTCATAGGGCGTGCGGCACATCGGGCAAGGGTTCGCGGCATTCCCGAGATCGTCGTCGAAATCGCGGCCTTCGGCGAACCTTCGCCACTGGCTTTGGCGATGGACTTCTTCCATTCTCGTGAAGCATGCTTCGCATGTGCACAGGTGGCCGCATGGCTGCGACGCGATCACCAATGGCGCGGCGAATCATATTCGGCACGATTGGACAATTGCCCCGGTCGTACCGTCGGTGTTGTTGTCGCCGTGCTGTTCAAAAGTCTCGAGACGCTGCAGTTGGTGCAGCTCTGGCTCCTCCACGTCTTGCTCCTGTTCAGCCTCGTAATTATCGTTGTGCCTCCCCCGTTCGACAGGGTGTATAAAAATTATGTGTCGCCACTATGGGGATCGGATTCTCCAGCTCATGATCGGCGAAGATCCATCAAAATATGGCCCCGCAAAATTGACCGTGACCCTGAAACCCAAGGTCAAAGTTTTTTATTAGCTTAAAAAATTCTCCACATCAAGAGGAACAAAAGTCTCAGAGGGACCATAGGTCTCAACTGCGGCCGTCAGCCTGAAAATAGAGCATCAAGTTAAAAAAAAACGAAGAAGTGAGTTCTTAATAAATAAGTGAGTTTTTTATGAAAATTATGTCTCGCCACTATGCGGATCGGTTTCTCCAGCTCACGATCGGCGAAGATCTGATCGCTGAAACGGTCTTCGAGTCGTTTGAAATTCTCGCCGATCTGGGATTGCCCCTGGTCGTAGAGGGCGACCGTTTGCCCGATCCAGAAGCATCTGGCGATAAATTTCACGAGCTTTTCCGAAGTTCCCGAAAGCTTCATCAATAGCGCGCGACATCAGACGTTGGTCTCGTCTGTCTCGACAACGACCACGATGTGGTCGCCGCCCACGAGGCATGTTATAACAACGACAGAGACCGTGGAAACAACTGAGACCGACAAACACTGTGACGACAACCGAGACCGATAGAGAAGGTGACGACAACAGAGACCGACAGAGAACGTGACGACAACAGAGACCGACAGAGAACGTGACGACAGCAGAGACCGACAAAGAACGTGACGACAACAGAGACCGACAGAGAACGTGACGACAACAGAGACCGTCAGAGAACGTGACGACAACTGAGACCGACAGAGAACGTGACGACAACAGAGATCGTCAGAGAACGTGACGACAACTGAGACCAACAGAGATCGTGACGACAACAGAGACCGTCAGAGAACGTGACGACAACTGAGACCAACAGAGATCGTGACGACAACAGATACCGACAGAGAACGTGACGACAACAGAAACAGACAGATCTCGTGATGACGGAGACCACCAAAGATCGTGACGACAAAGACTTCAACAGCAACAGCGATGATGAACACCAATCGCGAACAATTGTCCACCGCTGAAAGCAATTATGTTCGCGCTAATGCGTATCCTGCGCTGACGCGGAGGTTGTGGAAACGCCGGACACGCGGGAGAGGAAACAGGGGAAAGTAAAGCACCAAACGCACTCACTTTATGCACCGTCAGTTTTATTATTTTTCACTGCGATCACACGCAATGTCGCTCGCAGGCGGCTCGACGTTCAGCGGAGCGTCCGCGACGCTATCAGTGCGGGTACTGACTCGTGAATTTGCCTAGCAACGGTTGCTCGTCGCGTAAGAAAACAGGTAGAGGGGGCCGTACCTGTGATTTGACTGGGCAAGGTGACTATATCGCTCGCGAGGAACAACAACACAGCTCGTTGCCGCGCGGCCTTGCGAGAGCGAAGCCCGAAAATGATACTGGGTATTCGCGCGAGCGATTCGTCTGAGAATTCGGAACAAATTAGTCTGCCGCTAATTAATATGCTAAAACCAAACGTGCGCACACACACAAGCACCATTTGACTCTGAAACAAAAACAAAAAATGTCACTCTCAATTTCAGAGTCAAGGTCAAACATGGCGGGATCATGGTTTGATAGAGTTGATTGAGCGTCGAACGACTTTCTTATAAGGTCGCCATAACACCTACTTATTAAGAACTCACTTCTTCGTTTGTTTTTAACTTGATGCTCTATTTTCAGGCTGACGAACGCATTTGCGACCTATGGTCTCCTGGAAACTTTTGTTTCTCTTGATGTGGAGAATTTTTTAAGCTAATGAAAAACGTTGACCTTGAGTTTCAGGGTCAAGGTCAATTTTGCGGTGCTATATTTTGATGGTTCTTCGCCGATCGTGAGCTGGAGAATCCGATCCGCACAGTAGCGAGACATAATTTTTATAAAGAACTCATTTATTAAGAACTCACTTCTTCGTTTTTTTTTAACTTGATGCTCTATTTTTAGGCTGACGAACGCATTTGCGACCTATGGTTCCTTTGAGACTTTTGTTCCTCTTGATGTGGAGAATTTTTTAAGCTAATAAAAAACTTTGACCTTGAGTTTCAGGGTCAAGGACAATTTTGCTGGGCCATATTTTGATGGATCTTCGCCGATCATGAGCTGGAGAATCCGATCCGCAAAGTGGCGACACATAATTTTTATACACCCTGTACATTATTATTACCTAAATGATCCTCAATTAAAATTATTTCATCAAGATTTTGTTTTATATTGCACACACCGTTGCTCCGATGAAACCTGGTCGAAAATTTCTTTAAACGAAATTTGCGTCTCGCGGGCCAGGCGGCGCATTTGTGTCTTCACGGCGATCCTTTCGCCGTCGATCGCGACCGGCACGTGATTGTGGTGCGCTTTGATCGTCACATTGCCCGAGAGGTCCTGGACAACGCGACCGGGGCAATATGGCGCGGAACCCCCGCGACCGGCGCACGCGTAAACACTCGACTTTTTGACCCGATGGTACAAAAAGCCGGCATGCAAATACCGATAGGTATTGACACGCTGGCCAGCAACGCGTTCCATCTGATATTACAAATAAATACTATAAAACATAAGACGCCCCATAAATATGTCGTTCTCAACTCTCATCACCAACATGGAAATACTTTTCGAGTTAGTAAACTTACCGCGGACGGTCGGAAGATCCGTGTCGTTGCAGCGATTGTATCGATATAGCGATTTTTTTTTCGTTTCGCGCAAAGCGTTCGTCTTATTTTCTAACACTATACCTAAAATTAGACTACGAATAAACATAAAAACACACTAAAAAACTAATCATATAATGTTAGTAAATACTACTAGATATAAAGAAAACACACAAAACTAAATATAGGAAGAAAATTAAAAAAAATCGCTGTACGCTACTCGGGTGAAAAATTCGCTTGTTTCTCGATGCACGGTAGCCGACGAAGTGAAGCACTTGCCTTTTTCGGGAGCGCGCAAAACAGGGGCAGGTCAAAGGATTAACTTTTTACTACAGCCCCACCAGCCAACAGGTACCTGACTCTCGCAGCCGCGACACCGGCAAGTGCAATTTTTCTTCGAAATCGCAGAATTTTGTTCTTTTTGAAATTAATAGTAAAAATGATAATGAAACAGTTAATGTAATACATTATTTGTATTCCATGACTATTAATTAAAAAAAGAACAACATTTTGCGATTTCGAAGAAAAATTGCACTTGCCGGTGTCGCGACTGCGAGAGTCAGGTACCTGTTGGCTGGTGGGGCTGTAGTAAAAAGTTAATCCTTTGACCTGCCCCTGTTTTGCGCGCTCCCGAAAAAGGCAAGTGCTTCACTTCGTCGGCTACCGTGCATCGAGAAACAAGCGAATTTTTCACCTGAGTAGCGTACAGCGATTTTTTTTTTACTTTCTTCCTACATTTAGTTTTGTGAGTTTTCTTTATATCTAGTAGTATTTACTTACATTATATGATTAGTTTTTTAGTGTGTTTTTATGTTTATTCGTAGTCTAATTTTAGGTATAGTGTTAGAAAATAAGACGAACGCTTTGCGCGAAACGATAAAAAAATCGCTATATCGATACAATCGCCGCAACGACACACACTGAGAGAAAAATATGATTGGATACACCAAATCATTTATCTGAAATATTTATAATTGATTCAAGTATCTTGTATTTAAAGCAACTATACGTGTCGTCCATATACCAATATATTGCATTGAATGAACTATATAAAACAGCCGAATTATTTGTATGAAAAGAACCAGTTCAATTAAAGTAGCTATATATTTCGTTCAGTCGAATAAATAAATTATTGTATGGATTTAATATATATTTGAATCAATGGAACCACTTAACTAAACCTGTATACGTGTGAAACTGTTTTCATAGAAAAGATCGAGTTAATTCGATTATGCCTTATTTGAGCAGTTTGCTCGGTTTATCCCAATACGATTTGGTTGAGATTTGTAAATAATTGAATTATTATTTTGTACCCAAAGTACACAATTGTATTTGGACGTGCCCACTACCAACCATTTTGTGTGTTAACAAATATTTTGTACACTACAGTAAATAGACAAATTCATTCAATTAGTTGTTTCAAAAGAAATCGGGAGTATGTTGGAGTATGTTTCCTTCGAAAACCCATTTAATCGAAACAATTAAATATTAAAATGATTCAAATAAATATTTCGTACATTTAAACAAATAGTGTTTTGATTTAACGATACATTTACTTGACAGGATTGACGACATAATGTGAATACGTATATTGTCTGACGTATTCCTAACATAGTTTTATTGAATCAACAGAATATTTAGTAAAAAAAATATATATTTTGTGAATTCAATGCATTTTTTATTTCATTCTACAAACTAAGAAATTAAATATATGATTGGTTCAAATAAACCTTGCACTTGAATATTTTCAAATAAATGGTTTATTTGAAAATTTAGTGTATCCAATTATATTTTTCTCTCAGTGCAGATCTTCCGACCGTCCGCGGTAAGTTTACTAACTCGAAAAGTATTTCCATGTTGGCGATGAGAGTTGAGAACGACATATTTATGGGGCGTCTTATGTTTTATAATATTTATTTGTAATATCCGATGGATCGCGTTGCTGGCCAGCGTGTCAATACTGAGACAGAATACTTGTCTCTACTAATTTGACGAAGTATTCCACCCGGCGCGGCCGTGGTCAGTGGCTGCCGGGGCTCTGGTTTGACGAATTATTTTAATATCGGTTGTTAGGCGCCAACTAGTTTTTACAAAACTAATAAAATACTTTAATTTGATTTATTTATTACGTAATTTGCCGGCTATCTCAGGGTGGATAATTGGATGACCGAGGATTGCAGGATTGCAAAACGAATCAGGCAAAATCAATCTCAGGCAAAGAATATGAATTTTAATAGACTTACGTTTGACACACAATTTCCCTTGACAAGTTTCGGACTTCCTTCGTCCCTTCGACAATACAATCAGCGTTCGTTCTCTTCGACGAGTTACACCAATTCACAATTTCCTTAATAATTCTTATAATAGTACAATAACGACACGATTAACGATTACAATAAATCGTCGCGAGACTCCTCGAGGGCTGACCCCGTGCTCTCGACTCTAGCGAGATCGGCGCGGAAGTGATTTTTGGGAGACGGCTCATTAGCTGGCCGGCCCGCGTACGTGAAGAGTGGGGGGAAATATCCCGTCAATATCGCGATCGATGCGCGGTCAGCGCTCGTGTCGCCTCGCTGGCCCTGTAGATAACTGTAGGGCTCGCCTAAGATATTATCGATCGTCGAGGGATCTCGACCACCGATAATTATTATTTTGACGTTTGTAGTCTGGACTATTTATCCGATGAGCGCTCGAGGAGTCGGGTTGAGCGTTGACGTCGAGGAAAGAGTAGGAATAAATTTTCCTGTTACAATACCTATCGGTATTTGCATGCCGGCTTTTTGTACCATCGGGTCAAAAAGTCGAGTGTTTACGCGTGCGCCGGTCGCGGGGGTTCCGCGCTATATTGCCCCGGTCGCGTTGTCCAGGACCTCTCGGGCAATATGACGATCAAAGCGCACCACAATCACGTGCCGGTCGCGATCGAGGGCGAAAGGATCGCCATGAAGACAGAAATGCGCCGCCTGGCCCGCGAGACGCAAATTTCGTTTAAAGAAATTTTCGACCAGGTTTCATCGGAGCAACGGTGTGTGCAATATAAAACAAAATCTTGATGAAATAATTTTAATTGAGGATCATTTAGGTAATAATAATGTACTGCTTGGAACAGATTTGCGAGGGCCGCAGTAAACATAACGTTTGAGCACATACGCGCAACGCTTCATAGAGAAAGATGCGGCGTGGTGTCCACCGATACCCAACACGTTGGTAGAATTAGGCAATATTCTCGAGGACTACGAGCCAACGAGGGCGATTTTTCGTGGGATGGTTCGCACGAGTCGCGCCGAAATCGCCTTGATATTTGCCAGCACGGAAATGATCGCGGCGCTGAATTCGGCAGAGGAAATTCACGCTGATGGGACATTCAGAGCGAGCGCAATATGTTTGTGTGTTCCTATTATTATAAAAATTGTGATGCGACAATTTATTCTCCCGGCGCGCCGGGATGCGCGCCGCGTATCACCGCGTGCAACAAAAGCGCCTCGGATTACCGCACGGGGCGCCAGGCCCTTGTTTTTCGATTTGGTTCGACCCGGAGGGCCAACGGTCGAATTTCCCACGATTTTCCCACCTTTTCCCGACTGAACTGGGTCGCGGGGGCGAGGGAACGAGTCTTGGGGTAAATTAATTCGTCGAACACACACACACAAATTTTGTAACAATAAAAAATGTAATTCTCACTCGTAACCGAAACATTTCTTTTTGCAAAATGATAGTCAGTCACCTGAAGGGCGACGAGGCTCGGTGGCCTCCACTGAGTCTACACAAGCGAAAGAACCAATTATAAATCGCGAGACGCAGAAGGCGTCGCGCCACAGGGCCGAGATGCGGCCCTGTCAATCGAAAATTCACGAAGAGCGAGCCGGCCGGCTCGCTCGGACACCGAAAATCGCGCGAGGGGGGTTTTCCCCTCGATCCACGACCAAATCTGAATAGCGTTAATCGCTCTGGGAGGCTCAAGGTCCTCCCGAAACGTGGTCGGCAGACGGCCGAACACGCGCTCACTCTACACAAGAAAAACGACGTAGAAACGTGCACCAAAAGAGCACAATGGCTCACCCACCTCGCCGTTATCCGCGTTGTCGGTCACTTCCGTGAACGCGACTCTTCCTTCCGTCCTTCCGATTTGCCGATCGTGCGAGGCTCGTCGTGGAGTCCGTCTCCTCGTTGGTCTGGCGAAGCCAGAATCTCTGATGCGGGCACCAATGTCCAATAAATTCCAATCCGAAAAAAATGCGTCCGCTTCCGAACGCGTCTGTCCAACAAGTGTGGAGTCTCGACACGCTCGCGGAGACAAAGGCGGAGGAGGGGCGAGGGAAGCTTGAAGAAAGCAGTGCGTTCTTCGCGCTTCCCCGCGATTGTAGCCGAAGCGCGCTCGGCCGGCCTCGCAGTCCTACGCCGCAAAGAAAATAGGGCGCGCGTTAAATACGCGCGTCGTTCCAAAAACGCCCATTTAAAGTCGATTTTGATCCGGGAAGGACCGAAAAATTCCTCGATTCGTGGGCGTCCTGCCCCACGTGATGATACGGAACGGGTAGTCCGCCCCTTCCGATTTCAGGCCCTCGAAGGGGGGGTGGGGGGGGGGGGGGGGGGGTGGTGGTCCCACCACCTCGCGGACGACGTGAATATCGGCGCGCGGCGCCTGCGCGCGCCGGCGCGGCTTCCTCTGTCGCTGTCTCTCTTTGGTCGGCCGTTTGAACCCGGAAAGTAACGAGGATCCGGAATAAATAAAATTTCGGGAGTTCCGAGTTCGAGTCCCGTCGGCCGAGTCGTCTGCCTTCCCGATTAGCGTCGTCCAAGCACGCGGGCGACGTTGAGAGAGAGAGCGAGCGACTGCAACAGCGCGTTCCGGGGAACGCACTGTTACAACTCCCCCCTCCCTAAACGTGCACTACCGGGCGCGAGATGGTATGGCGCCACGTTTCCACGCTTGGATGTCAGGGCAGTGTCCGACCGGCCAGCCGGGATTTCTCCATGACTATTTCCCAAATTCCCATCACCCATTCTAATTACAGGAAGGGCCGAACAAAGCTAGACAGTGTTGGAGGCATCACGTATATTGAAGGTCTCGTTTAACTAATCAAAACAAAAAATAGTGTTCTCGCGTGTTTTTGGCCCGCGTGACCGAACAACCAAGAACCCTTCAAAAGAACAACAGGAAAATTGTATTGTAATGCCTATCCTGCGGACTTATGTCCTAACTAATACACAAAAACTTGGCCTAACTACTATAAACTTGGCCTAACTAGTACATTACTTAACCTACCACAAAGTTTCAATACTAAAAGAATGGGAAGGACGAAACGGTTCCTTCCCAAAAGGCGGATCGTGCGCGTCGCACGGCTGGCGCGGCGTTTAGGGGGGGGGGGGAAGGGGAAAAAAACATAAGTTGCCCACACCCACCCTGCTCCCTTTTCGCTCACGGATTTACTCCGGCCGGAAGTGCGGGCCATCCGGACAACGCTCCGTGGTTGTATTTTGCCGACGGCACACGCGACAAAAGTCGCTACGAAGGGGCGTCGGGCAATGACGCCACTGATGCGCATCACTAAAACAATTCGCGCAGCTTTGGGCGTCGTCGGTGAATACGAGACGCCCTTTGCGAGTACCCGACGGACGTCGCCTGCCCGAACGATCCGAGTTTAGGCGGAAACCCTCCGGCACCGGAACGGGGCCGCTCTTCTTGCGCTCGACGACCGTGTAGTTGGCAGTCGCGGGGGGCGCCGCCTTCGTCGATTCAGCGGTGACTCCTGGGCACGGCAACGGTGCGGGCGTTGGGGTTGCGGGTAGGCGTCCTCGTCCTCGAGCGCGCACTAGCTCTGGCTCTGGGGCTACCAGGAGGCGGCTTCGTCCTCGCGGGGGCAGAAGTGCCGTACTCCCGACAGATTTCCGGGGGGGGGCCACGGGCCCGTCCATATTGTTACCGGGTCGGTGCCGAGCCGAGCCCTACATGAAATTTTCTCGGGCTGATCGTCGGGTTCCCATGACGTGTTCAGGGATTGCGGCGCCGTTACATACGGGTCGTCGGTTGTCGCGGTCGTTTCTGTCGAGCCTGATCTCGTCGACGTGGGGGAGGTCGGGCGGACCTCCTCCTCTACTACGTACCCTGTCGTCTCCCTGTTCATCCTAGCTTGGACCTGTTCGGAAGTTCTTCACCATTAGTTTCGGGAAACTATCAACTACAAACAAAAATCTACCACTACTGGTTCAACTAGCTACGACATGCGAACACGACTAACTACTGGGACTAGGATACTGACGCAAGTGGGCGACGTGATGTCGTCCCACTGCTTTGCCCGTGAGATCGACTAGCTCGACGACCACGGGTGATACTACTTTAACGACCGTAAACGGGCCCGCGAATTTCGGGGCCAGTTTCGCAGCAATATTCTGCGCGGCCGAAGACAAGATCCGATTCTTCTTCAATACAATGTCCCCGACCTTGTACTGGATATCTCGCCTGCCTTGATTATAATACTTGGCTTGGCGGGCCGAGGCTTTTCCAATATGTTGGTGTACGAGGTCTCGCAGTTCGCCTAGGCGATGCATTCGATCGGCCCATGACTTTCGGCTCCCTTTTTCGAGGTTAGCGGGGGGCTCAATTTCCCCCCGAAGAAAACTGGGAGGATGTGGTTCCCTCCCGTGGTTCAGGAATATGGGGCTCACATTATTCAGACTGCTGTGCGGTGCTGAATTGTAGGCGAACTGGAGCTCGTGTAAGTAGTATTAAAGCAAGTTTATCGCGCGGGATAAAGCAGAGCGCTACAGCTCGACGAGCTTCAGAAAACACTCGCTGCGCCTCGTGAGCACGACAATCGCCGTTCGGCAATTCTCGGGCTCACTCAGGATCCGATGACGAGAACGAAGATGCTCGCCTTCCGGTCGGCAGTCCCCTCCGAAACGTTCGACGAAAACGTCGCTGTTGCTGTGGCTGCCGCCAAGCATTGAATAAACGAGTTAAATATAATCCACGAGTATCTCGAGTTTTAATGTCCAATCCCACTTCTCTCCTTCAATTTCCGGTGAAACCTGATCTGCTCGAAAAGGTTATGGGCCCAGATCACGATATTTTTGGTTTCTTTTCGCTGAAATTGAGTGAATTGTGGGACGCCTCGTGTGCGGCGGACATCTTGCCTCGTGTTGGTTGTGTCGAACCCGGGTTGAGTGCGTGAAGTGTAATCCGCAATGTCTCAAGACATCCTAGCTCGGAGCGTCAAGAAATTCGACGGACAGAATTTCCAGTGCTGGAAATTCCAGATGGTGGCGTTATTTACGGCGAATGAAATTAACAGTGTCGTGGACGGGACTCGTGCAGCGCCGGAGGATCGGAGCTCCGCCGAAGGGAAAACGTGGGTGCGCGACGACGCGAAAGCGAAGTTTTTAATCGCGTCGGCACTGGAGAGCAAGCAACTCGAGTCTCTGCTAACGTGTGAGTCGTCGAGGGACATGTGGGTGAATTTGTGTCGGATTCACGAGCAAAAATCATCGTCCAACAAATTGCTACTGCTCCAGCGATTCCATGAGTATCGGATGTCGCCGAACGACTCAGTCGTGCAACACGTGGCGAAAATTAGGAACATGGCTGCGCAGATCGAGGACGTCGGGGAAAAAGTGCCGACGATCACTGTGATTGCCAAAATTTTGGGCAGTTTGTCTTCGAAATTCGCCACTCTTCAGACGGCGTGGGATAGCGTCGACCCGGAAAGGCAAACGTTGGAAAATCTCGAAGAGCGGCTGATTCGAGAGGAAATACGACTCGGTGTCGACGACAGTGACAGCGCGAGTGCGTTAGCAGCTGAAAAACTCGGAGGGAAGGAATCCGGGAAGAAAAAGCGGCGCAAACCGAAGCGAAGCAAAGACAACATTGAGTGTTTCAAGTGTCACAATAAAGGTCATTTCGCGAGCGAGTGTCCGACTGCTGGAAACGACGAACATTTGCGTGATTGTGCGTTCGTGGTCGAGGAATCTCGTGGGTGGAAGCACGCGTCGAAGGATCAACGCGTGCCGGCCGGTGAAAAATTTAAACGAATGTTCGCGGTTGGCAGTGACGAAATTTGGCTCTCTGACAGTGGTGCGTCGAAGCACATGACAGGCAAGCGCGATTGGTTCACCGATTTTCAGCCAACCAATGACGGTGGGAAAGTGTCACTTGGCGACGGGAAAGAGTGCAGCGTTGCCGGCGAGGGCACAGTGCGCATTCAGAGACTTCTCAACGGTCTGTGGTCTAACGCGACGCTAGAAAACGTGCTGTATGTCCCGAATTTAAAGAAGAATCTTTTCTCGGTTGGAATGTGCACGCGTAACGGTTTTGACGTCTGCTTTAGAGGTGATCGTGTGTACCTGGAAAAAGAAGGTCGGGTGGCTGCATCGGGAGTGCGGCAAGCGAACGACGTGTATCGCATGTCTTTTCGTACTGTGAAGTCTCGCGTCGAAGAAGCAAACGTGTCAGCGTACAATCTGCGTGTGTGGCATGAGAGACTCGGACATGTGGACAAGCGTGCGATCCGTGAGCTTGTTGCGTAAGGACTCGTGCAAGGTGTGGCGATGACTGACAAAAGTGACTTCGACTGCGAGATATGTCACCTCGGGAAGGCACATAGGCTACCGTTCAAGAAAGTGGAAAAAGCATCAACGAGACCAGGCGAGATGATACACACGGACGTTTGCGGGCCGATGTCGGTCGAAACACCGGGAGGCTCGAAGTATTTTCTCACGTTCAAGGACGACGCAACCGGGTACAGGCATGTATACTTTTTGCGCCATAAATCTGATGTGTTCGAAAAGTTCAAAGTTTTCGAGAAGCTGGTGGCAAACAAGTTCGGGCACGCGATGAAAATTCTGCGTTCAGACAACGGCAAGGAGTTTTGCAACGAGAACATGGCGAAGTATCTCGAGTCACGAGGCATTAAGAAGGAGAATACTGCCCCGTATACCCCCCAACAAAACGGCAAGGCCGAACGGGACAACCGGACGATCGTCGAGTGCGCCAGGACGATGCTCCACGCAAAATCTCTTCCGCTGAGTCTGTGGGCGGAGGCTGTCAACACGGCGGTCTATCTGCTGAATCGCACGGTGGCGTCTGGTGGAACTGCAACTCCGTACGAGAAATGGATCGGTAAGAAGCCAACGATGAGTCACATTCGAATTTTTGGGTCATCGGCGATCACTCACACACCAAAGCAATTTACCAAGAAATTCGATCTTCGAGGATCAAAGCAGATTCTTGTTGGATATGATAATGACTCGACAAATTACAGATTGTACGATCCAGCGACGAAACGAATAAGAATTTCTCGCGACGTCACGTTTCTCGAACGAGTAGGCAAGGAGCAGGCGGACGGCGAACACGAGCTGCACATCGAAACGGTCGAGCTGCCGGAAGTAAAGGACGAGAACGAGGCTTTGCGGCAGCCAGTCGAAGTGAACGCGAGACGCCAGGAGGATCCGCCAGCGGAAGAAGACAACGACGAAGTATTCGTGGACGTGGACGAGGAGCCTGCTGTCCCGCCTGAAAACGAAGGGCGAGCTCTGAGAAATCGGAGCGCAATAAGAAGGCCTTCGACGTACGAGAGCGACGTAGCCGAGTACGTCACACCCAACACGTACGAGGTGGCAGTACGAAGCAGCGAGGCCGCGCAGTGGGTCCATGCAATAAAAGAAGAGCTGCGTTCTCACGAAGTCAACAACACATGGTCTATTGTGAACAAGAGGAACGACATGAAGCTCATCGACTCGAAATGGGTTTTTCGTGTCAAAAAGGACCCGGTGAAGAAAACAACACGTTTCAAGGCGAGGCTGTGCGCTCGCGGATTTATGCAGAAACGTGGAATCGACTACACGGAGACCTTCGCGCCTGTGGTGCGCTACGACTCTCTCCGGGTGCTTCTGGCAACGGCGGCGGAAAAGGATCTGGAGCTGCTGCAATTCGACGTCCAGACGGCGTTCCTGTACGGCGAGCTGAAAGAGAACATCTACATGGCTGTTCCAGAGGGGCTCAAAGTCGAGAAAAGTGCCTGTGAAAGTGTAGTGTGTAAGTTAAACAAGTTGTTGTACGGCTTAATGCAAGCACCTCGGTGCTGGAACCAGAAATTCACTGGTTTCCTAAAAGAGTTTAGTTTCAAGTGCAGTGAAGCCGATCCATGCATTTTTGTCGGGAATCTCAACGATGAGACTGTGTACTTAGCTTTATTTGTAGACGATGGTCTAGTCGCTGCGGCAAAGAAGTCGGTCTTGAGACTGATAGCTGGAAAATTAAATGAATGATTCGAGATAAGAATAGGAGACGCGAGTTCATTTGTAGGAATGGAGATCGAGCGCGATCGAGTCAATAAATCACTAGTCGTCAGACAGAGAGCGTATGTTGAGAAAATTCTGGAAAAGTTTGGAATGCGTGATTCGAAGCCAGTGTCTGTACCGGCTGATCCGCACACGGTGCTGTATCCTGTTGAGAACGAGACTGAGAAAACAAGCAAAGTTCCTTATCGCGAAGCAGTCGGATCTCTAGTCTTTCTATCAGCTGTATCTCGTCCAGACATAGCTTTTGCCGTGAACTCGGTCAGTAAATATCTGAATAATCACAGTGCTGCGCACTGGCAAGCAGTTAAGAGAGTTTTCGCGTATTTGAAGAGTACAATCGAGTATGGAATAGTGTACAAAAGCGGCGGTAGCGAGAAAAATCTGATCGGTTTTTCGGACGCCGATTATGCGGGTGACGTAGAAACAAGAAGGTCCACGACCGGGTACATCTTCTGCCTCGCTAATGGTCCAGTCTCATGGTCGTGCCAAAGGCAAAAATTAGTCGTGCTGAGCACCACAGAAGCGGAATATGTAGCTGCGTCTACGGCTGCGAGAGAAGCCATTTGGCTTCGAACCTTGCTGCAGGACATAGGCTCTGCGTGCAAAAAGGAGACTGTCCTATACGTAGACAATCAAAGTTCAATACGGTTGGTAGAAAACCCTGTATTTCACAAGCGTACCAAACATATCGACATCCGCTACCATTATATTCGCGAGAAGTATGAGAATAAAGAAATTATTGTTAAGTATATTTCTACAGAGCTGCAGCGTGCGGATATTCTCACAAAAGCTCGTTCGAGAGACCGTTTGAAGAAGCTGTGCGAGCTTATCAATATTATTCCTTTGTAAGAAAAGCGCTCAAACGGCGGTAGTATTAAAGCAAGTTTATCGCGCGGGATAAAGCAGAGCGCTACAGCTCGACGAGCTTCAGAAACCACTCGCTGCGCCTCGTGAGCACGACAATCGCCGTTCGGCAATTCTCGGGCTCACTCGGGATCCGATGACGAGAACGAAGATGCTCGCCTTCCGGTCGGCAGTCCCCTCCGAAACGTTCGACGAAAACGTCGCTGTTGCTGTGGCTGCCGCCAAGCATTGAATAAACGAGTTAAATATAATCCACGAGTATCTCGAGTTTTAATGTCCAATCCCACTTCTCTCCTTCAATTTCCGGTGAAACCTGATCTGCTCGAAAAAGTAGCGATCCCACTCACGGCGATCGCCACCTAGGTACGCGGTGATCATTGTTTTGAGGGTACGATTTACCCTCTCCACGGGATCAGCTTGGGCGTGATAGGGTGGTACCGTAGTGCGGTAAATGCCGAAGGTTTGGGCGTACTCCCCTAGGGCCTTATTAACGAATTCGGTCCCATTGTCCGTGTGGAGAACTTCGGGGGTACCCCATCGGTAAATCACGTATTTTTCGAAGGCGTCGATAATACTCTTTGTCTCCGCTTTCTTAAGGGGAACCACCTCAATGTATCGCGAAAACAAGTCTTCAAAGACCAAAATATACGCGTGGCCCGCGGAGGTTCTAGGCAGGGGGCCCATTATATCGGCCGCAACCACTGCCCATGGCTGACTTATCGTGCGCTTTCCCATAAGACCGACTGGTCCGTGCTGTTCCACTTTATGCCGTAGGCATGTTTCGCATCGGCTTACGTAGCGCTTGACTTCGCGAAGCATGCCCGGCCAATAATAATACACGGCGAGACGGCGGTAAGTGCGCTCGACCCCTGGATGTCCGGCTGTCGGGTCGTCATGGACTTCCCGCAGCACCTTCGCCTGATCCTCCGGCGGGACTACTAGTTTCCATGCGTCCAAGTCCGGTACGGCCGCTTCTTTGAAGAGGTTGGGCCGATAATAGTACAGGTGGCCTTCTGAGAGGGACCACCCACTGAATTGTTTCGGGTTACGCTGTATCTCGCGTACTCGCTCCTCGTACCACGACCGATCCAAGGTTTCCTCCATGGCCGAGATTTCCGTAGTGTCCGATGCCGGTAGGTCTTCGTACATCCTTGATAGTGCGTCTGGCACTTTGTGTTCGGTACCTTTCCGGTGGACAATGTCGCACTGCCACACCTGAAGTTTCATTCCCCATCGCGCCAAGCGTCCGGCGGGGTCTTTTAGGTTCTGCAGCCAGGTCAAACTTGCGTGGTCCGTCACGACCGTGAAGCGATAACCCTCGAGGTATTGCCGAAATTTTTGTATCGCCCAGACCACGGCCAGACATTCCTTTTCGGTGGTCGTGTACCGGGTCTCAGGGCCTGTCATCGTGCGGCTGGCACAGGCGATAATGCGCTCTTCTCCGTTCTGGACCTGGTGCAGCATCGCGCCCAACCCTCGATCACTCGCGTCCGTGTGTAATACGAACGGCAGAGAAAAATCGGGGTGGGTCAGCACGGGTGCGGTAATGAGCGCTTTCTTTAGCGCCTCGAACGCGTCTTCCTCCGCCTGGGTCCAAATCCAGCTGGCCTTAGCACTTGTCAGTTTATGTAGCGGAGCCGCTATTTCTGCAAATTCAGGGATGAACCGTCTATACCACGACGTCATCCCTATAAATCGCCGTAGCTGCTTCACCGTCTGCGGCCGCGGATAATCTAGGATGGGCTGGAGTTTGTCTGGGTCGGTTTGAAGACCGTCCTTGTTGACGCGAAAGCCCAGGTATCGCACCTCGCTTGCGCAAAACTCGCACTTCTCGGGGTTGATAATTAACCCCGCTTTCTTGATGATATTCAGGACCTTTTCCAACCAAATTAAATGCTCGTCGAAAGTTTCCGTGACGACGATTATGTCGTCCAAATATGCGAAGACATTGGGCTCGAGTTCCGCGGGGATGAGCAACTCCATTAATCGTTGGAATGTAGCGGGGGCGTTGCTCAGTCCGTATGGCATCCGCGTGAACTGCAGCAACCCTCGCCCCGGAACCATGAAAGCGGTAACTTCTTTGCTCGCCGGGTCCATCGGGATCTGGTGATAGGCCTGGCTTAAGTCAATAGTCGAGATGTATCGCGCCGAACGTAACTGATCCAAGATCTCGTTCATGTAAGGCAGCGGATAGGCATCTTTCTTCGTCACGCTATTGACTTTCCGATAATCCAGACAGAACCGATATCCTCCATTAGGTTTCGGTATTAGCACCACCGGCGAGGACCAGCCACTCGTCGATTTTTCGATGATTCCCTCAGCCAACATTCGATCTACTTCGTCGCGCATCGCTTGCTTCTTGATCGGTGTTGTTGGATAAAAGCGCTGTTTGATAGGCTCGTGTCCTTGTACGTCGATCTTGTGAGCCGTTAGCGAAGTCATTCCAAATTTTTCTGGCGGAGGTTCGACGTGTTTCCTCAGGAACGCCTCCAACCGTAGTTTTTCTTCGATCTTCAGGTCGGCGATTCCCAACAGTTCATCGTCCACTACGTCTAGGGCGGTGGGATCGTAAAATAGGTGGCGCACCATGCCACCCACCACTGCCCATGTCTGGCTCCCTCCATCCAAACTGAACCCGAATAATTTGATGAAATCCATGCCCAAGATGCATGGTTGAGACAGTTTATCGAAGATCCGCACGGGAAGAGTGCGAATCATGTCGTCAACCTTGACATCCAGTACGACTTCCGCTGCGACGGGTTCCACTGCTCCATTGCCCATGGTGACTCGCACCCAGGGCGTGGGTTGGACAGATTTATGCAGTTTTCGGGCAATTTCCAAGCCCTCGAGATCCAAATAGGTCCGATTCGCCCCGCAATCGATCAGCGCGCGCAGGGTTTTCCGGCCCACGCGCGCTGAGATAAATAATCGATCGTCCTGCCCAGCCTTGGTTGGGTTAAGGCAAGAGATCCTGTCGATCTCGGTGACAGTGTCTTCGAGGTAAACGGAGGGAGAGTAATTTTGAGTCGACTCTTCCGGCGTTGTTTCCTCGACCAATAAAAGTTCCGAATTTTTTGACGTTACCGAAGGGTCCGAAGATTCCAATATTTCCAATTCCGAATTTTTTGGGGTTTCCGACAATGTTGAGTCCCGATTCTCCTCTACCCAGAGCTTCGGCTGTACCGGCACTGAGTGGCACGACACGAAAGCTGTCGACGTCTCGACAACCTTTTCGCTCAAATTTGTTGTGCCTCGGGGGACCAGGGTGTCCGTTGTTATTACCTGTCCCCCTTTCTCAGCGCTTTCATTGGCCGAAGACGGGGGATGGTTTCGATACGCGTCCCCCTTCAGGGTCGAGGCTTTTACCGAAGCCTCGCCACACCCCCCCCCCCCCCCCCACCCCTACTTCCTTACCGAAGGCTTAAGGGAGCGGTCGATCACGGGCACTTGGCCTTTTGCAGCCCGCGGTGCCTTTACCTCCGAAGGTTGCTTCCTCAGAGGCTCGCGATCGGGAGCCGAATTATCGGTGGCGAGTTGCGGTGGTGGCGATTGCTCTGCCCCCTCCTTCACCTCCTTACTTCTGCCCTCTTTTCCAATAAGTGGGGGACCCCTCAATTCTGGGCCGAGGAGTCCCCTTTGGGGTTTTCCGAACATGTGGGACATGTTGTGACGGTGTACCCGGGTGCATGGCATTTATAGCACCGCACTTGCCTTGGGTGTGGGCATGCCAATGCCCCATGACCGGTCTGCGCGCAGTTCCAGCACGCCAGATCTGGCCGGTACACCATCGCATCCTTCCTCTCTTGATAGGATTGTGGGGGCGCCTTTGCTTTTCCTTCCCCCACAGCTGCTACGTCCGATTCCTCTGCAATAGGCGCCTTCGCGCCTGCCTTGGGGGGTTCCTTACCCCCCGCCGATTCCGATTTTGATGCCGACGATTTTTCCGAAGTCTTTTGTTTGTTTTTCTTTTTTTTGCTGGGGGCTTTCTTCCCTCCGTCGTTCGTCTCTTCTACTGCGTGGATTTGTGTTGGCTTGGGGAAGAGGTCGCGGTGGGGTTCCGGCTTTTTTTCTTTCTTTTCTTTCGGGGGCGCCCTCCTTGGCTCCCCCCGTGCCCATTTACCTTCGACACGGTGCAGCTCCTGTGCGAACGAATGGTAAGAGTCAAAGTCCTCTCGATCCATGAAGAGGAAGTAGTCGCGCCGCAGTCCCTCGAAGGCTCGATCCAGCTGTCTACGGACCGAAACTTCCTTCGGCATTTGATCGTAGAGTTCGCGGAGTGCCACTATGTAGTGCACTCCGTCCTCGTCTTCCTGTTGGTCCCGATCACGAATGCGTTGTTCGAGCTTTCGCTGACTCGAATCCTCCACGAACCAGGCTCTAAAGTGACGACAAAAACCCGACCACGAGTGCGACTCGTGTCGGTTTTGACGGTACCAACTCAGAGCGGTTCCTCTGAGTACTTCCGGCAGCAATGTTAGCCGATCCTCTCTCGCGATGTTTCGGGCGTCACACTTGTCTTTGAAGTTTGTGAGGAAGTCCTCAGTTCCTTCCTTTTTGCTGCCGCTGAAAGTTATGCCCCATTTTCGAGCGTGCTCGACGCTGGGCAGAGTCCGCTCAGACCAGCCGCTACCTCCAGTTCCCTGTGTTCGTTGAGTGCTTCGTCCTGATGCGTGGCGGCTGCGGGTCCGGGCGTGACCGTCTTCACTATTATCGGAGGGGCTGCGCCTCCTCCGTTGAGATCTTCCGGCCTCGGGCCTTGTTCTCCTCCAGTCACGTCTCGGCGACGGTGATGAGTCGCCGTCCGAGCTCGGAGAGGACCCCTGTCCTCTTCGTCGAGTTGCTCCTCCGTGTCTTGTCGATCGAGTTCCCGTTGATCCGTGGGAACGGTTATCATCCCTCCGCGGGAGATTATGCGAGTTCCGCCGCCTTCGGCGCTCCTCGTTTGCGAATCCCGTAAGGATCCGTTCTCGGGAGGAGTTATCCTCCTCCGTTTCCGAAAATTCTTCGCGTGGAGGACGTAGTCGCGTGCTACTGGCCTTAGGTCTATCTTGTGCAGGGGGCGCACGCTCCTCGCGTTGCCTTCTCAGCGATGCTCGCCGGTCGTCCCAGTCGCTGTCGCTGCTGTCCCCCGCGTAGCTGTCCAATAATCTTCGATTGGCGGGTGCCGGTAGTTGCTGGGCGGATGGAGGGCCTGTGGATATCACTTGCTGCTTTACCAATTGCTCCAGCTGTTGTAGGACCACGCTCAAATCGAAGGTCGATGCGTTAAGGTCGTGTCCGCGTGCCGGGGCAACCCGTGCATCTGCTACAGCGCGAACTGGCGGAGGGACCTCGCCCTCCCCGCCTGGAGGGGGAAGGGGGCCCTCGGTCCTCTCTCGCACCTCCCGTACCGTATTGAGGGGTATAGTCCCCGTGCTGCCCCTCCGCATTTCCGATTCTGCCGTGGTAGGCTCCGTGAAGCTGTCCTGGGTCCTGCTCCTTGTTAGAGTCGCACGTTTATCTAGGTGCGGCGGGTTCCTGGGGACCGCCCCAAAGCCTGGATAGCTTGTTATCGGTCGGAACTGGGGGCCTCGCGACCCCTCGGTTTGTTGCGACGGATAATCTTCGCCGCTGGGACGAACTAATGCGTTTGTCGGCGTGAGTTGTGGCGTTGGGTGGGGCCTATATGGGGGGTCCAAACGGGCTAGCTGCGCTCGCCTGGCTCAGGAATTGTTGGACCTGCGGCGCTACGTGAGGTACCCAAGGGGGGCCGGTCCCCCTGCCGCTAGGGGGGGAATACTCAGGTCTAGCAGAGGCCCCCTCGTTAGTCGCCCGTCCATGACCTGAGTCCAATGTGCCTGGACGCGCGCGTATAACTCGTCGTAGGTCCCGGTCGGGTTTAACCCTGCCCCCGTCAACAGGTTCCGCAAATTACCCTCGGTAAAACGCTCGATGTTTTCGCGCCACCGTTCCGCGTCGGCGGCGCTGTTCTGAGGAAACTGTGCCATTTTCTTCCGTGCAGAACGGGTTGCAGATTAAATCGCGCAGATCGCGAGTCGACCGGGAAAAAGGGGCGCGAAATCAACTCCGAAAATCCCGAAAATTTAACCGAAGTTCCGAATTTCTCAATAAAACTATTTTTTCCTATTTAACCTAACAAAATTTCCTAGTTTCTCTGAAGACGCTAAATAACTCTGGGTGTTCAAGGTCACGCCAATAATGATACGTGACGCAATGCCCCAACACAGTCGTAGCTCGACAAAGGTGGTTTAAAAAAACAATACAGATCAGATCGATGTTACGTCCAGATTAATTCCGGAAGAATTAATGCTATCGGAACGCGTAACTGTGGTCTCGCTTTTGAGATCAAGGCGTTGGCCCTTTATCTCGGGGACGGAGACCGCGCCGAAGAACTCCCGGAAAGTTTTGATTTCGCGATGACGTGGAAACTCGATTAATTTACGCGTAGGTTTACGCATGCAGAAATAAATGTTTAGACAATGTTACTCACTCTTATTTTTTTGTTTTAGGAAAACTTCACACTTTTATTTAATAATATGAGATACACTTGTCAAAGTTCGGCAGTTCAGTTCTAATCTTGATTGGTACGAATATTTCTAAGTCCCAAGAGGGGACTTAGCAAAACGGCGATTGAAGTCGAGCCAGGCGCTCCGGCTTGATTGAACGAATTTTTATAAGTTTATTAACCACAAAGATGCAGAGAGCCTTGCTCGCTCTCCAGTGTAACAGAGCAACGTCGCGGATTCACTATCGAAGAATAACTGAACTCCTAAGGCACAATCCGCCCTTTTTATACTAATTCTATCGGTATTCCTTAATTCTATTCGGCCGCGCAGGGCGCACGTTCTGCTCCAAAAAGGGGGAACCGGGCCACATATCTGTCATCGCGGGTCACTCGTGGATCTTTCGACAGTGGCTTGGGCTCTTAGCGGGACCCTATCTCAAGTAGGCGCATCCGCTGCTGTATCGACGCGACAGCAATTCGGGGCTCTACCGATCATTCCGCTTCAGTTCACTTTATCAACAAAATGGAACAGAAAGTGCTGCTTGTAATTAAGGAAATTCTGGTATGTAGCGGGGAACTGGAACAGCTGCGCGACGCACACTGTGGCTATCCGGATTTTCGAAATATTGTTTAATTATTGTTTTAAATGTTAGTTAGGTGGGTTACGTGAGACGTAACACCTCCCCCCTTAAGACTCGTGTTAGAGATCGCAGTGATCTAACGCGAGTAGAATTTAAAAAGACACACAAAAAAAAACTTGAGGGGTAAATTTTACGGATTTAATCGGTCTTAACTTAGGTGAGAGCGCGTATATATATATGGCCACTCGAA
Source organism: Itoplectis maculator (assembly GCA_964034905.1). Classification (NCBI taxonomy): domain Eukaryota; kingdom Metazoa; phylum Arthropoda; class Insecta; order Hymenoptera; family Ichneumonidae; genus Itoplectis; species Itoplectis maculator. The sequence goes on along the minus strand of CAXITY010000020.1, from coordinate 135,909 downwards.
ACACACACACACACATATATATATACCCCTTTTGGGTGACGACTTATTGTAAAGTGTCTGAATCTTCACATGTTATATATTTTTCACGACACTCTTTTCTCGATGGTCCGTGGCTGCTGGGGTCTCGATGTACAAGATGAGAGGGTCCAAATACCTCTCGGTCACCTCGTCTTCTTCCATCAAATATTCTTGTAACCACGCGCCGGTTTCTCGCACGAGGTCCTCCTCTGCTGTTGTTCGACGTTAGCCCCTGACTATCCTCGTAAACCTCGCGATTTCGCTGGTCGCGTAGGCCCTTGCTGTTAGGCCCGCGGTAGCGTGGTTGTACTCCGCTGAGGCGGCGAACGTGGCCCAGGCTGGGTCGCTTGATTCCGCTGGACACGAGGGTTCCGGAACTTCCTGAGGTCCGGGCGTTGGTGGTGGTGGCATTTCGATGGGGTCGAGTACTTCTCGGGTGAATTCATAGGTGAGAATTGGTAATTTGACTGGAACCCGCATCCGTACATATCTATAGGGTTCGTCCTTATTCATGTTGTTCAATAGTGTCTCCGGCCAATAGGTCATCCTTCCGGTCGAGGTAAGTAAATGGCGCTGCGAGATTTGACGCAGCGCCATTTACTTTGAGGCCCGAGCCCGTGAAACGGCGAACATCGGTAAAGTAAGTAGCTCGCGAGAGATATGCGACGAGTACGACGCGAAGGAGTACGCGCGCGTCGACCAGCCGCCCGCGTAGAGGGCCCGCGACGTAGAATCCGGGAAACGCGTTCGGTGGTCCGCCTCGGAAAACAGTAGCGTGGGGAAAGTCGGTATCGGCTCGAGTCGCGAGGGCCAGATTCACGAAGGAATAAATGGGAACGAGTGGGAACGACGATCGGCAACCCGTGTGCGGCGCGCGTGCGAGAGAAAACCGTTGAGAAACAAACGCGTCCAGCGTGACCCGCGGAATTGTCGGACTCGAGTCTCCTCGTGTGATGAACGATTTAGTGTGTGAATTTTGATTAATAAAATTGACTGTGTATTGAATGACATTAAATAACCGAGACAGTGAACGTTATTGAGACTCTGCCCCCGAACCACGCCCGTTACAGCTAGCCAGAGGAAGTAATGAAGAATAATACACGAGAATACCCTGGTGGTCGGGTAATAGACCACCTGGCGCCAAATATTGTGACGGGCCACCGTTACGACGCGGGAAACCGTCGTCGATCGCCAACGTACAACACTCAGCGCTCATTAATTTTAATGTTCGTGTCGATTCTTACCCTTTTAAGTTGAGCGCCAGGTAATTTATCTTTCTCACCCAATTACCAGGGGGATTTTTCCTTGAACGTCCTTCGGGATTTCTCGGGTCGCGGGGGTGCAGTTTTAAGTTATTTTACCAGACAAACAATAACCGAGGCAACGGAAATAAAGAAAACTCGAATTTTACTAGGACAAACAATAATGACTTTATCTTCAATTAATTCTCATGAGTAAATCAGCGATACAATCAAAAGCACACGCTCGAGTTAGGCTCGAGCTCGCGACAGGGAAAATGCGTCTTTCTTTTTCACAGTAATTCCCGGTTAAGCCGGTCCGCTGATACCGAGTACACGACGAATTCGTGGGTCGAGGAACTTCGGCCTCGGCCGGCGCAATACAATAATTAAAGTGCGGGTCTCCGCTCGCCTACCTTATTTTTCGTATTCCGCACGCCACGGATTTTCTCGTGTCCCTCGTCTCGGACTGGGCTCTCGCTCGCTCGCTCGCTTTCGCTCGTGCGCCGGAGGTCGTCACCTCGCTCGCTCGCCGCACAATATCTCGCTCGAAACGCCGCGCAGGACACTCCTTGTGCTCAATCGTTCGCCGTTATCTCTCACTCGTCTGTCTACAATTTTTCTAGGTCTCGACTCTTCGATCGAGAGATCTTGAAAGCCTGAGCCTCGGGCTTTGAGATTTTTGAATTGTGACGGGCCACTGCAACGACACGGGACACGGCCGTCAGTCGCCGCGTACAAAATATCATGACACCCGTGGTCCATTTTTTCGCCTTACCGTAAGCCTGAATCTTGTTGGGCGCCAGGTGGTCTATTACCCGACCACCAGGGTATTCTCGTGTATTATTCTTCATTACTTCCTCTGGCTAGCTGTAACGGGCGTGGTTCGGGGGCAGAGTCTCAATAACGTTCACTGTCTCGGTTATTTAATGTCATTCAATACACAGTCAATTTTATTAATCAAAATTCACACACTAAATCGTTCATCACACGAGGAGACTCGAGTCCGACAATTCCGCGGGTCACGCTGGACGCGTTTGTTTCTCAACGGTTTTCTCTCGCACGCGCGCCGCACACGGGTTGCCGATCGTCGTTCCCACTCGTTCCCATTTATTCCTTCGTGAATCTGGCCCTCGCGACTCGAGCCGATACCGACTTTCCCCACGCTACTGTTTTCCGAGGCGGACCACCGAACGCGTTTCCCGGATTCTACGTCGCGGGCCCTCTACGCGGGCGGCTGGTCGACGCGCGCGTACTCCTTCGCGTCGTACTCGTCGCATATCTCTCGCGAGCTACTTACTTTACCGATGTTCGCCGTTTCACGGGCTCGGCCAGACTAATTGTTCCGCTTCGGGTGTCTACGCTACGCGGCTGAGGTGGGAGGTCACGGTCCTTCCGAGAATTATTCCGTTCCGTGCCCGTGTGTCGCGTAAGACACCCAGCCTCGTCCTTTCCCGCGGCTCACCGCGCCGCGTAAACACGCCGATTGTCCGGTCTTACCCGCTCTCATTCGCTCTACATTTTGTCTCTCTATCTCTCTTTCATATACGACTCGGCGTTGCTGGCGATCGAGAAGCGCTCTCAGCTACCGAATCTCGGAATGTTCGACTCGTGCGTTTTTCAGGCCAGCACGTTGCGGCGAGCGCGTTACAGCGCCTCGTCACAACGCATGGCTACTCATCTTCGCTATCTTCTAAGGGGATGTGAGAGTAGCGCAGGCGGTTCGGGTGCACTATACGGGTTTCTCGTCCTATTTTAATTTTCGCGTTTCCGTCTCTCATTATCTCGATTATCTCGTATGGTCCCGTGTAGTGATCCCCGAATTTTCCCTGCTTCTTTCCGCGTTGTAAGTACACACAGTCGCCGATGGCCAGGGTCTGTGCATTTAATTTACGATCGTAGTATTTTTTCGATCGTTCCTTTGAAGCTATTAGGGTGTCTCTGGCGATTTCCTGTGCGTCGTGAAGTCTGGTCGCCAGATCTGCGAGGTGGTCGTTGTATGTCCGTCCCGTCTCAGCGTCCGCTGATGTGGCGTGCGACGGAACGCGCGCGAGTTTCCCAAACACAAGCTCGTAGGGGGTGCACCGTGTGCCCTCGTGTACGCTGGTGTTGTAGGAAAACGTGGCGAGTTCCAACCACTCGTCCCAGTCCTCGTTCCTGGTGATATATTGCTTCAAGTACTCGACCAAGGAATGGTGGGATCTTTCCAGAGACCCGTTCGACTGAGGGTGAAAGGACGTCGTGCGGCATTGTGTGATCTTGAATTTCTTTGCGACCTTCTTCATAAGGGAACTTAAGAAGTTCGCGCCCTGGTCGGTGAGGATGGTTTTCGGTGCGCCGAAGGTGCATATAAAATTTTTGATCAGTGCGTCGGCTATGTTCGCTGAGGTGGCTCTTGGTAATGCTACCGCGAGGCAGTACTTAGTCAATAAATCTTGGAGCGTGAGAATGTATTCGTGCCCTTTTTCCGTGCGGGGAAGTGGTCCGACAATATCCATCGAAATTTTGTCAAAGGCTGAATCTGGTGTGTCGGTGATTATCATTGGTTGGCGTGTCTTCACTCGGACCAATTTCTTCAGGTGACACGGGAGACAGTGCTGTATGTAGCTGGCAATGCACTTCTTCATGTCCTCCCAATAGTATTGCTGGCGTATACGGTTGTATGTTTTGGTAACGCCCTTGTGTCCTCCCACGGCCGAAGCGTGTGCTTCGTTCATAATTTCCTTTCTTTCACTTGGCGCCGGATATTTTATTTTGCCCAAGCAGACTATTAGTTTGGTCGATGTGTGAGCGAAGGCTTTTTGGAGTGTCGATAGGACGAACTCCCAGGTCATCCCGTTAATCTCCTTTGTTTTTGCTATGCTGACGGTGCGTAGTTTTAGCTTTAGAATAATCCCTCGTAGTTTCTCTTGTATTGATGGGAAAGTGTACTCGTCGACGTCAGTCCCGTCTTTGCGCCTGATTACGATGGGAATGTAATATTTCGAGTTATACTTGATCGGTTGAATTTCCCCGAGGATGAGGTGGCGGAGATTCGGCAGCGCCCGATGCTCCAGTAGTGATTTGGAGCCTTCGTCGCATGGATCTCCCTCCTCTGAGAGGAAATATAAATAATTATCCTTCCTCATAAAAAGTTGTTCGTTGCTCGTAATCTGGAGGTTGCTCCCAGCTATATGAGGCGATTCTTCCCATTCTTGTCGTTGTTCGTCGTTAATAGACTCGGTGTCTGATCGGTCGAAGATATATTCTTCTCCCGATTCGCCGGATATGCTGTAAGTTTCATCTTCCTCGGGATTTACGAACGTGGAACCCGTGTTCGGGTTATTTATGGGCGCAGGTACTTCCCCCTCTCTTGGCTCGTCCGGGGCCTGCGGTTGTCTCCGTCGGATCGCTTTCCGAGGTTTCGGTCGCTGCTGCACGGGCGGCGGTCGGTCCGTCCCTTGGCTCCGTAGTCGGGACGCTACTGGTTCTTGATCCCTTTCTTGCTCACTTGTGGTTGTTTTAGTAGGCGGCTCGGTGAGGACCTTCCCTGTTCGTTTTTCGGATTGTTTACCCGGAGCAGCGGGCCTTCTTGCCGTCTCGCTCTGTGGTCTTTTCCGTAGTCGGTGGGCCATGGGCTCTTCTTCCTCTTCTTCTTCCTCTCTCTCTTTTCCTGGGATCCTTGGATGTTTTTTTATGGGGTAAGCGTGTTCCAATGTCGGGTCTGCATCTTCGCCGCTCGCGATTTCCTCACGGGGGTGTTACGTCCAGAATAATTCCGGACGAATTATTCTTGATGGAACGCGTAACTGTAGTCTCGCTTTTGAGATCAAGGCGTTGGCCCTTTATCTCGGGGACGGAGACCGCGCCGTGGAACCACTGATGAGACGATGAAACGACGATGTATAGAGAGGATCGAAGTGCAGCTTCAGGTTCTCGACATGCGGAAATGAATCTTCCGAAGTCTTTTATTTATTTCTCTGATGTATTATTATTTTGTCTAAGTATTACAGTTTCGTCGTGGAGCCTTGCTCGCTCCAGCCAAATACAGAGTAACGTCGTAGTTTCGTTGCCGTTGAATAACTAACTTGAATAGCCAATTGCTTCAGGTTTTATACCATTTTTCTATCCGAAAATAGGCAAGAGTGATTGTGGTGGGGTGTAACTATATTAGGAACTATCGCTTAACACCCGGTACAAAAAGGGATTCATGCTCTTTCGTGGACCGCGTCCCCTTCGTTTACGCGTTTCTAGGAACGCGGGCATTGCGGCGTGGTCGGCCAGGTCGCGTAGTGCCGCAACGGGGACGCCGGCTGGTGACTTCTTCCGGTGGGCTCGAGATGCGAATACCCAGTGCGATCTCTTATTAATATTATATAACTAATTCGGATTCGATTAGTTGCTGGAGTGTGGTGGGTTACGTGGGACGTAACAGGGGTTACGTGATAGTGCGTCCGCGTTTACGTTCATCTTTCCCGCCTTGTGTATTACTTCGTAATCATACTCCTCGAGTTTGAGGCGCCAGCGTGTTAGACGTGATGTAGGATCCTTCGAGGTGTGTATCCAGACCAATGGTTTATGGTCGGTCACTAGTTTAAATGGTCTTCCATAGAGGTACGGTCTGAACTAAGAGACCGAGTGTAGGATGGCTACGGTTTCTTTTTCATAGGTGCTGTATTTTTGTTCGGTGTCGTTTAGTACGCGTGAAGTATACGCGATGGGCCGGTCTTTGCCAAGAGGTCCTTGGCTGAGTATTCCACCTACTGGGGACGGTCTCAAGCTGCATCATTTCAACTGTAGTCTGTATCAACTGTATGCCTCAAGTGTCGTCGATCTCAACTGTAGTCGCGGGCAACTGTCGACTGTGTCAACTGTCGTCACGGGCAACTCGCATCTCGCGGCCCCGATCGCTGACCACCTCGCTCGGTTAATCCTAATCCGCTCCCGAAGCGAGCGGGCAACTGCCTACTGTCTCAACTGTCGTCAGTAGCAAGCGTCGTCGCGGGCAGCTCTCGCCGCGGCCCGCTGCAGTGCTCCTCAACCATCGGCGTGTGATCGAACGCGCAGCGTATCAGGCTTGTAACCGTAGGGTTGGCGGTTCAAGTCCAGGCGTTGTTACTTTATTTTTTATTTTTTATTTTACTCTTAAAATTAATCATATCTCCGCCACTGAATTCCTTTCTATTGTATATTATAATTTTTCATTTTTTTTTCGTTAAATTGAACCTTTCACGGTGTTTGAATTTCACTTTATCGGATTATCCACGGTAAGTAGAAGTTCAGGGGAAAAAAGTAACGAACAAAGTTACAGTTTTCCTTTATAAGATCGTTAAACTATAAAAAAAAAATAAAAAAAATAAAACAAACAAAAAAAAATTAAAAAAAATAAAAAAATAAAAAAATAAGTAAATAGACAAAATGGTGGGCATGAAACGCCTGTGCTCAGTTAGAGTCGAAGCTGTAAAGCAATGTATCCTGATTCCAACGACAAGTTGCAAATACTACCTGTATCCCTGCGTAAAGCCCATCCGTAACTCACATACTGACTTTTGCAATAAATAGTCACTCTACGCTGTTACTTCGTGCAAAATTCATTTTGAGTCAAGCGTAAGAACTCAAAATAAACATTGCTCTGAACGGATAGACTTTTAAGGAGGGTTCCCACGTGAGGAGACTTATTTTCACGAATGATCCGAAACGTGGTTTTTTTGCACCCTTATTTTCTTTTATTTTTTTATTTTCTTTACTAAAAAAATAAATAGTTTTTAAAGAGTAAATAGTTTTTATGAGAATTTCGCACGTGGCATCGCTATATCGGTTAACTCGAGCGTTTATACATCATGCATCAGCTAAATTACAGTTTATAAACTGATTAAGAAATTTATGTTTCGAATAAAATGCGAAAGTGCCAAATTATTGAGCGCAGTGATCAGCGTACAAATCTGTTGTGACGTGCAATGAGATGTAAGGTAAGTATCGATTAAAAACAAGTCAGTTTAATATATTTTACTATTTATTTATATTACAATACATATAAACCCTCAGTGTGCACACCGCGGTCATATTGACACCAAAATGGCACGGGCTAATGTGAACAGATGTGTGCACACTGAGGGTTAAAAAACAACTGGTCGTCCTGATTCACCCGCCTATATTCTGCATAATATTTTTTTTTTATAATATTTACAGGGGCTTCTCAAATTGAGGTAGCTGCGTTCGCTATCGGGAAACTGAAAGGTAAGAAAGAAAAGTTATTAGAACGTGAAAGTGAGATGTTTATTAAAATACATACCGTTTTCACGACGCTATCACGACTTGTGAGTTCAACCTCCATTGCCCTGCAATTTTGCTGCTGGAGAAGAATCTACACATGAAAGAACAAACAAAGAATAAGAGCGACAGGTCACTACTTTAGGGACAATAAAACAACTGTGGACAGTGTGATCATACCTCATCGGATTGTAAGATGCACCCCCGTTCATCATCTCCCGTTCGACGATCGTGGTTGTCGAATCTGCTCCTGCGCTTATTTCCGTTTTTTTTTTGCGTCGAACTTGGTTTTATTTATTTTTTTCCTTTTTTAATAAAACACCCGCATGTGTCCTGTGTAAGGTGTCCGACACATCGGGCACTGGTTGTGGCCGTTCGCGATCGGCTCCTCGAAGCCATTTGCGACGAGTATTCGCCAGCGCCTGTCTCGATTGACGCTCTCCATTCTTTCGAGGCACCTTTCGCATAAACACAAATGACCACAGGGCTGTAGTGCCACGACTGAGGGGACATCAAGGCACACACTGCACGTGGGGACAGAGTGCTCGGCCGTGGGTCCTTGCGCGTCCCCTTCGCCGAACGTTGCGAGCCTCTGCAACACCGGCTCCTCGGCCTCTCGTTGCTCCTGCGGCTCCTGCTGTTGCCGCTGGAGGGCCGCTTCTTGGGCGTAAAACGCCCGAACCCACGGGAAGTCCTCGACGACCTCGGGCTCCACCGCGACCTCCACGGCTGGGCGGACCCGCGGGTCTTCAGGCTCCGGCTCCAGAGCTGGTTGCTGTTGCTCCGGCTGCGGACGCTGCTCGATCGGTCGTACTTGACCGACTAGGTCAGAACACAAGACATTGAAAATCACAATATAAATAATTGTAATTATGTCTTGATGTATTCGACATACGGAGTTCAGCGTCCGCTTGAGGGCCGATGGCCGCCACGATCTCCGGAGCCTCTCCACGAGGATTGACGGTGGCCACCGCAATCGCCGGGACCTTTCCGCGAGCATCGCCAACGACCTCCGCAACGTCCGGAGCCTCATCACCAGCATAATCATGCGCCTCCGCTAACTCCGGTTCCTCAACGTCGGCGGGGTCTACGTCCCCGTCGGCGTTGACTAAACAATTTTTATTGTTAAAAATGTGGCGAGCTGCCGTGAAATATCAATACAAGAGTAAGTGCAAGTTATGCACTTACCCGCATCGTTCACGGCGTCGTTTTCCGCCATCTGACGGCGACCAGGCCCGACCGCAACCCTCAAAAACTCCTCCACGGTGTATCTAAAACATGACGTACAGTTTGTTAGCAGTGCCAATATAAACAATTACAAGCAATGCAAGTATCGTTAATAATAGTTTATCGACTCTAACCTTCCGGAGTCGAGCTTTATTTGAGCCATCGCGATTCTCACGTCTTCTTGCACTTGATTTCCTCCGTCGAATCGGCGCAGCAGATGACCTGCCGCAAGACGCGCCCAGTTGCGACTTTCCGTCTCAACAAGACTCTTGAGCTTCCCTGTAAGAGTAATTTCATAAAAACTCGGACTGGGCAGTTTTTTTTAAATACCAAGGTATCACCAGTGATAAATACATAATTACAATCATACCTAGAAATGACCACACGTTGGTTCGGCCACCTCCCAACTTTGCGACGATGTGAGTCTCTCACGGACAGGACTTGGGCAAGTGGTACCCACTGCCTTCGCAGATAGTGGACGAAGCGCAAGACAAACGGAAAGTCAGTCGCGATTGTATCGGCAGCCGCGGCGATGACTCGAATTCCTTCGTCGATGAATCTCGGCGACATCAGCGGGAGACCCATCGTTATCCACAAAATTGTCTTCGGCGCGCGCGCATCTCCGATTTTCCGCCAATAACGGAGAACCGCCTAAATGTTTATTGAAGATTAATTGGAATAATCACGATATGCGTAAAACTGTGACGTACGAAGACTAGGATTCATAGCGTGGATCAATCACGAAACAATTACCTGATTAAAATGAAACCAGCATCCACGGACGCGCGTCGCGGGCAATCGCTGTCGCACGGAAGCGACGAGAGCTCTCTCGAAATCGCTGATGACCGTTTCTAAATTTCTCAGCATCTGCGGAGCCAGTTCGCTTAAGCGCTCCCAAATGAGACCGTACATCTCGGTAGTACGATTTTGGCACAACGCGTACACCGCCGGAACGCCCTGGAGTATTAACAAAAAAAATAAAAAATAAAAAATAAAAAATAAAATAAAATAAAAAATATAAAATAAAATAAAAAATAAAAAATAAAATAAAACGTCCTATGAAAACTATAAAATATGGAACGCACTCAGCAAACGTAAAATATTTGACGAACTAACCGTGTCCATTCTTCGCACATGGATCGTCAGTAGCTGACAAGCCCGCGGCTGGTTTGGCACAACCTTTAAAATATTATGACGTCATGAGAGGTTCTTAAAAAATATTGGAAAAAAATGAATAAATAAATAAAAACATGTACTCACTCGAAACGTGCCATCGACGTGGATTTCCTTCGCCTCTCCTAACGCCGCGAGCATTTCGTCGCTCGCGAAGATGAGCGCGACTTCGCCGGCCCTCGTGCGAACCATTCCGCGGAAAATGGCGCTCACCGGTTCGTAGGTGCCGAGAGCGATGCCCAAAGCTTCCAACGTCCGCGGTATCGGCGGGCGCGAACTCGCCCTGTCCCTATTGAGAGTAGCGCGCAATTGCTCGTACGTCGTGCTTGCTGCGGCTCTCGCAAATCTGTTCCAAGCAGTCAAATTTCATATTTTACATGAATTCATTCAGATTGAATTTATTCATCAAGACTTTGTTTTTTAATATACAGACCGGGGGTCTGCCGACACTCGGTCGAATATTTCCTTTAACGGCGTATGGGTTTCGCGAGCCAGGCGACGCATTTCATCCTTCATCGCAGTGCGCTCCGCCTCGATCATGTTGGGCACGTGATTGTGTTGATTCAACACGATGACATTTCCCGTTTCGTCCTCTTTCACTCGACCGAGGCATTTTAGCGCGGCCACCGGACGAACGCTGCACGCGTACACACGCGACTTTCGCACTTGATGGTAAACGAAGCCGGCGTGCAGATACCTGTAGGTATTGGCACGTTGTCCAGCTATTCGTTCCATCTGAAATTGGGATTTAACAGTGCGAATCTTACAGCTTACCGTATATTTATATGGCATTATAACAAATAACTTACCGCAAGTAGTCAGGTGAACTATGTTGCCACGGCGATCGTGGGAGTTTCTGCGATTTTTTCTTCGATTTCGCGCGAAGCGTTTTTCTTACTTCCTATTATATGAATATAATTACGCTAAGAATAAAAAGAAAACACACACCAAGTAAACTACGTTAATAATACAATCTAAATTGAAACTTTTTTGCTCCGTGTCGCGGGCGCACGAGCGCTAGTATGCGAGTGCGCGGCGGTTTTCACGTTGGGACAGGAGATCACGTGCTGGACCACGAGGCGGGGGAGGTAGGAAGGGAGAAGGAATTACCTCACGCCGCCACAATTACCAATATCGTAATGTGACGGGTCGTCATCATCGGTAGGGATATTGGGGGGAGAGGGCACGGGGTCTGATAGGAAGCTGAGCCCTGATAGAAGCTGGTGTGTCGTTCCGACGACCGATGCAACGCCTTCCACAGTTATTTCCTTCGCGAGATTTTGAATACGCGCGGCCTACAGAGTCGTGTGCAGCTAGTTGCGTACCTATTTATCCGGGACCTAGAGGTGTGTGCGTGACCCGGGCCTGTGTGCGCGCTATACGCAGGCAGGCGCGTCGTTGGCGGGAGTTGGCGTGACGCGGGCACGTGTGTGTGCGTTACACAGGCGTGCGCGCAAGGTAGAGGCTTGTAGCAGGTAGGTAGCTATAGGCCGTGCAACGTGCCTATAGCCAAGTGGTCCGCGTGGGGGAAGGTGCGTAGCGAGCGCGAGTCCAGCGGACGGATAGAGGATGGAGGAATTAGGAGGATAGGAAAGGCCGTGCTATCGCGCTGATAGGGCGGCCCGCGGGTTTTTTTTTAAACAATAAAATTGGACGGCTGTGCCAGCACGATGCTGGGGCAGCTTTTACAGGTTTTAAGGCCTACTTTTCTACGCAATGCGTGTCAGGGCGATCCCGAGGCGCATAGCGGGGCAGGTAGGTATTTGGCGAGTGTCAACGCTTTGTTGAGGCTCGTGGATTTCGGGATGTTTCACCGAGGAAGATTGGAGATGGAATGAGGTGACCAGCCAGCGCGCGGGCCGCTTATATATCCGCGCGCTCGCTTTTCGGGCGACTGGCCGTCTCCGGTAGTGGTAGGGGTTGCTGCGTGCGGTGCGGGGGCCACCGCTCGGCGGCTCGGCCGCGCTTGGCGATACCGGGCACGTCCTTGGCGATACTGTCGCCGGGGATAGGGCGTTTCGTTACATCTGCCCCCCTGAATGATGGATATTTTTTGTTCCTCACCGCTGCGGGGGGGAATTCAATGATATTCATCTTTCTGATTTGCATTGAAGTTTTTATTTGTGTGTTTTTTTCCTTTTTTTTTTTTTTTTTTTTTTTTTTTTTACTTATGGTAAGGTGTTACAGGTTGTATGTCGCTGTGTGTGCCTCTTGCTCTCTGATGGTGATGTCGAGCTCGTCGAGCAGTATCTGGGTCTCCCGGTCGGTGTCGTCGTGGCAGCTGAGCGGTGCGGGGGGGCGCGCTCGTCCTGCGTACACCGGGGTGTGGGAATATCTCCGGGTGATGGCCCTCTCAATCGCGTCGTCCTCGAGTTTTCTTCGCTTCCGGGCTGGCGCGTTTTCGTTCTCTGAGGCTTCGGGTCCTCGCTTCTTGGTCTTCGATGGGAGAATTGTCCTTATGGGAGGCAGCGGTTGTTTCTCTATTCCTCGCTCGAGCTCCCGGGGAATGAACTTGAGATGAAATCTCTGTGTGCCTCTTCCATCGTGGATGGTCGCTGGTTTTAGGTTGCTGGTCCCGAATAATTCGTGCAATGTGAACTCGGTGTCGATGTATTGGAAGTGAAATTCTTTGGCCTCCGACTGCTTGTGATTCACTTTTTTCGTTTTTCGGGGCCGGCTCCCGTCGCGAACGTGCACACTGATAAACTCTCGTGGGGTTAACTCGTGGGTTCCCGTGTCGTCGGGATTTGCTTGAGTCGCGACGTCGCGTGATGCCATTGTAACAGAGGTGTCGACTGGTGTTTCTCGTGTCGAATCTCACGCGGTACTGGTGACTCCGGGGATCCCGTCAATCGGGGCTGCGGGCTTTTGACTCTCGGTGGTGTCCGGCTTTGTTTTGATTTTTGGATGCTACATCGGAGCAGCGGCTCGGCGGCTCGCACGTTGTTTTGTATTCTCGTTTTATGGGCTTGTGTGCATTGGTGGTGACCGATAGGGACGAAGATCGTGTGTATGAAAGAGACCGCGTTCTCTTTCCCCGTCGGTGTATTCGAGCACGTAGGAGCAATTCGCTATGATTTTTTTTATGCAGTATGGGCCCTCATATAAGGGCATAAATTTCGCGATCATCTTCGCGGCGGGATTTGATACATTGAGGGCTCTTACGAGGACCAATTGGCCTAGTGCGTATTGGGTAATGCTATGCGCCTGATTGAACTTTGCCGCTTGTTTTCCGCGCACTTTCTTCATCTTCTCTCGGGCAGTAAATATCAGAGTCTCGTGGTCGGGTCCTGTGTCGGGGTCGTGGTCCACGAGCTGATTCCAGGGTCGAGAGGGGGCAGACCCGGTATGCAGGTGGTGCGGCGTGACACCTGTGCTTTCGTGCGGGGTCTCGTTTAAACAGCTCTCGATCGTGGGGAGCCACCCGACCCATTGGTTGTGTTTTTTCCCGAGGTACGTACGGAAAAATCGCGAGAGCTCTCGGTTCGTTCGCTCTACTGGGTTAGCTTGTGGGTGTCTGATGGATGTTAAGACCGACCGGATTCCGCTGTCGGCGAGTTTCTCACGCCACTTTGGCGAGGTGAATTGCGTCCCTTGGTCAGATAGAATGACCCGGGGTTTGCCGTGGTTCGGGATATAGTCCTTGAACAGACAGTTCAGCGTTGCGTCGGTGTTTGCGTTACGTAACGCGTATAATTTAGTGTACTTAGAGAATACGTCGATGACAGCGAGAATGTGTTTCATTCCGAATTTCCCCGCTGGTAGAGGTCCGTAGAAGTCGAGGGATACGAGATCGTTGGGTCGCTCGGGCAGTATATTCCGCATCTCCGCGAATGAGCCCGGTGTGTAAACTTTATTGCGCTGGCACGCGTCACACGTGGCGAGCTGGTGTCGTGTTAGTCGGTACAGGTGGGGACAGTGGAAATCTTCTTTCAATAGGAGGTAGCATTTTTTTGCGCCGACGTGTCCGTATATTTCGTGACATTCCTGTATCAGCTGTTTCGCCACGTTCGGTGGGATGAGGGCCCGGAACCTCCCTTGTGTCTCCTTGTACACGACGTTGTTTAATACGCGATATCCCTCGGTCAGCTCCTGTGTTTCGAATGATTTTTTTATTGTGGCTATTTCCTCCTCCTGGTCTTGGAGCTCGCCGAGACGTTTTAATAGGCCAGCGAGTTCGGCCGAGATAGCGGTGACCAGGCCGGCAATAATTATGTTGCTCGGTTGTGGTTTCCGATCCAACTCTGGTAGACGACTCAACGTGTCGGCGACCGTATTTAGGTTGCCCGCACAATGTTCGATAGTCATATCGTAGTCCTGGAGTGCGAGGGACCAGCGAGTCAGTCGTGCGTGGGTCAGCCGGCACTCGCGGAGGAAGGTCAGGGCTGCGTGATCCGTGATTATGTGAATTCGGGACCCAAGTACATACGAGCGGAATTTCTGCAAAGCCCAGACGATTGCGAGCAATTCTTTTTCCGTGGTGAAGTACGCTAGTTCAGCGCCCTTCAGGGTTCGACTGGCGAAGTGGAGGACTTCGTGCTCTTGTTTGTCGTTTATCTGGTATAACACGGCACCCAGTGCGTAATCGCTGGCGTCGGTTTGCAGATGAAATGGTTGATGAATGTTGGGGTAGCGGAGGACGACGTCCGCGCAGAATTTCTGCTTGATATTGGCGAACGCCACTTCCTCCTGGGCCCCCCATTTCCACGGAACATTTTTCCGTGTTAGGTGCAGCAGAGGCACGGTTGCTGCGGCGTGGCATTTCGTAAATTTGCTATAGAAGTTTATTAAGCCAAGGAATCCGCGGAGTTGTTTAATCGTGCGGGGGGTCGGGAAGTCTTGTATCGCACGGACTTTATCTGGGTCCGGGCGAATGCCGTGCGGCGTCAAAATGTGTCCCAGGAATACGACTTCCTCTTTTAGGAATTGTGATTTCGCGAGGTTCAAGGTTAGACCGTGCCGCTCGAATCGCGTGAATAATTCGTCGAGGTGGTCTAAGTGTTGCTCAAACGTTTCGGACATGCAGAGGAGGTCATCCACGAAATTAATTGTGTTACTGAGGCCTTTCAGCACAGGGTTGAGACCCCTGACCAGGCTGGCGGTGCTTGTCCGCAGACCGAAAGGTGTCACACAAAATTCGTAACCCCTGCCACGATGTGAGAAGGCGGTGTATTGGCGTGAGTTTGGATGCAAGGGTACTTGCCAGAAGCTGGATCGCAAGTCTAATGACGTCATAAATTTCACGCCGATGCATTGCTGGAATAGTGCCTCTGGGGTTTCCATCTGCTCGTTATCGGGAAGTAGAATATCGTTGATACGTTTAGCGTCGAGGCACAGGCGTACCGATCCATCCTTTTTTGGTACGACGACCAATGGGCTGCGGTAAGGGCTTAACGATCTCTGTATGATTCCTAGTTTCAGCATTTTTTCTATCTCATCGTCGACTTTTTCCCGATACGCGACGGGTACCGGATACACCTTGGCCTGGAATGGGGGATGCGGGGCGACCTTGAGCTCGTGTTGGTATGAGTTTAGCAGCCCCGGTCTCTTGGCGAATGCTCGGCGGTGTCGGACAATTAATTCCCTGATCCGCGCTGCGTGTTCGTCGGATGGCCAGATAGTTTCTTTTATTTTGATATCAATTTCCTCCGCAGTGAGCGCGTAATCGTTCGCGCAGGCCAGCGCCTGAATAATGGAGTTGCCAGGCTTGCCCTCGTGTGGTAGGTCACTGAAGGTGATTCGATGTGACGGCCCCGTGTCTCCGGGAGTCGAGAAGGTCATTATGTACCTCTCGAGGTCGATTTTCGCACGCATTTTGACGAGAAAGTCAATGCCGAGTATGCAATCGACGGATAAGCGGGGTACGATGAGGAGAGTCGTTTTTTCCTCGACTTCTGCTAGCTGAATCCTCGGGAAGAATTGTTTTTTAATTTTCGTTGCTCGACCTGATGTAGCCCCTGATACGGTGAGGCCGGTTAGCGGTAACGTGGGGCAAGATTGAAAGGTTGTGTAGTGCCGCAGGTATAGCTCTTCTGATATTGCGCTGACCTCGCTTCCCGTGTCGATCAGGGCGCGAGTTTCCTTCTGTTGGATTTTTATCGTGATGACGGGACATTTCGGGAGTGATCGTGCCGCGTGCTTATCCGCGCTCAGCAGGTGATCACGTATGTCCTCCCCATAGCCAAATGTCACCTCCTTTATTGGGTCGTCTCGGGAGGTGACGTTTCCGCGTTTCCCGATGGTTCTATTTCAATAATATGGGATTCCTCGGTTGGGGTTGTCTCTTCTTCGGCACCGCTAGTTATCGCCCTAATTTTCCGATTGTTGTCGTTCGCCTTTGACGTTCCGGGGTTGTCTCGCGGGGACGAGAATCTCGGCTTCGGGGGATTGTCGCCGGGCCTCGTTTCCTGCCACGGGCGCCTCTCATTCGGTCCGGAATGCGTTGGTCGCTCGCTGGCCACTTGCTCGAACCGTTTGCGGTGCATGTTCAGCGTGCCGGCTTGGTCGAAGCGTTCGAGCAGATCGAGGAAGGGTGTGAGCGTATCGATGCCGCGTGATATCACGGCCGCCCGCGTTTCCTCGTTAAAGTGCCGAGCAAGCTTGTTGATAATTTGCGTCTCAGACAATGCTGGGCGGAGTTCTCTGGCCATTCCGATTAAATTGAGCGCGTAGGAGAGCCTCTTCTGCTTTGAATCGATTCGATAATACCCGAAATCTAACATCTCGCGGACACCGTACTGGACATCGTCATTCCAGAATCTGCGGCGGAAGCAGCGTTCAAAGTCGTCCCAGGTTTCCACCGTGTGTGCGACGATTGTCCACCATTCCTTTGCGAGGCCCGAGAGGCTCTGCTCGATCACCGTGTGAACGTCGTACAGTGGGCCGAGCGCTCGGTGGTAGTTGCGCAACTCGGCGAGAAAGCGTATGGGTCTCTCTGTTGGGATTCCTCGATACGTGGGTACGTTTAATTTAGGAGTTCCCCACAGTTTTATCTCCGAGTACCCAGATGCGCCGATGGGAGGTAAGCCGCGCTGAAACTGACTTTCGTCTCCCGCGCGTGGGCCATAGTGGGGGGAAGACGCGTGGCCCGGCTGATCCGCATACTGCGTCGAATGGTGCAGATATGTTTCTTCACGTCGGTCGGTCGCGCGTTCATTGCTTCGGTTGTTCGCCTCGGTACGGCGACTAACGTCCTGATCGATTTCCGCGGCGTCCCGCTGCGCTCTGATAGTGGGCGTTCCGCGATTTAAGTTCCCGAGAGGCGGATCTCGACTCCAGTTGCCCTCAGTTACGTTGCGTCGAGCGTCGTGCGGCTGACAAGTCTGATTTTGTAGGCCACGAGGCAAATGACCACGAGGATTCTGCTCCGTATGGCCGTACTCCGGATTTGCCACCGGTGGCGTGACTCGTGGAATTGTGCCCACGGAAGGCTCGCTGATGCTGCCCCCGATGCGGCTCTCGGTGGCGACGGACCGCGAAATGAGTTGGAGCTCCTGGAAAACCGACGACAGCGTGGCCTCTACGTGCTGCGATAAACGATCTACCCGTCGGTCGACCGCTGTGGTCAGGTCATCGAGGCGTCGCGCCATTCCTTCGTTTTCCGCGCGTTGTAATGCACGAAATTCTGACAATACCGTCGCGGTCGGCCCGGACAGATGGCTGGTTGGACAGGTCTCGCGGCTGCGTGCCCTGTTACGACGCGAGGGGGATTGAAATTGTCGCGGCTGGTGCTGGTCCAAAGCCCGCGCTTCGGCAAGCTGCTGGGCGAGGTTAGGCAGAGTGTAGGAGAGATCAAACGAATTAGCGGACGCTGAGAAAACCGACGCCATCGTCGTATTGACTGTAGAAGTCTCGGCCGATTGTGTCGCGTTTCCCTGCGCCTCTGTCACCGGTGGTACTTCGTTCGATGCCTCCATTACGCGTGTCATTTATGATTCGTTCGGAAGAAATTCTCTAAGTCCTTCTCGTACCTAAGAATACCTGGAGATACTTTTCCCGAGCCTCAGGTCCCTGTTCGAGCGCCAATGAAACTTTTTTGCTCCGTGTCGCGGGCGCACGAGCGCTAGTATGCGAGTGCGCGGCGGTTTTCACGTTGGGACAGGAGATCACGTGCTGGACCACGAGGCGGGGGAGGTAGGAAGGGAGAAGGAATTACCTCAGGCCGCCACAATTACCAATATCGTAATGTGACGGGTCGTCATCATCGGTAGGGATATTGGGGGGAGAGGGCACGGGGTCTGATAGGAAGCTGAGCCCTGATAGAAGCTGGTGTGTCGTTCCGACGACCGATGCAACGCCTTCCACAGTTATTTCCTTCGCGAGATTTTGAATACGCGCGGCCTACAGAGTCGTGTGCAGCTAGTTGCGTACCTATTTATC
The DNA here is from genome assembly GCA_964034905.1 of Itoplectis maculator. Lineage (NCBI taxonomy): Eukaryota > Metazoa > Arthropoda > Insecta > Hymenoptera > Ichneumonidae > Itoplectis > Itoplectis maculator. Next base: position 117,625 of record CAXITY010000020.1, on the reverse strand, counting down.
CGGGACCTAGAGGTGTGTGCGTGACCCGGGCCTGTGTGCGCGCTATACGCAGGCAGGCGCGTCGTTGGCGGGAGTTGGCGTGACGCGGGCACGTGTGTGTGCGTTACACAGGCGTGCGCGCAAGGTAGAGGCTTGTAGCAGGTAGGTAGCTATAGGCCGTGCAACGTGCCTATAGCCAAGTGGTCCGCGTGGGGGAAGGTGCGTAGCGAGCGCGAGTCCAGCGGACGGATAGAGGATGGAGGAATTAGGAGGATAGGAAAGGCCGTGCTATCGCGCTGATAGGGCGGCCCGCGGGTTTTTTTTTAAACAATAAAATTGGACGGCTGTGCCAGCACGATGCTGGGGCAGCTTTTACAGGTTTTAAGGCCTACTTTTCTACGCAATGCGTGTCAGGGCGATCCCGAGGCGCATAGCGGGGCATGTAGGTATTTGGCGAGTGTCAACGCTTTGTTGAGGCTCGTGGATTTCGGGATGGTTCACCGAGGAAGATTGGAGATGGAATGAGGTGACCAGCCAGCGCGCGGGCCGCTTATATATCCGCGCGCTCGCTTTTCGGGCGACTGGCCGTCTCCGGTAGTGGTAGGGGTTGCTGCGTGCGGTGCGGGGGCCACCGCTCGGCGGCTCGGCCGCGCTTGGCGATACCGGGCACGTCCTTGGCGATACTGTCGCCGGGGATAGGGCGTTTCGTTACATCTTTATTACATGATTAAATTAATCACGAACATCACGAAAAAATTACATGATTAAACTGAAACCTTAAAGTAACAATCACGAAAAAATTACATGATTAAAATGAAACCAGCATCCACGGACGCGCGTCGCGGGCAATCGCTGTCGCACGGAAGCGACGAGAGCTCTCTCGAAATCGCTGATGACCGTTTCTAAATTTCTCAGCATCTGCGGAGCCAGTTCGCTTAAGCGCTCCCAAATGAGACCGTACATCTCGGTAGTACGATTTTGGCACAACGCGTACACCGCCGGAACGCCCTGGAGTATTAACAAAAAAAATAAAAAATAAAAAATAAAAAATAAAATAAAATAAAAAATATAAAATAAAATAAAAAATAAAAAATAAAATAAAACGTCCTATGAAAACTATAAAATATGGAACGCACTCAGCAAACGTAAAATATTTGACGAACTAACCGTGTCCATTCTTCGCACATGGATCGTCAGTAGCTGACAAGCCCGCGGCTGGTTTGGCACAACCTTTAAAATATTATGACGTCATGAGAGGTTCTTAAAAAATATTGGAAAAAAATGAATAAATAAATAAAAACATGTACTCACTCGAAACGTGCCATCGACGTGGATTTCCTTCGCCTCTCCTAACGCCGCGAGCATTTCGTCGCTCGCGAAGATGAGCGCGACTTCGCCGGCCCTCGTGCGAACCATTCCGCGGAAAATGGCGCTCACCGGTTCGTAGGTGCCGAGAGCGATGCCCAAAGCTTCCAACGTCCGCGGTATCGGCGGGCGCGAACTCGCCCTGTCCCTATTGAGAGTAGCGCGCAATTGCTCGTACGTCGTGCTTGCTGCGGCTCTCGCAAATCTGTTCCAAGCAGTCAAATTTCATATTTTACATGAATTCATTCAGATTGAATTTATTCATCAAGACTTTGTTTTTTAATATACAGACCGGGGGTCTGCCGACACTCGGTCGAATATTTCCTTTAACGGCGTATGGGTTTCGCGAGCCAGGCGACGCATTTCATCCTTCATCGCAGTGCGCTCCGCCTCGATCATGTTGGGCACGTGATTGTGTTGATTCAACACGATGACATTTCCCGTTTCGTCCTCTTTCACTCGACCGAGGCATTTTAGCGCGGCCACCGGACGAACGCTGCACGCGTACACACGCGACTTTCGCACTTGATGGTAAACGAAGCCGGCGTGCAGATACCTGTAGGTATTGGCACGTTGTCCAGCTATTCGTTCCATCTGAAATTGCGATTTAACAGTGCGAATCTTACAGCTTACCGTATATTTATATGGCATTATAACAAATAACTTACCGCAAGTAGTCAGGTGAACTATGTCGCCACGGCGATCGTGGGAGTTTCTGCGATTTTTTCTTCGATTTCGCGCGAAGCGTTTTTCTTACTTTCTATTATATGAATATAATTACGCTAAGAATAAAAAGAAAACACACACCAAGTAAACTACGTTAATAATACAATCTAAATATAAATAAAAGCTACTCTATTGAAACTTTTCGCGTTTTGTCGGGAGTCGAAGGTCGCGAAGGTTGAATGATTTTTTAAGAATAAGAGGTCATGTGCTGGACCGGGATAGCAATTTTTGGGAATTTAGGAAGTCACCTCAGATGATACACTCATCCGAAGACCTGGTATCCTCTTCATCACTGGAGACAAGGAATGATAGAGGAATTTGAGTAGAATTTAATGTAATAAAAAAATGTCGTTGTAAACGAAGATGAAACAGGATCAACCTGGAGAAAACGAATAAAAAAAATAATGAAGTTAAATTCACGTGCTCAGCGGACGTTCACACGTGGAGCTTGCGCTGCTCAAGGCCAAGTGATTTGAATTGTTGGTTTTCTCGTGTAAAGTTTTATGGCATAGGTTGCCGCAAGGGACTTATTCTGAAACGGGAATTCCCGAAAGATGAAAGTAAAGAATAAAAATAAATGACGTTAAATTCACGTGTTTACAGGATGTTCACACGTGGAGCTTGCACTGCTCAAGGCCAAAATACTCGTTTATTCGTGTCGAGTTTCAAGAAATTCTAATTTAGAGATTTAATTTTAAAGTCCTCAGACGTTCTACTTTATTTCGAACGAGATTCATCACTGGACCTGAAGGACGAAATGAATCAGAAGAGTGAATTATTGTGACAGAACGACGACTCGAAATGAAATGGGATTTTTTCTATTGGCTGGGTAATAGACTGGAGGCTTAAGATCAGAAATATGAACAATAAGGATCTGTGACGAATTGTTTAAACAACGTTGAAAGGTGGAGAAAATTTCGAGACGAGATCTCACGCCGAGCAGATATCAGAAATTATTATAATATCGCTGCTCGAAATTCGAGACTTTATTTCGACCGATTCGGAGAATTTCTCGAGTTAATCCCTTTATTGCCCTATTGTTCCGTCGTCCGAGGTAAACCGCCTATGACCGAACACGGCGTGCAGACCCCGACGGCTGGACTTGACACGTTCTCTCGACTGCGAGAGGATTCCACTGCTCGATCTTTTACTTTTGTGCAGGTTTTTAATTCAACAAGCAATTGTTAATAACGATCAGACTGTTGATATCAGTTCTGATAAATAACGGCTGGCGTATTGTATGAGTGCAGAGTCTTTTTTGGTCGACGCGGACGGAGGGGAGAGCGATACTCCAGCCCGTGCGCAAATTGTGGAATTATATTGGGGTTTTGTTTATATGCGGGAGGGCAATTTAGGAGACGGATAAATAGTGTGCTATGATTCTGACTTTAAGGATGGTCAGGATCGAAACTGGGTCAGTGGGACGAATTGTCTTGTGATTATTTCGGAAAGGATACTAGGCGGGTAATGCGGTTCGGATCTTTTCTAGGAATCGAGATCTATTCTGGATGGGAATTATTTGCAGGGCGAAGCGATATCGCAGCGCAAATAATTTATAGGATGCGGGTACTTTTGTCGGGCGAAACAATATCGCAGGACAAAAGGTGGAGGAGTAACTCTTTCGTCGGGCGAAACAATATCGCAGGACAAAAGGTGGAGGAGTAACTCTTTCGTCGGGCGAAACAATATCGCAGGACAAGAAAAAGTTTAGGACAGGTGTTTTTGCCGGGCGAAACAATATCGCAGGACAAAAAAAAAATTAAAGACGAAAACTTGTGCCGGGCGAAACTATATCGCAGGACAAAAGTTAGGGAAAGGAGATTTTGTCGGGCGAAACAATATCGCAGGACAAAAGTTGGGGAAAGGAGATTTTGTCGGGCGAAACAATATCGCAGGACAAAATGGAGGGATGTAATTTTTTTGCCGGGCGAAACAATATCGCAGGACAAAAATGGGGACTACGATTCTTTGCCGGGCGAAACGGTATCGCAGGACAAAAAATTGTGGGAGTGGATTTTTGCCGGGCGAAACAATATCGCAGGACAAAAATGGAATTTGGTTTATTTTGCCGGGCGAAACAATATCGCAGGACAAAACGGAAGGGTTCTTACAACTAGATGAGCCTGGGCTTTGCTCAGAGAATTTGCGGGTATCTAGGATGGATACTCGCAAATGGAATAATGGAGATGCTTTCGGTAGGAAAGTGTAAATTGGAATGGATACTCGGTGTCGGGACGGCGCGCTTATATAGAGCGGGTTTCCCCACTCGCGGTGCGTTAACCGTTGGTGACGTACGTGGACCGTTGGTGATGCGGACGAGCCAACGGCTCGGCCGCCCGTTCGGCGTGTTTACATGCCGATCGGTTGTACGAACGGCTATACAGTGGACGCTCTCACATGTTACTTAATGCGGACCCAGTAACCTAAGTGAAGGACCAATCACGTTCACGAAACAGCACGCCTGCTCCAATGAGAACACTCGAATTGTCCCCACCACGTGCCCACGTAAACTAGCTGAATGTAACATGTGAGAGCTTCCAGTGTATTCGAATTCCCTGCCGGGTATAAGGCGTTACGTTACACTATATATAAAAACACACACAAAAGTAAAACTAGGTAGAAAATAATATAAAACGCTGTGAACTGGTCGGAGAAAAATTCGCTGTGTCTCGAAGCACGATGGACGCAGAAGTGACAGCGTCTACTGTTTTCGGGAAAGCCCGGGAGCCGACGACGCCAAAGGATTAACTTTTTACCGCAGCAGGTACTTGACTTCTGCAGTCACGCCCGCGGCAAGTGCAATGTTACGCCGAAACCGCGCCAAATTTTATACTTTTTCTGCTTTAATATAAATGTAGCAATCAATGTAACTGTTGATGTAATACATTGATTACTACATTTATATTAAAGCAGAAAAAGTGTAAAATTTGGCGCGGTTTCGGCGTAACATTGCACTTGCCGCGGGCGTGACTGCAGAAGTCAAGTACCTGCTGCGGTAAAAAGTTAATCCTTTGGCGTCGTCGGCTCCCGGGCTTTCCCGAAAACAGTAGGCGCGGTCACTTCTGCGTCCATCGTGTTTCGAGACACAGCGAATTTTTCTCCGACCAGTTCACAGCGTTTTATATTATTTTCTACCTAGTTTTACTTTTGTGTGTGTTTTTATATATAGAGTAGCTTTTATTTATATTTAGATTGTATTATTAACGTAGTTTACTTGGTGTGTGTTTTCTTTTTATTCTTAGCGTAATTATATTCATATAATAGAAAGTAAGAAAAACGCTTCGCGCGAAATCGAAGAAAAAATCGCAGAAACTCCCACGATCGCCGTGGCGACATAGTTCACCTGACTACTTGCGGTAAGTTATTTGTTATAATGCCATATAAATATACGGTAAGCTGTAAGATTCGCACTGTTAAATCGCAATTTCAGATGGAACGAATAGCTGGACAACGTGCCAATACCTACAGGTATCTGCACGCCGGCTTCGTTTACCATCAAGTGCGAAAGTCGCGTGTGTACGCGTGCAGCGTTCGTCCGGTGGCCGCGCTAAAATGCCTCGGTCGAGTGAAAGAGGACGAAACGGGAAATGTCATCGTGTTGAATCAACACAATCACGTGCCCAACATGATCGAGGCGGAGCGCACTGCGATGAAGGATGAAATGCGTCGCCTGGCTCGCGAAACCCATACGCCGTTAAAGGAAATATTCGACCGAGTGTCGGCAGACCCCCGGTCTGTATTTTAAAAAACAAAGTCTTGATGAATAAATTCAATCTGAATGAATTCATGTAAAATATGAAATTTGACTGCTTGGAACAGATTTGCGAGAGCCGCAGCAAGCACGACGTACGAGCAATTGCGCGCTACTCTCAATAGGGACAGGGCGAGTTCGCGCCCGCCGATACCGCGGTCGTTGGAAGCTTTGGGCATCGCTCTCGGCACCTACGAACCGGTGAGCGCCATTTTCCGCGAAATGCTCGCGGCGTTAGGAGAGGCGAAGGAAATCCACGTCGATGGCACGTTTCGAGTGAGTACATGTTTTTATTTATTTATTCATTTTTTTCCAATATTTTTTAAGAACCTCTCATGACGTCATAATATTTTAAAGGTTGTGCCAAACCAGCCGCGGGCTTGTCAACTACTGACGATCCATGTGCGAACAATGGACACGGTTAGTTCGTCAAATATTTTACGTTTGCTGAGTGCGTTCCATATTTTATAGTTTTCATAGGACGTTTTATTTTATTTTTTATTTTTTATTTTATTTTTTATTTTTTATTTTTAGGCACGCACGTTTTAAGAAAACGCACCAAGAGTGCCTATTGAATTCGCTGTCCAAGGGTGTAAATACGTTTTTTAAGGAAAATGTTAATATAATTTTATTTTATCCACTACTTTTTAGTTCACATTTCTTAAGCATGCTAAAATACATTACTAAAGACATTTTTTCCTTCAGACAAGATTTTGTGTTACCCGGACGTCCGTATCACTTAGTGGCTCTGGACTGAACAGAGCGAACAAGTTGAAATTTGGAATATTTCTTAGTCTAGCACTGGGAAGTATGCCCATGAAGTGTGTTAATTTTCCAATCATTTTATACAGGAGTTCACTTGAAGAAATTTGGCACTTTTGGTCGTCAAGTTGTATACGGGTCTCAATCTTGGCCATCGATGGAAGAATTTGGCTTTAACTTGCTGCATAATTCTAATTCAACTTAATCTTGATGCACTTTTTTTAGTTTTTTTCTTACACACTTTTTAAGTCGTGAATACCTAAGACACTCAAATCATTAAATTGAAAATTGTGTCCGGCTGTCAGTCTTCGCAGTCAATAAAGTAATTTGACTAAAACTTGCAGCGTTCTCATATTTTACCTTAATTCAAATGTATCTTTCCTCATATTAGCCCTTAGATCATTTTAGAATGATGATTACCTACCATAATAGAATCAAAATATTCAATTTTAATTAATTTCACAATTATGATAACAATAATATTTTTCTCTTCAAAATAATTATCCGCTGTACATTCCACATATTATAATGTCAAAATAATTGATTCCGAAATGATTTTTCAATTTTTATATTTATTAATTGCACTGATACAGTTTTATTGTATTATTAATTCATAATTAATATACCAAACTGAAATATGAGTATAAACATAACCTAAACACAAAATTCGTAAAACATATTGACACCTTCTCTACGGAACTATATATGTTTGAAATGTATATTTTTCATTAAATTATTCGTTATATTTTATTCACTGGCACTCATAACTGTATTCACTATTTATTGTCTGGTTTCGTCTGTAAATTTTCACTTGTCACTGCTAATGTTTTTGTCAATTTTATTTACTCATTGTAAATCATCACGTAATTACCATATAACACCTGCATTCATGATTTTATTGATTTCTAACATTTTTTTACACTCAATTATTAAATTAATTAACTACTATAAAAAAATAGAACCCAACAAATTCAGGTGTTTCACGATTGTCACCTGATTCATAATTCACGCCGCGACCGCAATCGCGCTGACGGCTTGCCGTCACTCGACCAAAAAATATGATTGCCGAACGTACTAAACGCGCGAATTTATAAATGCCGATTGACCGTTCACCCGAATGAGAAAAGATCCGACGAGTCATAATACCGAAATATTTATTAGCCGAACGGTGAAAACGCCGAAAAGTTTTTATGCCGAACGGATGAAAATACCGAATTTCATTTCAACAGAATTGTAATGTTCCCGAATGCACCATTTGCCTGAATGTATCGAACACTCGAAAGTCCGTTCTCCCGAATGGGATTTTGACAGAAAATATTTTTCACTTAAGTAGAGTTCTTCATTACCGACACATGCTTCTAACCATGTCGGTATATTGGAGTTCTAGAATTCGATCTAAAGTCGCCTCGTCCACAGATAGTTTTCGTCTCTTAATAAGCTTAATAATCATTACATCATGTGGATATCGACTGGTAAATATTAAGGGGCTGCTGGAATAGATTTTTTTACCGACTGGTCGGTAAAAAAATCTACTCCAGCAGCCCCTTAAGAGGCGAAAACTATCTGTGAACGAGGCGGCTATAGATTGAATTCTAGAGAACTCCAATATACCGACACAGTTAGCTGCATGTGTCGGTAATGAAGAACTCTACTTTATCTCAATTCTATTTTATCCTCTAATTTGCAGGTGCATCAAGATTAACTCTATTTTATCTCAATTCAGATATTTCTTCTCTTATATTTGCCATAAGATCATTTTAGAGTGATAATTACCTACATTAATACATTTTAATAAATTAATTTTTATTAATTTGATACTTATTACGAAGGAAATTCAAATAAATATCGTGGACTATTAATCACTAACAAACACTAATTACAAACTATCAAACGATACCGCGTCACTTGTGTACGAATTCACTGACATTGTTTTTTGGTAAGTTTACCGTTCCAGGATTTTACGGTAATTCCACATCTCTAGTCTCGAGACAAGTCCAAGTACCGTGGAACCTCTCATAGCGTACCAAATGCGGGGACATGTACGCTAAGTGAAGAGCCAATCAGGCACGCGAAACGTTCGTGCCTCTCACTCTCTCTCGCAAAATCATCCAATCGCAGCGCTGGTACGTTTCCCAATGTACGTTATGAGGGTGTGCGCTATAAGAGGTTCCAGTGTAGACAAAACCTACTTTACCGACCGACACGAGACGCTTCAAGACTCTTTTACCGGAGACACCGTGTTTTGACCTCATTTCGATTGACACACATCGGTAATATAAATGAATAATGTATATTTTATATTGAATTATTTGTTTTTTGCTTATTTTCACTGGATCTTATCACTGCATTCGCTGTTTTTTGGTCTCCCTGGTAGGACGGTACACGATCGATTACACGATAAAATGAATGGACAAATGCACGTTCAAATACGCGCGTGTAATGTCTTCATCTATTTTACCGTATAATTTTTAGAAAATACACGGTCAGATTCTTTTGGACCGTGTATTTGTGCGTTCATTTGTACGCGCATTTGCGATTAAATCCACGGCGCCCGGACCCTGTATACTTGTGCGTTTATTTGTACGTGCATTTGCGATCAAATTTACGGCGCCCGGACCGTGTATTTGTTCGTTTATTTGTACGTGCATTTGCGATTGAATCTACAGCTGACCGTGTATTTTCTTAAAATTACACGGTCAAATAGATGAAGACATTACACGCGTGTATTTGACCGTGTAATGTGGCGTGCATCAGGGCTGTTTTCGTCTCAGAATGTTCACCTGTCACTGTGGCTGATGTATCTCTCGATTTAATTTATTTATCATAAAACAATCGTAATCACCAAATTACAACTGCGTTCACGCCCTAACAGTTCGGTCCAACCGTATACCGACTATGATCCCCACCGGGTCGTTTTAGGACACGGGATCAACTAGTATTTCATCGAAACCAACCACCGACCAACTAAGATTTAGTTGAGAACACGGTTTGTCGGTGGTTGTTTTCTTCAAAATACTGGTTGTTTTCGTGTTCTAAACCGACCTGGTTGGATTTTTCGTGGTTGGTCGATCTGCTGGGGCGGTTTTATTAATTTCTTATATCTTTTTTTTTTTTAACGATAACCCTTCTTTACACTTTGTTATTAAATGATTTAATTATAATAAGAAAGTAGAACTTAATGACGATTTACGACTTTTCAAGAGACACGATAGCGTCTCGAGACAAGTCCATTTCCACTACCTTACCGACCGAGACGAGACGCTCTAAGACTCTTTTACTGGAGACACCGTGTTTTTTTACCTCATTTCGATTGACACACATAGAGATTTGAAATAACGGTAATTTTTATAACAGTTCAGAAGACCAAGAAATAACCGTCATTTGACGGTTTTGTGACGTCATTTTTTGCCTATTTGGTCGAAGTAAAAATGACAGTCATTTCGACAAGCGTCATGTGACGGTCCAAACGGTTTTGTGACGGTCAAATGACCGTCACAAAACCGATCTTCGTCGATTAATCGACGTTCGGTGTTGTTTTTTTTATGAAACATCGACTAAAAAAAATCGAATATCAAATTTATACTCCACATTTTCTATTGACCATTTTATGGGTCAGTTTCTATTGATTCGAATGACTTTTTATTTTTTGAAAATGACCGACATTGAACATCACAGAATTATATAGATATGAAAATACCGGTATTTTTATTTTTTGTAAAATAACAATGAAACTACCGTACCTTTACCGTCTTTTATCCACATTTTTTTTCTACAAACTTTGTGTTGTGAAAATACGGTCACGAAAAATGCTCGTAAGTTTGACCGGTTACAAATTTTTGTTGGTGAATTCACCATAAAAAATGGTAAACTGTCTATAACGAATTTTTTTGGTAAAATTACAGCAACGTTGTTTCGTAAATTCACCGTACCTTGACGAGAATTCTTAATCACTAAGAGACTATTATGACTTTATTACCGATGTCGTAAATTTAACACCGGTCACATACCGTTTTTAATCGTAAAATTACTGGTCATGTATACCACTCACGTCTCTAGTCCGAACCGCATCGTGCGGAGTACAAAGCGCGACGTCCGAACGGCATCGTGCGGAGCGCGAAGCGCGACGTCCGACCGGCGCTGTGCGGAGCGCGAAGCGCGACGTCCAAACGACCCCCTGCGGAGCGCGGAGCGCGACGACCGCGTGAGTGCCTTAAAATGACACCAGCTTGTTTATTTTATTTTTTATTTTTTATTTTATTTTATATTTTTTATTTTATTTTATTTTTTATTTTTTATTTTTTATTTTTTTGTTAATACTCCAGGGTCATTTTCGGGGGGTTTGGGGGGCGGAGCCCCCCAATGGGCGTTTGGGGGGCGAAGCCCTCCAACAACAAGCCGGCGCCCCGAAGGGGCGACCGGGTTGCTTGTTTATTTTATTTTTTGTTTTTTATTTTATTTTATATTTTTTATTTTATTTTATTTTTTATTTTTTATTTTTTATTTTTTTGTTAATACTCCAGGGCGTTCCGGCAGTGTACGCGTTGTGCCAAAATCGTACTACCGAGATGTACGGTCTCATTTGGGAGCGCTTAAGCGAACTGGCTCCGCAGATGCTGAGAAATTTAGAAACGGTCATCAGCGATTTCGAGAGAGCTCTCGTCGCTTCCGTGCGACAGCGATTGCCTGCGACGCGCGTCCGTGGATGCTGGTTTCATTTTAATCAGGTAATTGTTTCGTGATTGATCCACGCTATGAATCCTAGTCTTCGTACGTCACAGTTTTACGCATATCGTGATTATTCCAATTAATCTTCAATAAACATTCAGGCGGTTCTCCGTTATTGGCGGAAAATCGGAGATGCGCGCGCGCCGAAGACAATTTTGTGGATGACGATGGGTCTCCCGCTGATGTCGCCGAGATTCATCGACGAAGGAATTCGAGTCATCGCCGCGGCTGCCGATACAATCGCGACTGACTTTCCGTTTGTCTTGCGCTTCGTCCACTATCTGCGAAGGCAGTGGGTACCACTTGCCCAAGTCCTGTCCGTGAGAGACTCGCCGATAAGGACAAACAACGTCTCGGAGACGTTTCACCGCCACATCGTCGCAAAGTTGGGAGGTGGCCGAACCAACGTGTGGTCATTTCTAGGTATGATTGTAATTATGTATTTATCACTGGTGATACCTTGGTATTTAAAAAAAACTGCCCAGTCTGAGTTTTTATGAAATTACTCTTACAGGGAGGCTCAAGAGTCTTGTTGAGACGGAAAGTCGCAACTGGGCGCGTCTTGCGGCAGGTCATCTGCTGCGCCGATTCGACGGAGGAAATCAAGTGCAAGAAGACGTGAGAATCGCGATGGCTCAAATAAAGCTCGACTCCGGAAGGTTAGAGTCGATAAACTATTATTAACGATACTTGCATTGCTTGTAATTGTTTATATTGGCACTGCTAACAAACTGTACGTCATGTTTTAGATACACCGTGGAGGAGTTTTTGAGGGTTGAGGTCGGGCCTGGTCGCCGTCAGATGGCGGAAAACGACGCCGTGAACGATGCGGGTAAGTGCATAACTTGCACTTACTCTTGTATTGATATTTCACGGCAGCTCGCCACATTTTTAACAATAAAAATTGTTTAGTCAACGCCGACGGGGACGTAGACCCCGCCGACGTTGAGGAACCGGAGTTAGCGGAGGCGCATGATTATGCTGGTGATGAGGCTCCGGACGTTGCGGAGGTCGTTGGCGATGCTCGCGGAGAGGTCCCGGCGATTGCGGTGGCCACCGTCAATCCTTGTGGAGAGGCTCCGGAGATCGTGGCGGCCATCGGCCCTCAAGCGGACGCTGAACTCCGTATGTCGAAAACATCAAGACATAATTACAATTATTTATATTGTGATTTTCAATGTCTTGTGTTCTGACCTAGTCGGTCAAGTACGACCGATCGAGCAGCGTCCGCAGCCGGAGCAACAGCAACCAGCTCCGGAGCCGGAGCCTGAAGACCCGCGGGTCCGCCCAGCCGTGGAGGTCGCGGTGGAGCCCGAGGTCGTCGAGGACTTCCCGTGGGTTCGGGCGTTTTACGCCCAAGAAGCGGCCCTCCAGCGGCAACAGCAGGAGCCGCAGGAGCAACAAGAGGCCGAGGAGCCGGTGTTGCAGAGGCTCGCAACGTTCGGCGAAGGGGACGCGCAAGGACCCACGGCCGAGCACTCTGTCCCCACGTGCAGAGTGTGCCTTGATGTCCCCTCAGTCGTGGCACTACAGCCCTGTGGTCATTTGTGTTTATGCGAAAGGTGCCTCGAAACAATGGAGAGCGTCAATCGAGACAGGCGCTGGCGAATATTCGTCGCAAATGGCTTCGAGGAGCCGATCGCGAACGGCCACAACCAGTGCCCGATGTGTCGGACACCTTACACAGGACACATGCGGGTGTTTTATTAAAAAAGGAAAAAAATAAATAAAACCAAGTTCGACGCAAAAAAAAAAACGGAAATAAGCGCAGGAGCAGATTCGACAACCACGATCGTCGAACGGGAGATGATGAACGGGGGTGCATCTTACAATCCGATGAGGTATGATCACACTGTCCACAGTTGTTTTATTGTCACTAAAGTAGTGACCTGTCGCTCTTATTCTTTGTTTGTTCTTTCATGTGTAGATTCTTCTCCAGCAGCAAAATTGCAGGGCAATGGAGGTTGAACTCACGAGTCGTGATAGCGTCGTGAAAACGGTATGTATTTTAATAAACATCTCACTTTCACGTTCTAATAACTTTTCTTTCTTACCTTTCAGTTTCCCGACAGCGAACGCAGCTACCACAATTTGAGAAGCCCCTGTAAATATTATTAAAAAAAATATTATGCAGAATATAGGCGGGTGAATCAGGACGACCAGTTGTTTTTTAACCCTCAGTGTGCACACATCTGTTCACATTAGCCCGTGCCATTTTGGTGTCAATATGACCGCGGTGTGCACACTGAGGGTTTATATGTATTGTTATATAAATAAATAGTAAAATATATTAAACTGACTTGTTTTTAATCGATACTTACCTTACATCTCATTGCACGTCACAACAGATTTGTACGCTGATCACTGCGCTCAATAATTTGGCACTTTCGCATTTTATTCGAAACATAAATTTCTTAATCAGTTTATAAACTGTAATTTAGCTGATGCATGATGTATGAACGCTCGAGTTAACCGATATAGCGATGCCACGTGCGAAATTCTCATAAAAACTATTTACTCTTTAAAAACTATTTATTTTTTTAGTAAAGAAAATAAAAAAATAAAAGAAAATAAGGGTGCAAAAAAACCACGTTTCGGATCATTCGTGAAAATAAGTCTCCTCACGTGGGAACCCTCCTTAAAAGTCTATCCGTTCAGAGCAATGTTTATTTTGAGTTCTTACGCTTGACTCAAAATGAATTTTGCACGAAGTAACAGCGTAGAGTGACTATTTATTGCAAAAGTCAGAATGTGAGTTACGGATGGGCTTTACGCAGGGATACAGGTAGTATTTGCAACTTGTCGTTGGAATCAGGATACATTGCTTTACAGCTTCGACTCTAACTGAGCACAGGCGTTTCATGCCCACCATTTTGTCTATTTATTTATTTTTTTATTTTTTTATTTTTTTTAATTTTTTTTTGTTTGTTTTATTTTTTTTATTTTTTTTTATAGTTTAACGATCTTATAAAGGAAAACTGTAACTTTGTTCGTTACTTTTTTCCCCTGAACTTCTACTTAGCGTGGATAACCCGATAAAGTGAAATTCAAACACCGTGAAAGGTTCAATTTAACGAAAAAAAAATGAAAAATTATAATATACAATAGAAAGGAATTCAGTGGCGGAGATATGATTAATTTTAAGAGTAAAATAAAAAATAAAAAATAAAGTAACAACGCCTGGACTTGAACCGCCAACCCTACGGTTACAAGCCTGATACGCTGCGCGTTCGATCACACGCCGATGGTTGAGGAGCACTGCAGCGGGCCGCGGCGAGAGCTGCCCGCGACGACGCTTGCTACTGACGACAGTTGAGACAGTAGGCAGTTGCCCGCTCGCTTCGGGAGCGGATTAGGATTAACCGAGCGAGGTGGTCAGCGATCGGGGCCGCGAGATGCGAGTTGCCCGTGACGACAGTTGACACAGTCGACAGTTGCCCGCGACTACAGTTGAGATCGACGACACTTGAGGCATACAGTTGATACAGACTACAGTTGAAATGATGCAGCTTGATACCGTCCCCACCTACTGCGGTACCTGATGCATCCGTCGTTAAGATAAACGGCTTAGTGAAGTCGGGGTACTGTAGCACAGGTTCTTCACAGAGTTTGTCGCGGATAATTTCGAAAGCCTTCTGTTGCGATCCCTGCCATTTAAAGGGAGATTCCTTTTTCAGCAGGAGTGTCAGAGGTCTAGCTATCTGCGAAAAATTGTCTATGAAGCGCCTGTAGTAACCTGCCAATCCGAGAAATTGTCTGATATTCTTTGCGTTTTTCGGTGTTGGAAAGTTTTTTACTGCTGTTAACTTGGCCGGGTCTGGTTTGACACCGTCTTTACCAATTATGTGTCCCAGGTAGGCTACTTCCCGTCGTAGGAATTCACATTTATCAGGTTGCAACTTGAGGCCTGCGTCCCGCAACCGCTTCATTAATCTCTCCATTTTTAATTCGTGCTCTTCCAACGTGGATGAGTAAATAACAATGTCGTCTAGGTAGACGAAGGCGTCGGACCCTTGTACTCCAGTGAGCACCTGGTTCATGAGACGCTGAAATGTTGCTGGTGCGTTTTTTAATCCAAACGGCATACGAGCAAATTCGTAGTGGCCGTAGGGCGTAGAGAAAGCAGTTTCGTGCTTGTCCTCCGGGTGCATCTGGATCTGATGAAACCCAGACGCGAGGTCGAACGTGGAGAAGTACATTGCTCCTCCCAATTGGTCCAGAATTTCATTGATGAGTGGTAACGGATATGCGTCACTCACGGTTTTCTCGTTAAGGGCGCGGTAATCAAGCACCATCCGCCACCTTTTATTACCTTGAGAATCGGCCTTCTTAGGGACGATCCAGACTGGTGAATTGTAGGGTGAGCTCGACGGCTCAATTATTCCTCCTTCTAATAAATCGTTAACTTGGCGGTTTATTTCCTCCTTCAGCGTTGGTGGGTACCGATACTGTCGGTGGTTGATTGGAACTTCGTCAGTCGTGATTATGCGATGTTTGAGTACGTTTGTACCGATTAATTTTTCCCCTGGTAAATGGTACCTGTCGTGAAATTCCTCGAGGTGCGTCTGTATGCACTCTTTTTCTTCGGGATTCAAGTGGTCCAGTCGGAGTAGATCCTGAATTTTTTCTACTCGATCTTCCTTTCTTATCGTGTAAATTTGAGTTAGTTTCTCGCAGTTCTCCTCACTTACGTTTGCGGCAAAATTTGTGCCTGAATTATTTTCTTCGTTTTCTTTGTGCGCCTTGCTTGTGGACTCGTCGTGGCCTTTGCACGGGATTTGGTTGCCTAATGGTCGGGGTGTGTTTACTTCCTCGTTGGAGTTACCCTCTGTCGTGTGGCATTTTCTTTGTTCATCTGAATTGTTTTCTTCTTTCTCTTTGTGCGCCTTGTTTGTGGGCTCGTCGTGGGCTTTGCACGGGATTTGGTTGCCTAATGGTCGGGGTGTGTTTACTTCCTTGTCGGAGTTACCCTCTGTCGTGTGGCATTTTCCTTGTTCATCTGGAATCGCATATAATCCCAGGTATTTAAAAACTTCGTTTATAGGCTCGTTGTGGCCGTCGTACGGTATATTTTCTTGATGAGGCGTTGCGCCCGTGATTGTGGTTTTTTCTGGGATCGCGTATGGTCCCGATTTATAAATTTCGTCGCTGCTTGTGCGCGGTGTGTCATCCCTTATTTCGCGAGGGTTTTTCCTTATATATTCATCGTACGGCTCAATGTATAGCACCGGTACGGCAATTTCGATTTCTTCCTCAGTGGTATTTATTAAATATAAGTGGGCCTTACCGTCATTGTTTGTGACGAGAGCATCGCCCAGAAACACTCCCTCGGAGACGTATTGTCGTGGTATGTAACCCATTTTCACTTCCGGATTCGCGACTCTTACGTAGAAATGACCCTTGGTGCGTGCGGGAATTCTTATGGTTTCTAGTTTCATAAACGGGATTGAATGCATTCCCCATCTGAGGCATTGTTCTGAGTAGGATACGTCAGCATGGTACGTCCGGAAGAAATCCGTTCCGATCAACCCGTCGTCTTCTATTGGGAAATCATTTTCCACGAGGTGAAAAGTAACTTTGGAACCGAGTATACGTATCTCCGTTCTTCCCAGCGTGCTGACGGATTCTTTAGTTATTCCGCTGATTTTTACGATGTCCTGCTCGTCGACGAATACGTAAGGTGCCACGTGTTTACTTTTAATTAGGTTTAGTGAGGATCCCGTATCGATCATTAGCAGTGTGGGCTGTACGAGGTCCTCCGAGGTAACCTGTATCACTGGTACATTACTTCCTCGGTTTAATAAGGCCGTAGCAACCTTCGTTGTCGGACCGTTCCGTTCGTCGGAGCGTGTATGTTTTATTACTGAAGGATTTCCCGATGAACCTTGCTGTTGATTATCGGCTGGTGGCTGTACTTCGTTCTGCCTGTCTCTTATGGAATTCCAGTACTGTAGCTTGCGGCATTCCTCGATCGTGTGGCCGTTGTTTTGGCAGAATCGGCACGTTTTCGGCTGTCGCGGTGCATATCTCGGAGTTCGAGAGGAATCTTCGTCGCCTCCCGTCACTCCAGCATCAGGGTAGCGGTAATTATTACCGTACGCCTGTTGTCGTGGTGCGCTCCTCCATTCAGGGCGATTGAAATTTGGATTGCGATTGAAATTTGGCCTTTGAAAGTTTCGCTCACGCGTTCGACAGACACTGGCTGTATGGCCCGGACGCTCACAGAGCTGGCATACTATTGCATCTTCCTGGACGATATTTACTCTGTTGTAGCGATTGTAGTTGTCCGGTGGTCCGTTCCAGTTGTTGGTCCGCGACGATCGTGTTTTACGCAGAACGTCCGTTGCGTGCTCGGTTCGTTCGATCTCGATTGCCTCTCTTATCGTGTCGCTGAAGCTTCTACCCTTGGTAATTTTATCTTCGATGCCAGGTCTGGCTCCTTTGTTAAAACATTCAACCAAATCTTTGTCGAGGTTATCCCGGAAAGTTTGGTCAATCACGCCACCGTGGTTCTGTTTATACGCTTCGCTTATCCTATTTCCGATGTCTTTTACTCGATTAGAATACGTGAGTACGGCTTCACCGTCTAATTGGAATATCTGCCCGAGCTCTCCTTGTAGCTGATATACGGATTTTGCGGGGAGGTAGAGAGATTTTAAAAAATTCATAAATGTCTCGATGGTGTTGAGTTGGACGCCATGTATGGCACGGCGCGCTTCTCCACGCAATTTGTTTCGTAATATCAGCGCGAGGTTAGCCTGTGCTTCGGGTAACAACATCTGTTTCGCTTCCTCGCATCCTTCGATAAAATGTGATAACGGAATATTATGTCCGTCGAAAATCGGCACGGCCTCTAACGCGTACTTTAATGAAACGGGTGGCACGTTGGCCATATTTGTGTTTTGAGCTACCGCACTTCCTTGACCATTTAATTGCCCCACTAAAAGGTCTCTTGGTTCGTCACTGATAGGGCCCCCGGGTGCTCGACCGGTGGGTTCCGAGTTATTCTGATGGCTAACGGTACCTGTGCTCGTGCTGGGCGAGCTTCCTTCCGTATTAACGGCTGGTGAGAGACCGTGAGCGCTGCTCATGCGTGGGTTAGCTGGATCGGGCGTATTATCTTGTGGTTTCTTTCCTGGCGTTCTTCCAAGCGTCATTGCTCAATCATTTCTGGGTAGTCGGGGCGTTGAATCCCACTTCTGACACCAAATTTTATTTCTGTTACGTCCAGATTAATTCCGGAAGAATTAATGCTATCGGAACGCGTAACTGTGGTCTCGCTTTTGAGATCAAGGCGTTGGCCCTTTATCTCGGGGACGGAGACCGCGCCGAAGAACACCCGGAAAGTTTTGATTTCGCGATGACGTGGAAACTCGATTAATTTACGCGTAGGTTTACGCATGCAGAAATAAATGTTTAGACAATGTTACTCACTCTTATTTTTTTGTTTTAGGAAAACTTCACACTTTTATTTAATAATATGAGATACACTTGTCAAAGTTCGGCAGTTCAGTTCTAATCTTGATTGGTACGAATATTTCTAAGTCCCAAGAGGGGACTTAGCAAAACGGCGATTGAAGTCGAGCCAGGCGCTCCGGCTTGATTGAACGAATTTTTATAAGTTTATTAACCACAAAGATGCAGAGAGCCTTGCTCGCTCTCCAGTCTAACAGAGCAACGTCGCGGATTCACTATCGAAGAATAACTGAACTCCTAAGGCACAATCCGCCCTTTTTATACTAATTCTATCGGTATTCCTTAATTCTAGTCGGCCGCGCAGGGCGCACGTTCTGCTCCAAAAAGGGGGAACCGGGCCACATATCTGTCATCGCGGGTCACTCGTGGATCTTTCGACAGTGGCTTGGGCTCTTAGCGGGACCCTATCTCAAGTAGGCGCATCCGCTGCTCTATCGACGCGACAGCAATTCGGGGCTCTACCGATCATTCCGCTTCAGTTCACTTTATCAACAAAATGGAACAGAAAGTGCTGCTTGTAATTAAGGAAATTCTGGTATGTAGCGGGGACTGGAACAGCTGCGCGACGCACACTGTGGCTATCCGGATTTTCGAAATATTGTTTAATTATTGTTTTAAATGTTAGTTAGGTGGGTTACGTGAGACGTAACATCGAACTATCCGGCTACTTTAGTAGCCGGGGCAATTGGAACTCGCACGGGGTGGGGGGGGGGGGGGGGGGGAACACAATAATAGTAACGAGATTTCCCCTTGTCTCACGCGCTCGGTCCTCGTGGTGTGGGGGGAGGAGAGATTTCCTCCCTCATGGACCACCGGGGTGGGGGGAGAATCCCACCTCGTACGGGGCCAGGGGCCACTTTACAATATTCCAATCAATAAAAAAAAATAAACAAAGAATTAAAACGAATCGAACAGCAGGAACCGACAAAAAAAAACGAATTTTTAACTTGGTTATGACCTCGGTCCTTGATACCGGAAGTTCGATGCCATTCACGGGGGGAGGACTCGTCCACCCCCGCGACCTGTCACCGACAGATTATCCGCGAGGCCGGGGTGGTACCCGCCAATCAACGCAAAAAGAAAAAAAACTCGAAACAATTAAGTAATATGAAAGTCCACCCAAAATAATTTTCTCAACAAAAGTCACAACCATTCTAGCGATTGTCCATTAATGTTTGATCTGGCCATTCAAATCTCACCGCGGAGGAAAAAAAACGAAACTTCAAAAATCCAAAAAAAATCAAAAGTTCAAGAACCAAAAAAAAGTTGAAAGTCATAAAAAAGTCTCAGTCCAAAAAAAATAAAAATCCAGGAAACAGTCGAGTTCTAAAAAAAAGTCAAGTAATCAAAAAAATAGTCGAGGTCCGAAAAAGTCAAAAGTCAAAAAAAAAATAGTCGAGGTCCAAAAAAGTCAAAAGTCCAAAAAAAAATCTAAGTCCGAAAAAGTCAAGGTCCGAAAAAAAATCTAAGTCCGGGAAAAAAAAGTCAATGTCCGAAAAATACCACAGTCCGAAAAAAGAATTTTAGTTCGAGTTTCCAACCAGAGCTATAGTCGCGTCGACCTGTATCGCAGTCCAATAGCCGCGACTCGGGACGCTGAGTGCCGGTGCACATGTACCGGCGACGACAATTTTTGCGGGCTCGAAATATTATTTCCGAGCCCCGTGTTAATTCCTGGGGTCTCAATATCGGTGAAAATCCCGTGCAAGGCCTCGATGGTTTGTTTACAACGCGCGACCTTGCGCGCCGAGTTGCGCTGGCGGTCAGCACGCTCGCTCGCGCGCGCGCTGGCTCGAGGCGCAGGGCCGCGTCTACCAATTCACACAATGAACATCGAGACAAAGAAATTCCACCGATGTTTCAATAATTCTTCAAATTTTCCAACACCAGGAATCCCACAATAATTGCACGAAAATATTGGCGACGAATTAATCGCCCTCCCGACAAGACTCGCTCTCAAGGCCCCACGTTTGGCGCCAAATTGTGACGCGATAATTTATTCTACCGGCGCGCCGGGATGCGCGCCGCGTATCACCGCGTGCAACAAAAGCGCCTCGGATTACCGCACGGGGCGCCAGGCCCTTGTTTTTCGATTTGGTTCGACCCGGAGGGCCAACGGTCGAATTTCCCACGATTTTCCCACCTTTTCCCGACTGAACTGGGTCGCGGGGGCGAGGGAACGAGTCTTGGGGTAAATTAATTCGTCGAACACACACACACAAATTTTGTAACAATAAAAAATGTAATTTTCACTCGTAACCGAAACATTTCTTTTTGCACAATGATAGTCAGTCACTTGAAGGGTGACGAGGCTCGGTGGCCTCCACTGAGTCTACACAAGCGAAAGAACCAATTATAAATCGCGAGACGCAGAAGGCGTCGCGCCACAGGGCCGAGATGCGGCCCTGTCAATCGAAAATTCACGAAGAGCGAGCCGGCCGGCTCGCTCGGACACCGAAAATCGCGCGAGGGGGGTTTTCCCCTCGATCCATGACCAAATCTGAATAGCGTTAATCGCTCTGGGAGACTCAACGTCCTCCCGCAACGTGGTCGGCAGACGGCCGAACACGCGCTCACTCTACACAAGGAAACGACGTAGAAACGTGCACCAAAAGAGCACAATGGCTCACCCACCTCGCCGTTATCCGCGTTGTCGGTCACTTCCGTGAACGCGACTCTTCCTTCCGTCCTTCCGATTTGCCGATCGTGCGAGGCTCGTCGTGGAGTCCGTCTCCTCGTTGGTCTGGCGAAGCCAGAATCTCTGATGCGGGCACCGATGTCCAATAAATTCCAATCCGAAAAAAATGCGTCCGCTTCCGAACGCGTCTGTCCAACGAGTGTCGAGTCTCGACACGCTCGCGGAGACAAAGGTGGAGGAGGGGCGGGGGAAGCGTGAAGAAAGCAGTGCCTTCTTTGCGCTTCCCCGCGATTGTAGCCGAAGCGCGCTCGGCCGGCTTCGCAGTCCTACGCCGCAAAGAAAATAGGGCGCGTGTTAAATACGCGCGTCGTTCCAAAAACGCCCATTTAAAGTCGATTTTGATCCGGGAAGGACGGAAAAATTCCTCGATTCGTGGGCGTCCTGCCCCACGTGATGATACGGAAGGGGTAGTCCGCCCCTTCCGATTTCAGGCCCTCGAAGGGGGGGGGGGGTGGTGGTCCCACCACCTCGCGGACGACGTGAATATCGGCGCGCGGCGCCAGCGCGCGCCGGCGCGGGTTCCTCTGTCGCTGTCTCTCTCTGGTCGGCCGTTTGAACCCGGAAAGTAACGAGGATACGGAATAAATAAAATTTCGGAAGTTCCGAGTTCGAGTCCCGTCGGCCGAGTCGTCTGCCTTCCCGATTAGCGTCGTCCAAGCACGCGGGCGACGTTGAGAGAGAGAGGGAGCGACTGCAACAGCGCGTTCCGGGGAACGCACTGTTACAAAATATAGCCTTCACAAATATTTCACGACGAGATATTATTTTAAAGATTGTGCCGAACAAGCCGCGAGCCTGCCAGCTGTTCACTATACACGTCCGAAGAATGGACACGGTTAGTTTACTGAATATTATTCGATTACAGAATGTGTAACCGATACAATGATTTTCACTGAAAGCTTTATTTGAAATATTCCAGGGCTTTCCAGTTGTCTACGTCTTGTGCGGATTAGGCGCTTTTGCGCAAATGAAACAAAATTGGAAATCCACGGGCGCCGAAGACGGTCCTGTGGATGGCGATGGGTCTCGCATTAATGTCTCCGGAACGAATCAACGAAGGCATCCGGGTCATCGCCGCGGCTGCCGACCCGGTGGCGGCGGACCATCCATTTATATATCAATTCGTCCACTATCTCCGAAGAAGCTGGGCACCACTTGCTGACGTCCTGTTGGTGAGGGACTCCCCGGTTCGGACGAACAACGACGTTGCGGAGAGTTTCCACCGCCACATTGCCGCCAAATTAGGGGGCGGCCGCAGCAACATATGGGCGTTCCTAGGTATGATTATATTTGTAAAAAAGAATGAATTTTTAGATGAATTTGGCACCAAAAAGTTTGCATGTTTTCAATGATGTCATTCAGACTTGAAAGGTTGTAACCTCGCGAAAATGAGGTACCAGCTATACCGCGGAGATGTGCTATAAACTATAAACTTATATTATATTTATAAAAAAGCAAATGCTGTCTATAGGGATGTCTATAGGGAAACTCAAGAAACTAGTCCAATCGGAGCAGCTGAATTGGACGCGTCTAGCAGCAGGCAGTAGACTGCGGCGAATCGAGGGAGGCTCGCAGATTCAAGAGGATGCGAGAATAGCGGCGGCGCAAGCCAAGCTTGATTCGGGAAGGTTCGTATAGACGAATTAATTGTTGATATTTCTATTGCTAGAATTAGTAGATGTCACTTGTTTTCTAAAGCATTGACCTGTACTTCGCATTTTAGATACAATGTGGAGAAGTTTTTAATTGCTGCGGTCGGGCCGGGTCGTCGGCAGACCGTCGAAAACCACAAGCAAGTCGAAATAGGTAAATGCATAGGCTGCACTGACCCACGATTAAATTGCAAGATTTACATAATGCTCGATACGATTGTGCATTGCAATTGAGTCTCAAAATCGCACGGGTATAGCTATTGTGCAGGCAATAAAATCACCAGTTTTTCACTGAATTCACTGATAAATATCATATAACGCGCCAGCATCTCGGTGCCAAGATTACGTCAATACCGCGTATTGGTGTATTAAAAGGCATGTACTTTGTGACACACCGCCATATTTTAAACAAATTTTCTTGTTATTTGGTAATCGCCGTTGCACCAGACGCGGAGATAATAAGCGAGGAAGCGGAGATCGTCGAGGCCGCCGATTACATGGAGGGTGAAGCTCCGGAGGCTCCCGAGGCCGCCGAAGTTGCCGGCGGCGAAGGCGGTGAGGCTCCGGAGGCTGCGGAGGTCGCCGAAGTCGCCGTCCGCGCAGGTGACGAGGCTCCGGAGGCTGCAGAGACCGCCGAAGTCGCCGTGATGGCAGGTGGCGAGGCTCCGGAGACTGCAGAAGCCGCCAACAGCCAAGTGAACGCTGAACCCGGTACGTTGTATGAGAAACACTCTTAACTTAAGTTCATGTTATTTTTATTTTTAAAGCATCATAATCTTATATTCCAATAGTCGACCCACTCGTCGAGCCCCAGCAGCGTCCGCAGAGTCCAGTGGGAAATCTGCGGGGTGCGGAAGTAGACCTCGACGAGTTCGAGTGGATCCGCGGATTGCTTATCGAACGGGGGAGGCACAACGATAATTACGAGGCTGAACAGGAGCAAGACGTGGAGGAGCCAGAGCTGCACCAACTGCAACGTCTCGAGACTTTTGAACAGCACGGCGACAACAACACCGACGGTACGACCGGGGCAATTGTCCAATCGTGCCGAATATGCTTCGCCGCGCCATCGGTGATCGCGTTGCAGTCATGCGGCCACCTGTGCACATGCGAAGCATGCTTCACGAGAATGGAAGAAGTCCATCGCCAAAGCCAGTGGCGAAGGTTCGCCGAAGGCCGCGATTTCGACGACGATCTCGGGAATGCCGCGAACCCTTGCCCGATGTGCCGCACGCCCTATGAGCGGCACATACGCATTTTTGATTAAGAATACTATTAAGAACCGACTCTAGTCAACTGTTATGTTTTATTTTACATTATTTTAATAAAAAACAAGTGTTGAGCATAATTCCCTTACTTCATTTATACAAAAAAAAAAAAAAAAAAAAAAAAAAAAAAAAAAAAAAATTCAGTGTCAGGCGACTGAAAGTTTGTCGACCGAGTTGAAATGCTTTCTGGTTGGCTACTAACCCTTCGTGGTCACTATGGATAAAATTAACAAAATTTTCAGTGAACTGAAAGATTGGTCGACAGAGTCCAAATATTTTTCTCGCTGATTTACATTACATAACGTAGCTAAAAAAAATTTTCACTCCGATGAACAAAATTTCAGTCGACTGATAGTTTCGGCGATCGAGCCGAAATATCTTTTGGGTAATATTTGGACTCGCTTGACCGAACTTTCAGTCGATTCACAGCTTCGCGAACCAAATCAATTGACCGTAGAAAAATGAAATAAAAATAACGATGATTTAGGATAATTAAATGTGAGGAGGTGCATATCCGACCACATTTCAATGTAAAATTCCTAATTATTTTTAATAATATTTCAAACATTCATATACAATCCTAATAACTCTTCATAAAACGCGATAAAGCATCCGGCCACTGTTAAGAGCAAAATGTCTTTTTTTTTTCGGCGAAATTTACGACGTTGCAAAATTTTGTACGTTGCTAAATTGTTGGCAGTCACGATTTATCACGATTTATCATCGTGAACAAAAACTAATGGGCCAATTGTCTCCAAATTTGGACAGCGTGCTCGGCGATCATCCTTCTATCGCTTGATAAACCAAAAAAGTGATGCGTTGATTTTTTTTTGTTTTATAACAACAAGATTGATCAATTTCGAAGGAAAAAACAGACATTTTCACTTCAAAACGTCGCCCAATAGCTCATTTTTTTTTTCTTTTTTTTCCGCTTCATCAAACGGTAGCAGGATGTTTGCTAAGCATGCTGTTCAAATTTGAAGGCAATCGGTCTATTAGTTTATTAATTATTAAAGTTTTTCTGAAATCGTGACCACCTACGATCTTGCCCCGGACTTGGTCGGGAAGCCGAAGGTTGGGCGGCATTGGGCGGCGGCAGTTTCCCGCGGTGTAAGCTGAGAGCGACACAAGCTGCCCGCTCGCTACGGTAAGTGGATTAGGATTTGGCGACGTCGCTGTCCCCCCCCCCCCCCCCCCCAACCCCACGACCAGAGTTGCCCGGAACGAGACTTGGGATCGACGTAAGATGGCACCGACGCAAGTTGGGACTGACGCGAGTTGAAACGAACGCAGGTTGCAACGGACGAGAGTTGGGAATGATGTGAGCTGGGAACGACGCAAGCTGGTGCCGCAGGTTGCCCGAACCACAGCTGGCGGAACGCGGCTTGCTACCGTCCCGTTACGACGCGGCAGCCCGGACGCGGCCCGGCTTGCTTTTAATCACGCGGCGGGCGGTCACGGGCGTAATAATAGTCGGATTTTAAACGGTTTTTTTTTTTTTTTTTTTCGGAAATTCGGGTTTATAACGGGGCAATTTCGTCGGGCAAAATCCGCGATGGGGAACGTATATTTTTGGGACGCGTGTGCGTGTAAGGTAAACGTCCCAGTGGCCGCACACTTAAGACCCAGTACAAGTTGGCATGCGAATTTAGTACATAAAAAATAATGCGAACAAAAAATGGCTGCGACCAACTTAAAGCTTATGTCCTGCTCTTTCCAAAACACTAGTATTCGCGAAAAAGATATGGAATATTACATTATTTATATAACAAACACTGTGGAAATGTCGGATGTACCAGTGTTCGCACAGCTATTTTTCGTTTTGTCCCAGATCTCGAACACAAGAAGACCCAGTGTTCGCACAACCGGTCCCAGTGTTCTAACCCTAAAAGATCCGGTGTTCGCACAACAGGTCCCGGTGTTCGAACACTAAGAGGCCCAGTGTTCGCACAACAGGTCCCGGTGTTCGAACACTAAAAGACCCACTTACCGAACATCGATAATTCTATGACTGAATCACGCACTATAAGTAATAATAAGTAATTCATATCAGGAATAAAAATAAGTTTATCGTTGTAGTTCGTGAAAATTAAAAGTAAACTCGGTCCCTGAGTTTGTGCTGCGTTTCTTTGAATAGTTAAATATGCTGTGCGTTTACTGGGACTGTCCGCTTCACACGTCTGTACCAGTATTCGCACAGCGTTCGAAATACCGGTGCAACAAATAGTTTGTCCGTACCAGTCATAAAGCAGGGAAAATACGTTGTTTAATCTTTGTTAACATAAAAATCAATGTTCCAATGTGATAGCTTGTTCTTTCCTAAACAGAATAAGCTATAATTCGTGCCGAAATTACGTGAAAACGAAAGAATGAGAGCTAAAAAGCATTTGTCGTTTCTTCACATTTTCGACAAGAAATATCAAGAAAATATCACCGCAACGCGCGGGTCAGGATAAACATATTAATTAAATTATTATTTGCACAGTATAACAATCGGCAATTTTACTAGACAACAATTAAATATTGACGACGCTCTCACAATTCTTGCAATTGCAATTTTATTGACAGTTTCCTTAATATACCGAAATATATGCAGTTGTGTGCGACGACTGGGACGTGTGCGGCCACTGGTACATTTACCTTAACAAGTTTTCCTTGAAAAAAAATCCATAAAAATGACCTTTTTTGGGCTCCTAGGTGTATATCTCCTGTTAACATCCCACCTAGATTATTATCATTTTTTAAATATTTTAACATTTTCTTTCTCGACTTTAATAATTTTTTTTTGTGTATTCACTATAATAACATGTTGGAGAATTGGAAAATACAATTTGTTATCTAAATGTTTTTGTGAATTTGTTGATGTTAACAATCAAACAACAATATAAATGACTTTTTCAAATAATAATTCATTATTTGCAACCATTTTTAGGCACTCACGTTTTAAAAAAACGCACCAGGAGTGCCTATTGAAATCGCTTTCCTGGGTCTAAATTAGGTTTTAAAGGACAAAAATTGATATATTTCAAATGTATTAACTTTTTTTAGTTCAGATATCTTTAACACAGTAAAATACATATTCTTGACATAAAATAATAAGGAAATTGCATTACTAAAGATATTTTTTACTGCGGACCAGATTTTGTGTTACCCGGACGTCCGTATCACTCAGTGGCTCTGGACTGAACAGACCGAACAAGTTGAAATTTGGAATATTTCTTAGTCTAGCACTGGAAAGTATGCCCATGAAGTATGGTAATTTTCCAATAATTTTGTACAGGAGTTTATTTCAAGAAAATTTGGGTTTTTGGGTCTCAAATTGTGTCCGGAGCCCAATCTCCGCTGTCAACACAAGAATTTGGCTGAAATTTGCTGCAAAATTCTAAAATACCTCAATTCTCATACACTTTTTTTAGTTTTTCCCTTACACTTTTTTTAAGGGGTGAATACCTATCACCAAAATTAAAAAATTACATTTTTAATTACGCATATGTGTACAAGTGAATATTTTCCCACTGCGTACTTGACTATGGCTATAACTTGCAGCATACTCATATTTTATCTCAATTCAGATGTTTCAACTCTTATATTTGCCATAAGATCATTTTAGAGTGGTAATTACCTACATTAATACATTTTAATTAATTAATTTTTTTTAATTTGACACTTTCGTCGACTAAAAATGTTTTTTCCTGAAAAATCATTACCCGTTGCACATGTTAGAAGTTAGGAGGTCGAAATAATTGATTCCACAATGATTTCTTCATTAGTATATTTATTAATTGCACTAGTACACTTTAATTGTGAAGATAATTTATATTTAATACACCAAACTGAAATATGAGTGAACACAACCTAAACACAATATTCGTAAAACATGTTGACAAGTACATTATTATCGGAACTATACGCTTGACGTGTATATTTTTCATTAAATCATTTGTTATTTGCTAATTTCCACTGGCACTTATTACTTTTTTCTCTGTTTTTTTTGTCTCTTTTCGTCTCTAAATGTTCACCTGTCACTGCAGATGTATCTCTCGATTTTATTTACGTATTCTAAATCGCCACGTAATTACCACATAACAACTGCATTCACGGTTTTCTTAATTTCCTAAATGTTTTATCAAAACGACAACTTTTTTTACACTTAATTATTAAAATAATTAACTATGTTAAAAAAAAATAGAGCCGCAATCGCGTTGACTTTACCTTACTCTGGTAAAAGAGTCAGTTCTCAGTGGTCTGGTCAGAGCTGTGGCGCGCGTGTCGCCTAATAAAAAAAACTTTATGTACAATTATCTTTCCATAAATTTGTGATTGAACAATAAGATACGTATTCGATAAACGTGCAAACAATAAATGAATAATGAATTATCTTTGAATACAGCATTTCGTAATAATACATAAAAAATAAATAAAAAAATTGCGAGCTGTACACCTATCTAGCTGTAAATGACCGGCCATACTTTTTTGTGACCGTAAGTTTACCAAAAAGAAAAGTGACCAGTAATTCCACATCTGAATAGTTGGATTTACCATATTTTTACGGTATGTTTATCGAAAAAATTTGTGACGGTAATTGCACAACACCTGATTGCGCGAAAAAAAAATGACGTCATTTTACGGTAAAAATACGGTAATTTTTTGGTAAGATTACCGCTTCAGGATTTTACGGTAATTCCACATCTCTAGTCTTGGAGCGTCTCGTCTTCGGTCGGTAAAGTAGGTAAATGTACATATCCCGAGACTCTACCGCGTCTCTTGATCAGGTTAAAATTAGAGATATAAGCAGTAAATGTGACCGGTAATGTTACGGTATTTTTACCGTAAAAATACGGTACGTGACCGTTTCCAAAGCTCTATAAAGTTGACCATACAACTTTAAGGAAAAAATTAAAAAAAAATACTGGTCGATTGGTGGTCGTTTGGTGATGACTGTTAAATTAATTTCATCGTTTGGAGATCAATTGTTTAATTACAATAATTAAAAAACTAATAAAGTTCCAAAGTTAGCCGAACATTTTTTTATGGGTTTGGATAAATAATTCAGCCGACACACACGCGCTCGTCGAGGTTACGCAGCGCCATGATAAAGCGGGGACATGAAGCGCTCGTTTATTACCAACGTATACATATAGATGTACAGCGCGAAGTGCTGCCAACAGCGCGATTACAATTCTAACAGCCCCTCGTAATCGCATAATTCTCTTTTTTATCACATATTACAATCATTTTTTGGCAAACAATTTTTAGGAACGAAATAAACAATAAATACAACAATCAATGTTGGCTTTCAGTCTTACTTTTCAGCAACGCCGATTTCTTTACAACAATGCTGGTGCTTCGGAGTCGGCAGTGCTTTCGTCAATATATCGGCTTTCATTTTATCAGTCGGCGTGTGAATGATTTTGATTGACTTGTCCTCGATGTGCTGGAGCAGGAAATGGTGGCGAATGTCGATGTGTCTCGTTCTCTGCCTGTATCCAGGATTTTCGGCTAGCGCGATCGCGCCCTTGTTGTCGCAGTACATCGATGTTGCTCCGGCGACGGCGTTCGCGTCCAGTTCTTCAATCAATCTCCTTAGCCAGAGTACTTCTTGGCACGCGGTTGAAAGGGCCATATATTCGGCCTCAGTGGTTGATAAAGCCACCGTTTTTTGCTGCTTGCTTGACCAAGATATTGCACCGCCTTGGATGGTGAATACGTACCCAGTAACGGATCGACGGGTGTTGCTATCGTTCCCCCAGTCTGCGTCACTGTATCCCTCGATTGCATGTGCGTTTTTCTTGTAGAATTGCAGCTTCAAGTCGATGGTGCCCTTCAGGTATCGGAATACGCGTTTTACGGCCAACCAATGAATTTTTCGTGGCGATTGATTGAACCTGCTGAGTAGACTCATGGTGTAAGCGATGTCAGGTCGAGTTCCTTGGCTTACGTACAGCAGAGCTCCGACTGCTTCTTGATACGGAGTTTTTAACATCTCCTGCTCTTCGTTGGCTGTTGGCTGCGTTGATGCTTCGTCCAGTTTTTGGCTCGGGTCGAGTGGAGTCGACACCGGATTACACTCCTGCATATTGAATCGCTCCAATATTTCGTGTATATACGCAGCCTGGTCCAGTGATATTTTACCTTCCTTTCGATCACGTGTCACTCTGATTCCCAGTATGTGGCTGACCTCACCGAATTCCTTGGTCTTGAAGTGGTTTCGTATCTTCTCTTTGACGAGGCTCTTCTGGGCTTCGTCGTTGGTTACCAGCAGTATGTCATCGACATATACTGCGAGTACGCAAATTTTCCCGTTGTTTTTCTGAATATAGATGCACTGATCTGCTCTTGATATCTTGAAGTTAAGGCTCTCGAGGACAGCGTTCAATTTTCGGTTCCAAGATCGCCCACTCTGCTTCAATCCGTACATCGCCTTTTTTAGTTTCCAAACTTTCGTTCCATCTTCTTTCTTCTTTAGCTCTTTCGGAGGTTTGACATAAATTTCTTCCTCCAAATCGCCGTGCAGATATGCAGTTACGACGTCCAGGTGTTCCACGGACAGATTATATTTTACTGCAAACGCGAACAGATAGCGCAAGGTACTATGTCGCATGACAGGTGAGTAGGTTTCCGTATAGTCGATGCCGGCCGCTTGTGCGCAGCCCCGTACCACCAGTCTTGCCTTTTTGCGCTCGACGTTTCTCTCCGCGTCGCGTTTGGTTCGAAACACCCATTTCGTGTCTAGGGCTCGTCTTCCTGCTGGCAGGTTTGCCAATTCCCACGTCTCGTTTTCGAGTAACGAACTGTGCTCTGAATTCATTGCTTTTCTCCACGCATCTCGATCTGGTCCGCCCAAGGCTTCTTCGACGGTTAATGGATCAGTGGATTGTCGTTCATACGTAAGGTACGATACGAAATCCGGCCTATTAATCGGTTTCGGGGCCCTCGATGAGCGCCTTGGCGGTTGTGGTTCTGGTTCTGCGGTGGCAGGGCGAATTGTTTCTTCAGGGTCCCACGATGCATCCGAAGCTTCCGATTCCGGACTGTAATATTCTTCTGAGTCTTCTTTCACCGAGAGCATTTCGTCGTCCTCAGATTCAGTCTAGTTTCCTTCTATGTCACCCATTGTCTGTGAATTTTCGAGCTCTTCGTCGCTCTTCTCCATTTCTTCGGTTAGGTCAAGGTCGACCAGCGTCTCTTCGGTCACCTCTGTGGCGGCTGGAGTTTGCGTTGCGTCTTCGAAGAAGACCACGTCTCGACTCTTCGTTATCTTCTTGCTGCTCGGATCAACCAATCTATACGCTTTCGTATTTTCACAGTAGCCCGTGAATATTAATTGTCGCGCTTTTTCGTCCCATTTTTTTCGTTTTTCTTTTGGGATGTGCGCCAAAGCCTTGCAGCCGAATACCCTCAAGTGACTCAGGTCCGGTTTCTTGCCGGTCCACATTTCTTCAGGTGTAGTTTTGTTTAGCTCCTTGGTCGGCGACCGATTTATCAGGTAAACGGCGGTTGAGCAAGCTTCGGCCCAGTATGGCTTCGGCAATTTTGCCTCTGCACACATACTCCGCGCTTTCTCGACAATTGTGCGATTTAATCGCTCAGCAACTCCGTTTTGTTGCGGGCTGTACGGTGTGGTCGTCTGGTGTCTGATCCCGGACTTCTTCAGCAAGGTTTGCAACTTCTCGTTCACGTACTCGGTTCCATTGTCGGTCCTGAGTATCTTGATCCGTCTCTGCGTCTCGTTTTCGACCAGCGCTTTGAATTCCTCTATTGCCTCTGTTGCTTGGTCTTTTCTTTCCAGAAAGTAAATGAACACCTTCCTCGTGTGATCGTCTATTAAGGTCAGAAAATATCGTGACCCCCCGATAGACGATTCTTCCATTGGTCCACAAATGTCGGAGTGAACCAAGTCGAGGATTCCTTCAGCACGTTTTCCACTGCGCTTGAACGGGTGCCTCTGACGCATGCTTCGCACGGATCGTTGTTGTCGTCGTCCGTGAATTTTATTCCGGTTGCGGCTCCGTTCTTCAGCATCTTCAGGCTCTGTCTGTTCAGGTGGCCTAACCTGCGGTGCCACAAAAAACCGTTTGTTATTACCGCTGCATGGTGTGCGTTTTCGTTCCTCGTATTTAATTTATAAATTCCACTGACGTCTTCTGCTACCGCCAAGATTTCCCCTTCTTTGTTTGTTATTTCGCATCCTTCTTTCCTAAAGGTCACGACGAGATCCTTTTTTGTCATGCTGCTCACTGACAGAAGATTGACTGCGATTCCTGGAACGAACAATACATCTTTTGCTTTAATGTAATTGTTTTCAACATTTCCTTGGATCGGGATGATTACATCGCCAACTGCTTTCGCAGTGAGTGTGGAGTCATCTGCGGTGGTGATTTCAGCACTGGATTTGGCTGTCACCGACTCAAGGAAATTTTTGTTCGCTGTCATGTGTGATGAGGCGCATGAATCAACATACCATTCTTGTGGAGTTGTACTCGTGGGAGTGTAGAGCGCATACATTGCCTTTACTGGAGACTTCGATCTGCTTTTGTCGCTGTGCTCCTTCTCAGTGCCGCTCGGTTTCTTTTTTCCTCGACAGTCCTTCGCATAGTGTCCAATCTTGTTGCAGTTGTAACAGCGAGGCTTGATGTTCCTTCGACTCTTGTTGCCTCGTGAGTACATTGCTGTGTCTCCGTCGTGGTTTCCTTCTTCTCCATTTGCCTTTACGTCTTGGAGTATTTTTGTTTTTATTGAATCAGAGCTGATCTTGGTTCCGGAGCTCTCGATTCCCATAATCATTGGTCGGTAGTCGTCAGGTAGTCCAGCAAGCAATAGTGTGCCGATCCACTCTTCTCCGACAGTGAATCCGATACCGTTGAGCCTGTGAGCCGTCGTTACAATTTTATTTACGTAGTCTTCCACCGTAGTGCAACTTTCTAGTCGAGTGGTTACCAGTTGACGGAGTAACCCCACTTTTCTGGTCAGTCCAGAGTCCTCAAATGCACTTTTTAGTTTTTCCCAAGTATCTTTAGCATTTTCAGCATCTTGGATGTGGACGTAATTCAACGGATCTATTGAAAGAATTATCTTCGACTTTGCTCGAGTGTCTTTTCTGACATCGGCAACGTACGCTACCTCACCTGTGACACAGCCCCACAGATCCTCGTGCTCCAGGTACGCTTGCATAGCGAATCTCCAGTTGTTGTAGTTCTCTCTTCCTTTGAGCCGCTCCATTTGAGGGAGCACGTTCGCGGATTGCATCGTGGAGCCCGACGACATCGTGGTGGTTTGAGGTTAGGTTGCGTCGAAGACACTTTCACGACGAAAGTGACGGCGCGGCACAGGTAAAAAAAATATCGATCGACGGTATCTTGTTCTTTCAGCTGATTTTCTTCCGATTTATCCCCTTTTTCGATGACTGGGCCCATAACCTGATGGGTTTGGATAAATAATTCAGCCGACACACACGCGCTCGTCGAGGTTACGCAGCGCCATGATAAAGCGGGTACATGAAGCGCTCGTTTATTACCAAGGTATACATATAGATGTACAGCGCGAAGTGCTGCCAACAGCGCGATTACAATTCTAACATTTTTATTAAATTCAGATCGACTCTAATAGGGCTCATTCGATGCGGAATCGTTTGGCGGTTACGAATAACGCAATTAAAACATTTGGAGATCCTTAGTTTTCGAGAGAAACTAATACAATGAAATTCCAGTCGACAGAGCCGGATGAAAACATGTGGACAAAGGTTTACGGTCGGTAAAAAAATAAATAAAAAATACTAGTCGATTGGTGGTAGTTTGGTGGTGATTGGTAGATCAATTTCATCGTTTGGAGATCAATTGTTTAATTACAATAATTAAAAAAATAAAAAAGTCCCAAAGTTAGCCAAACATTTTTTTTTAAATTCAAATCGACTCTAATAGGGCTCATTCAATGCGGAATCGTTTGGCGGTTACGAATAACACAATTGAAACATTTGGAGATCCTTAGTTTTCGAGAGACACTAATGCAATGAAATTCCAGTCGACAGAGCCGGATGAAAACATGTGGACGCCTTTTCAAGAGACACGATAGCGTCTCGAGACAAGTCCATTTCCACTACCTTACCGACCGAGACGAGACGCTCTAAGAATCTTTTACTGGAGACTCCGTGTTTTTTTACCTCATTTCGATTGACACACATAGAGATTTGAAATAACAATAATTTTTATAACAGTTCAGAAGACCAAGAAATAACCGTCATTTGCCGGTTTTGTGACGTCATTTTTTTGCCTATTTGGTCGAAGTAAAAATGACGGTCATTTCGACAAGCGTCATGTGACGGTCCAATGACCGTCACAAAACCGATCTTCGTCGATTAATCGACGTTCGGTGTTGTTTTTTATTTATGAAACATTGACTAAAAAAAATCGAATATCAACCGTCGGTATTTTATCATCACTACTATACCGACCGATAACTCAACATCCTAGGGCCTTGGGTCCTCGTTGTAATTGGTCATTTCTTGTGGCCTCGCTGCCTGCGTTTTGAACGCGATAAATTTATACGCCACATTTTCTATTGACCATTTTATTGGTCATTTTCTATTGATTCGAATGACTTTTTTTTTTTTAAATGACCGACATTGAACATCACAGAATTATATAGATATGAAAATACCGGTATTTCTATTTTTGGTAAAATAACAATGGAACTACCGTACCTTTACCGTCTTTTATCCACTTTTTTTTTTTACAATCTTTGTGTTGTGAAAATACGGTCGCGAAAAATGCTCGTAAGTTTGACCGGTTACAAATTTTTGTTGGTGAATTCACCATAAAAAATGGTAAACTGCGTCTATATAGTTGTGAAATAACCGGGAACGAATTTTTTGGTAAAATTACAGCAACGTTGTTTCGTAAATTCACCGTATCTTGACGAGAATTCTTAATCACTAAGAGACTATATGACTTTATTACCGATGTCGTAAATTTAACACCGGTCACATACCGTTTTTTAATCGTGAAATTACTGGTCATTTATACCGCTCACGTCTCTAGTCCGAACCGCATCGTGCACAGCGCGAAACGCGACCTCCGAACGGTACCGTGCGGAGCGCGAAGTGCGACGTCCGGATGGCATCGTGCAGAGCGCAAAGCGCGACGTCTGGACGGCACGGTGCAGAGCGCGAAGCGCGACGTCCAAACGCCACCGTGTAGAGCGCGAAGCGCGACTTTCGAACGGCATCGTGCGGAGCGCGAAGCGCGACGTCCGACCGGCGCTGTGCGGAGCGCGAAGCGCGACGTCCAAACGACGCCCTGCGGAGCGCGACGACCGCGTGAGTGCCTTAAAATGACACCAGGGAAAAATGTCCCGAAGGGACATTTTTGCCGCAGGGTCATTTTCGGGGGGTTTGGGGGGCGGAGCCCCCCAATGGGGGTTCGGGGGGCGAAGCCCTCCAACAACAACACGGCGCCCCGCAGGGGCGCCCGGGTTGCTTGTTGTTAATTAACGTGATTTTTACGACTTTTTTCGATGATGTGCATTTTCTGCTCGTTGCGGCCGCTCGTTGGCTACGATTTCGTAGCTCGTGCTGGCTCGGTTACTCGTAATCGCTAATTGCGCATTACGCTATTTCTTGGAATTCTCATGGTCGTTATTTGGGAACCGCTGGTCGGTGGAATTATACCGACATAGTTTTGTTCCCGTGAGTGCGAGCGAGATAGCATTATTGTGCGATCGTGCTCGCACGCGCGTACAGTCCTCGCGTGGTGCGCGCGTGATGGCCCCACTCGCGAGTATCGATCGCGATCTTCTTAGCGCCGCGTCGTTAAGGTCGCGTGCGCTTGGTGCTGCGGTCGCACGGTCGCTGCTCATGGTAACGTCGCGTTACATCCAATGGTTCTGAGAACCGCTAATTCCAAATCTGTTATTAGAATTTAAGAATTCATAAATCCAATGTGGCGGATGCAATATGGCGGACTAAATTCGCAAAATTTTAAACTTTGGAAATTTGACCTCGGATTCTAATCAACGACCCTGAAATGCCCCGAGTATCGAATTTCATCCTAATCAAGTAACTTTTCCGTCTTGGTGCGCCATATTGAAACCGCCATTATGAATTTCGAAATTTTTAGCTCGGATTCG
This sequence comes from Itoplectis maculator, assembly GCA_964034905.1. Lineage (NCBI taxonomy): Eukaryota > Metazoa > Arthropoda > Insecta > Hymenoptera > Ichneumonidae > Itoplectis > Itoplectis maculator. The sequence goes on along the minus strand of CAXITY010000020.1, from coordinate 81,103 downwards.
TAATCAGCGACCTCAAAAACCCTCAAGTATCGAATTTCATCCCAATCAAGTAACTTTTCGCATTTTGGAACCGCCATTATGAATTTCGAAATGTTGAGCTCGGATTCGTAATCAGCGACCCCGAAAACTCCCGAGTATCGAATTTCATCCTAATTAAGTAACTTTTCGCGTTTTGGTCCGCCATTTGAAATTTCGAAATTCTGAGCTCGAATTCGTAGTCAGCGACCCCGCAAACCACCGAGTATCGAGTTTCATCCCAATCAAATAACTTTTTGTGTTTTGGTCCGCCATATTGAATCCACCATTTTGAATTTCGAAATGTTAAGCTCGGATTCGCAAACAGCAATCCCAAAAACCCCCGAGTGACAAATTTCAAGTCCAGTGATCCCAAAAAAAATGTATGCATCAAAGGGATAAGGAAGCATCGGCGGTACAGTCACGTCAATCGCGTACTAAGACTTAAAACATTATTCAAACGTACTTTCAAAGGGAAACTAGTGCCAATAAAGGTGGATTTAAATTAAAGATATGCTGCTTAATGAAGACAAAAATGTATGGAAAAAAATGAACAGAGAGATAACTCAGTTTATGCTAATAACCAATGAGATATATTATCCGTAAATTTTTGGAAGTCAAATGTGTAATTTTAGCTCGTTTTTGTGGAGCGATGGCTCATTTTGTTTCTTGACACATAATGTATAAATTTACCGATGTACATTTGCGGTGATATGCATAGCGTACAAATAACAGCTATTTGTTCATGAGAGAAAAAACAAAGTGACGAATTTAACTAATTTTTTCCTAATTGATAAATAAACTAAAGAAAATAATCCGATGATGTCGTGAAACGTTCTTCGACGAAGGAAACGAGCCGTCGCTCGTCAAGAACGAACTAAAATTACAAATTTAACTTCCAAAAAACCGCGCATTATATCCCCTGTTGATTATTAGCATAAAATGAGTTATTTTTGTATGATTTCATTTCTATACAATTTTTTCTACATTCAGCAGGAACTCTTGAATTCAGATCCACTTTTATTTACACTAATTTCCCTTTGAAAGTTTGTACAAATAAAGGTTCAAATCTAATACGCAATAAACTTGACTGTACCGCCGAAGCCTCCTTAAGCGAGAGCTTGCGCTCGTCTGCTGCGCTTGTATATATACGTAATACCTGCGCCGATAACATCGTGCCCTGGCTCTCTCGGTATTCTGTTCTATTAGCGTTATCAGTACGTTGTTACGGGAAATTAATCCCCGCACGAGTCTTCTTACGGCTCTCAGAAGCGAGACCGGAGTAACCGGTGATACTTCCTCTCGCTTCGCCGGGACACGAGCTAGGGTTTCCTTTTATTAATCGATTAATCGAAAAATCGATTCTTTTGTGACCAATTAATCGATTTTTTGATCGATCTTTTTGGATCGATTAATCCACCGAATTGATAAATTAGTTTCAGATCGATCCACATTTTGTTATTTGTTATTATACATACTTAACCCTGTTTATGTACAGGGTTAAGGGGGGGGGGGGGGGGGGGGGGGTAGGGTTAATTCGTGCAAAAAAAGGCACGTTTTTGTGAATTTTTTTTTACGACACTGTTAAAATCTATTCAATAAAACCAATTGTACATCAAAGTATAACATTCGAAGAATATTGTGTAATTTTTTCATGAAGAAATATTAAAAAATACAGCAATGGCGGCATTTACTCGGAAGCGTCTCGGAAAAAAGTAGAATTGCGGTGCCCATCAGAACTCGGTACTGGATCATCCGAAATTAAAAAACCAAAGTTCATTCGTTAGGTAATCGTTTTCCCCAGGTAACGCGGAAGAGTTTTTTTCGAAATTTTGATTTTTCAATTTTTGGGAACACTTTAAAGGGAAAAACGCGATTTTTCGGAAAAAAATCGGCTATTTTGCTATTGTAAAATAAAAAATATTAATAAATTCGAAAAAAACTCTTCCGCGTTACCTCGTAAAACATGTACAGAACAAGTATACAAAAATTCAAAAGGATCGGTGCAGTAGTTTTGACGGTACGATGGGCACCGACTTTGAAAACGTGAGTTGTGGGAAAAACGCTTTAAAGTCGCGCTCGGGCCGGGCGGTACAGCAATCCGCGAGTATAAAAATATTCATAATATTGGAGCAGTAGGTTTATCGCGTTAGAGACTCGAGAAATCGAAGAGTGGGAGAGCGCCACGGGTTCAGCATAGCCGAACTCATGCAATAGAGCCTCGGGGCTCGTCGGTATTCTTCGGACATTTTCGGGTTCCGGAGTCTCGCGAAGCGTCGCGCTACCGGCGTCTCTCGCACTCCTACTTCGTCGTCGATCACCGTGCTGCGCACATGCTGTAAGGAGCTTTATAGAAAATATAGTGGAGTGTGTAAAGTAAATGTGAAATTTATTATCGCCGTTCACCCAATCCTTTCCTCACAAGCCGGCCTCGCGATTTTTAATCAAAAGGTCTAATAGGTTATGGGCCCAGATCACGCGTGAGTGCGTATCTGCTGTGAGGAAAGTTCTTTTGGAGCTCGTGAACACGTGGCGCGGGCGGTAGCCATTACGTGCGTGGTCGGACACCTGTGGAGTGAGTCGGAGCGCGAGTGATTCGTAATCCGAAATGTCGCAAGACATCTCAGCTCGGCACGTGAAGAAATTCGACGGAGCGAATTTCCAACAATGGAAATTTCAGCTCAGAGCGTTATTTATGGCCAACGAGATCGACGAAATTGTGGACGGGACACGTGTTGTGCCGGGTGGTCGAACGACGCCTGAGGCGAAACAGTGGGTGCGCGACGACGCGAAGGCGAAATTCCTTATCTCGTCAGCGCTCGAGCCGGCTCAGATGGAGCCGTTGCTCATTTGCGAGTCCGCGAAGGACATGTGGGACAGTTTGTGCGCGATACACGAGCAACGTTCTGCCGCAAATAAACTTTTGCTGATGCAAAAATTTCACGAATATCGAATGTCGGCGAGTGATTCAGTGGTCCAACATATCGCGAAAATTCGTAATTTAGCTGCGCAAATCGAGGACGTTGGAGAGCACGTGTCGGACTTGACCGTGATGGCCAAGATCCTGGGGAGTCTGTCGCCAAAGTACAGCACGCTACAGACGGCATGGGACAGCGTGGATCCAGCTCGTCAAACGCTCGAAAATCTGCAGGAGAGGCTAATTCGTGAGGAAGCTAGACTGAATCAAAGTGAGGACGGCGACAGCGCATTCTCGGCGACGAAAAACGGGAAAGATAAAAAAGAAAAACGGAAAGGGAAGAAAAAGAAAAAGACGGACAAAAGTGACGTAAAGTGTTACAGGTGCAACGACATGGGTCATTACGCGAGCGAGTGCCCGACGAAGAAAAATGGGGGGTCCGGAAGTCAAGACCAGTCACGTGACTGCGCGTTCGTGGCCGACAGTACGCGAAGTGCGAAGCGTGAGACGAGTGAATCCGAAACGCCAAGCGGAAATCAGCTGAGGAAGCTTCTCGGGACAAGCAAAGACGACGTGTGGATAACGGACAGTGGTGCGTCGAGGCACATGACGTTTCGGCGCGATTGGCTAACCGACTACGAAGCCATCTCTAACGGGGGCGTGGTGTCGCTCGGGGACGGTGACGAGTGTCGCGTAGTGGGGAGAGGTGTCGTGCTCTGTAAGAAACTTGTCGGAGGCTTATGGAGCGACGCGCGAATAGAAGGCGTTCTTTACGTTCCGGGTTTAAAGAAAAATCTGTTTTCCGTCGGCGCGTGCACGCGAAAAGGGTACGAGGTGAACTTTCGAGACAACTTCGTTAATATCACGAGCGGTGGAGAAGTAGTTGCTTCCGGAGTGAGACAAAACAATGACATATATCGGATGTTCTTTCGAGTCGCGAAATCAAGCTCGGAAGAGGCAAACGCGGCGGCGTATAATCTACGAGTATGGCACGAGAGACTCGGCCACGTGGATAAGCGTGCGATACGTGAACTCGCGAAAAAAGGGCTCGTGCGCGGAGTCTCGATCGACGATAAAACTGATTTCGCGTGCGAGATGTGCAGACTCGGGAAGTCGCATCGGTTGCCGTTTAATAGTCGCGAAAAAGTTTCGACAAAACCGGGGGAAGTTTTCCATACAGATGTCTGCGGACCGTTCTCTGTCGAATCGGTCGGCGGCGCGAAATATTTCCTGACCTTCGTAGACGACGCGACTCGCTATCGTCATGTTTATTTTCTGCGCCATAAATCGGACGTCTTCGAGAAATTTAAAATATTCGAAAAGTTAATCGCGAACAAGTTCGGTACCGCGATGAAAATCCTGCGATCAGACAACGGGAGAGAGTTCCGTAATGAGCGGATGGACGCGTACCTCGAAGAGCGTGGCATCAAGAAGGAGAACACGGCGCCGTACACGCCTCAGCAAAATGCGAAGGCCGAGAGGGAAAATCGCACGATCGTGGAGAGCGCTCGGACAATGATCCACGCGAAAACCTTGCCGCTGTCGCTGTGGGCTGAGGCAGTCAACACCGCGATCTACGTGCTGAACCGCACGATATCATCAGGCGGTATCTCAACGCCGTACGAGAAGTGGATCGGCAAGAAGCCGTTCATGAGTCACCTGAGGATCTTCGGTTCGGCGGCGTACGTACACACGCCGAAACAATTCACAAAAAAGCTCGATTTACGGGCTCGGAAAATGATCTTGGTCGGATACGAGGGTGATTCGACGAATTACCGTGTCTACGATCCGAAAACGAAGCGAGTCAGCGTGACGCGAGATGTGACGTTTCACGAACAAGTCGGCAAGGTAGAACTTGACGAGGACGAGGACGAAATCGAGACCGTGACGATTCGGTCGAAGGAAGAAGAGCCGCAGATTCAAGAAGAGGGGGAACAGCAAGGACGCGAAGTCCGACACGAGCGCGAAGCTCAACGAGAAGAAAATGTCGAAGAACAACAGCCGGTCGAACAAGAGGGAAGTCGATATTGCTGAGTATGTATTACCCAACTCATACGAGGAAGCAACAAAGAGCGCCGATGCCGCGCAGTGGGCACGCGCTATCGACGAAGAGCTTCAAGCCCACGTCGAAAATAAAACGTGGACGATTGTCCGGAAACCTCTGGGAGCCAAAACGATTGACTCAAAGTGGGTTTTTCGTATCAAGGAGGATCCCGCGAAGGGAACTCAACGGTTCAAGGCAAGGCTGTGCGCGAGAGGATTTCAGCAGCGACACGGAGTGGACTACACGGAGACGTTCGCACCGGTGGTGCGCTACGACTCCCTCCGTGCACTGCTAGCGGCGGTAACCGAGAAGGATCTCGAGCTACTCCAGTTCGACGTCCAGACGGCGTTTCTTTACGGGAACCTTGAAGAAAACATTCTTATGGAAGTGCCAGAGGGTCTGGGGGTCGAACAGTGCAAGAAAGAAGAAATAGTGTGTAAACTAAATAAGTCACTTTACGGGCTCAAGCAATCGCCGCGTTGCTGGAATAAAAAGTTCCTTGAAACTCTAAGTCAATTCAATCTAGAGTGTAGTCAAGCAGATCCGTGTATTTTTGTCGGGCAAGTCAACGGAGAAATTGTTTACTTAGCGATTTTTGTAGACGACGGGCTTATCGCGGCGAAATCTAAGTCAACACTAGACTTTATAGCAGATAAATTGCGCGAAGCATTTAAAATAAAAATCGGGGATTCGAGCTGTTTTATCGGGATGCAAATAGAGAGAAATCGCGAAGATAAAACTCTTACAATTCATCAAAGCGCGTACACGGGAAAAATCCTCGAGAAATTCGGGATGCGCGAAGCGAAGTCGGTCTGCGTGCCGGTTGATCCGCACGTGCTGTTGTGTCCGAGCGAAGATAGTCACGAGGTGTCGAGCAATGTACCGTATCGCGAAGCAATCGGGTCTCTAGTTTTCTTAGCCGCCGTATCCCGACCGGACATTGCATTCGCGGTAAACACAGTGAGCAGGTTTGTCAACAATCACAGTGTCGAGCACTGGAGAGCAGTCAAGCGAATTTTCGCGTACTTAAAAGGAACGAGCGATTACGGACTAGAATATAAAAGCGGCGGTAGCGAGAAAAACCTCGTAGGATTCTCAGACGCGGACTACGCAAACGACGTCGAGACGCGAAGGTCAACTACCGGGTATATCTTTTGCATGGCAAACGGGCCAATATCGTGGTCATCGCAGAGGCAGAAACTCGTCGTGCTAAGCACGACCGAAGCAGAGTACGTGGCCGCGGCAACCGCAACCAAAGAAGCCGTGTGGCTGCGCAAGCTAGTCAGCGATTTAGGCTATTCATGCGAGCAGAAGCTAACGCTATATGTAGATAATCAGAGCGCGATACGCTTAGTGAACAACCCAGTTTTTCACAAGCGTACCAAGCACATCGATATACGTTATCACTACATCCGCGAAAAAAGTCGAGAGCAACGAAATAATGATAATGTACGTCTCATCGGAATTGCAAAAAGCTGATATTCTCACAAAAGCGCTGCCGAGAGATCGTTTTCGAAAATTGTGTGAAATAAATAAAATATCATCGATTCAAAGGAAACGCTCAAACGGCGGTAGTATTGGAGCAGTAGGTTTATCGCGTTAGAGACTCGAGAAATCGAAGAGTGGGAGAGCGCCACGGGTTCAGCATAGCCGAACTCATGCAATAGAGCCTCGGGGCTCGTCGGTATTCTTCGGACATTTTCGGGTTCCGGAGTCTCGCGAAGCGTCGCGCTACCGGCGTCTCTCGCACTCCTACTTCGTCGTCGATCACCGTGCTGCGCACATGCTGTAAGGAGCTTTATAGAAAATATAGTGGAGTGTGTAAAGTAAATGTGAAATTTATTATCGCCGTTCACCCAATCCTTTCCTCACAAGCCGGCCTCGCGATTTTTAATCAAAAGGTCTAATACATAACGTCGTCAATTTTGCTTCGATTGACTTGAAAATTTGACACAATATTCTTGAGATATTATGCATTCAGTAAAAAATATAAAATAAAAATGCCAAAAAAAAAAATTTAATACCCTACCCCCCCCTTAAGTGAACAGGTTAAACGGGGCCAAAAACTATGAAGATCCGGCTGCTTAACCGTGTTCGCTTAATCCTGTTCATATACAGGGTTAAGCGAACAGGGTTAACAGGGCCAAAAACTATGAAGTTCCGGCTTCTTAACCCTGTTCATATACAGAGTTAAGCGAATAGGGTTAACGGGGTCAACATTTCTAAAGGTCCGGCTGCTTAACCTTTTTCATATACAGGGTTAAGTGAACAGGGTTAACAGGGCCAAAAATTATGAAATTTCGGCCCTGTCTATACATAGGATTAAGCGAACAGGTTTAAGCAGCAGAAAGTTCAAAACTTTTGGGATACCGAGTATAGAGAACAAAAAATCGATTTTCGGTCGATCGACCTTGGTGCACAATTTATGTTTGGATCGATTCATTGAGGTATAAGTCGAATTGATTCGAAAGATTGATTCATTTTAAGCAACCCGGCAACCATGTATGGAGGAGAGAAACAGCGCGCGGGACTCTCTCGGTTTTCAGTTTACGTCTTGCGAGGGTAGCCGTATAAACTGGACGCTCTCGCCAAGATTTAGGGTCTCCCTCCTCCGTCCGATTCCCCGCTGCATCCCCGCCGTATCTTCTGTCCTCTGCGCTCTGTCTCTCCGTGATACATTACATTATGCTCCGAGCTTTCGGTTCTACCTTCGCACGTATCTCAGCGAAAGCTTAGACATTCCGGAGCGCGGTTCGTGTGTACACACACGCGTAATCTTGGGACACTGAGACCAGGAGGGTGGGGGGGAGGGTGTAGTCCATTGTCGTTGAAAATTACACGGGTCCAGGGGAGCTTGCGGATCTAATCGCGGGAAACTTCCGAATCAGCAAGAATTGTCCCGAGACAGTCGCGGAACTACTAAGGGGTTATGCCACTGTACACTGAGAGAAAAATATGATTGGATACACCAAATCATTTATTTGAAATATTTATAATTGATTCAAGTATCTTGTATTTAAAGCAACTATACGTGTCGTCCAAATACCAATATATTGCATTGAATGAACTATATAAAACAGCCGAATTATTTGTATGAAAAGAACCAGTTCAATTAAAGTAGCTATATATTTCGTTCAGTCGAATAAATAAATTATTGTATGGATTTGATATATATTTGAATCAATGGAACCACTTAACTAAACCTGTATACGTGTGAAACTGTTTTCATAGAAAAGATCGAGTTAATTCGATTATGCCTTATTTGAGCAGTTTGCTCGGTTTATCCCAATACGATTTGGTTGAGATTTGTAAATAATTGAATTATTATTTTGTACCCAAAGTACACAATCGTATTTGGACGTGCCCACTACCAACCATTTTGTGTGTTAACAAATATTTTGTACACTACAGTAAATAGACAAATTCATTCAATTAGTTGTTTCAAAAGAAATCGGGAGTATGTTGGAGTATGTTTCCTTCGAAAACCCATTTAATCGAAACAATTAAATATTAAAATGATTCAAATAAATATTTCGTACATTTAAACAAATAGTGTTTTGATTTAACGATACATTTACTTGATAGGATTGACGACATAATGTGAATACGTATATTGTCTGACGTATTCCTAACATAGTTTTATTGAATCAACAGAATATTTAGTAAAAAAAAATATATATTTTGTGAATTCAATGCATTTTTTATTTCATTCTACAAACTAAGAAATTAAATATATGATTGGTTCAAATAAACCTTGCACTTGAATATTTTCAAATAAATGGTTTATTTGAAAATTTAGTGTATCCAATTATATTTTTCTCTCAGTGTAGAGGCCGAAAAAATAGGCTGTTTTCGGGAATTTTTTCCGGAAAAACTACAATGAATATCGAAATTTAAAAAACGGTTATTCATCGTACATGTCAGTGACTGTATACGATAATTTTTTTTAAGCGATTCGTAACAAAATTCCGTTTTTCCAAGCTCCACGGCCGGACCGATTCCTCGAACAATTATGTTTCGATTCACTTGAAATTTTGCACATATCTTTAAAAATACATTGCCTTCGACACTACGTAGGATTTTTTTCGATATTTGGATTTTTAACAAAATGTAGCACTATTAAAGTAAAAAGTGCAAAATTTGCCTAAAAATTCGTCACATAATTGTTAATAACAAATGAACTAAGCCAAATAAAAAAAAACTACACAGTATTGAAGACAATGTATTTTTAAAGATATGTGCACATTTTTATGTGAATCGGAACATAATTGTTTGAGTAATCGGTCCGGCCAGCTTGACAAAAATAGTTTTGAGATAAACGCGTTTAAAGCAGAGTTGTAAATCGCCAAATATTCATATTCTTCAAGTACAATGTCTGAAGAATGTTCTCACCAAATTTCATTAAGATCGGAGCATTCAATTTGTAACTATAGGTATTTCAACCGACCGCCTCTGCGAGGCAGAAGATATATACTTGAATCCCCTGGAGGGACGGTACACGATCGATTACACGATGAAATTAATGGCCAAATGCACGTTCAAATACGCGCGTGTAATTTCTTCATCTATTTGACCGTGTAATTTAAAGAAAATACACGGTCAGATTTTTTTGGACCGTGTATTTGTACGTTTATTTGTACGTGCATTTGTGATTAAATCTACTGCGCCCGGACCCTGTATACTTGTGCGTTTATTTGTACGTGCATTTACGATCAAATTTACGGCCCCCGGACCGTGTATTTGTGCGTTTATTTGTACGTGCATTTGCGATTGAATCTACAGCTGACCGTGTATTTTCTTAAAATTACACGATCAAATAAATGAGGACATTACACGCGTGTACTTAACCGTGTAAAGTGGTGTGCATCGTCCCATCAGGGTCTTTAAAAGCGATTATCTCAGCAACGCATTTTTTGAAAAATACCTTTGCGGTGGACACGATTACTAAAAAAAACTATTAATCCGATCCAAACCAAATGTATACCACTTAATTATTATAATAATAGTTAAGGCCTGGACGAAGGATTTCAAACTTTGTTAAAAAGAAAAAAAAAATTGTTACAAAAAATCCGAAAATTTGGCACCTCAAAAAATAATTTTTTTGTTAAAAGAGTCACAATTTTTTTGAAAATGAATATTTTTACAAATCCTTTGTCCAGGCCCAAGCCAATGCAATGTACTAATGTAATCTTTTTCAATTCTGATCTTCCGATGGACCGTTCTCAAGTTACCATGATACCACCGTAACTGATGCTCAAAAAAAGGTGCCACTGGAATACAGCTGGTGTTCCGCCATTTTGAGAAATTTTTTGATGAAAAGAAATGTAAAAATACATGAACGTGTGTACTAATGAATGTCGTTCACAGTTTTTCAAAAAACATTGATTTGCTTGTCGAAAAAAAAATTATGAAAATCACGTCTTTTCGCCTGCTGCAAGTCTATATGAGGCCTTAATCCGGGTATATCTGTACACACGAGTGGCGAAATATGTCGAGAATCTCCGGCGCGATAATGGCATCCCCGGGGGATGCCGGAGCTCTCGACTCGCGCTGGGAAAAAACGATATTGCGAAAAATAGTTGCTCCTCGGCGCGAATCCGTGCGCCGAGGAGCAACACAGGAGAAGAATATAAATTTCTGGGGAACAGCGCGGCCCAAGCTTTGCCCAATATACGAAAAGCGTATCGCCGCCCCTTCTTGCGTGCAGAGCGAAGTAGACGATAGCCTCGTGTAGTATACCGCCCTCAGGACACCATTATCGCGATGTGAGGTATAACAGAGGTACACAGGAGCGTGTTTCCCGCCGTTTTCTATATATATTTTCCGCCAAACTCGTTCACTCGCTACTTCTGTATCTTCAGGTCCCACCGGTAACTCTCTTATGCGATATATTTATGTGTATATTTCAGAGCTGGGCAAAGTAGCGGAAAGTTCTTGAAGTACAAAGTGCAAAGTACTATAAGTACTGGAAGTACTCGGGTATTTGAAGTACCGAGAATCATAAATACTAGAAGTACCGGATACTTCAAGTAATCGGTTCTTCAAGTAGTCAGTATTTGTACTTGAGTACGTCAAGTACGTCAAGAATCAAGTACCAAGTGCCAAATACTTTTTTTCAGCTACACTTCGTACACTATAGTACTTAAGTTTTATTTGTTACGTGTTTTGCAAAACGGGCCGACCGATACGACTGCCGATCGTCCCGCGGTTCACGACGAAGCACAGGTCGTATGACTCGACCACGTTACCACGTTACTCGCCAACTTTTTAGAGGACTACAAATTCATTTTTCAAAAGGCATTTACGGTAGAAATTAACTTTTATTTATTTTACTTTAAATTAGAAAAAACAGTGGCTACATTTGACGGATTGTTAAAAACTATTCCAACTTTGTGTTCGTTTTCGAAAAACTCGTCAACAGCACCGATCTGTCCAACCCTGTCACAGGGTTGGACATGATTAAACAGAGTAAGATAGCGTTAGACAGAGTTAGGTGATTTCTGGGTATTTAGTAGTTCTCAGGGACGTCTGGAGACGCGTACTGGGCTTTAATTATAATATTATTTTCAGGTTATTTAGTGTAGAGAGAGGGGAGACGTTGGGGATCCGTAAAAAAAATTGTCAAACAAAATTATCTTTCGTTACAATCTTTTAATATATCCGTTCTGTGTGTCGTAGTGTTACGACTGAGAAGTCGCATTAAGTGGTAGGTGGAGATAAAAACATATAAAACAGATAAGTGAAAATAACAAAAACACAAAACAGGTAATACAAGGAATAATCAATTCAAATTAACAGGAAGCGTAACGATTTACTTTACAGACTATATTATCACAACATATTGCCACAGTGACGTCCCGGTAAACCCAGTGCGTGGTACTACGATTGGCCGCGTCCGCGCTACCTACTGAAAAACAGAGGTTGGCGTTATTTTTGCAATATAATTATGTTTTCCAGTAACAAATAGTACACCAGAATAACTTTACCGTTGTGAATTCACTGGTACTTTTTCGAGGCATTAAACTTCGCCAGAATTCGCTGCTCGAAATGCTGGTCCGTCAACCGATTATACTTCGGCAGGTCTAGCATCGTAGCGTAGCTGAATAGCCGTTCAACGGGAGCCGACGAGGGTAAGGGCGTGTAGAATTTCTGAAATATCCTGCGGATGGCTGGATACTTTTGCAGCATTTTTAAATCGGTATCCGAGTTCTCGAGATATCGCGTGACTGCGACTTCAGATGTGGCGTGGGTGACGCAAGATTGGACGTTTTCAAAAATCATCGGATCTTCCCCGGAATCCCACTCATCTTTTGAGAATCGGGGTTCCGGCTCTGACGGTACCGCTGCGGCTGACACTGAAGCCACAGCGTCGACGACGAGTCCGAACACCAGCTTCTGTTTTGCTTGCGGCAAACAACGGAGCCAGCGTATCTTGAATTTGGGGTTAGTTACGGCGGCTATAGCAGCCACTTTCCCTTCCTCGGTAATGTCGAATATATTTTTAAATCTCAATTCCAAGACACGAATCGTCGCTGCTACAATCGGTTGGCAGATTCTGACTGTACTGCTGTCTTTCAACAACAACAGTTGCCGCCGTAATCGCACCAGAGTTGGAAGGACGTAGCCATAATGGCAATAGCTCCCTCCTTGCAAAAGATCGACAGCCTTCGCGACATCTTTAGTACATATTATGTACTCTTCGAGGAAGCGGAAGTCGTGAGGCGTAAACGTGTATCTGAGCGAACTCAGCTCTCCGTCACTGCTACCGCAGGTCAACGTTTTGCCTTTGCAAGACACCAGCCGCTTGACACAATCAAATAAAGAGTTACAGCGCGTCGCGACGGGCCTCTTTAACGCTATACCCAGATAATCTTTTAACGCCTCGCTGGTCTTTGGCGAGCGTAGACTTCTCCATACCGTATTACACTTTGACATCGCGTTTCTGTGTGTTTCAGCGAGATCCAACGATCGAGATAAAGCCTTCGCAGTGTCGGTTGTGGCAATCAAATTCAGCGTGTGACTGGCGCATCACAAATGCTGCGGCAATTGCTTCTCACACTCGTCACTGAACGCATCATCGACTTCTGCCGGGTCTTCAGTCAATAACTCGTCGCTTGCGGTGTCACCAGACGTTGTGACTTCCTGTCCGGTATCCTACAGTATTTCTAAAAAAATTTAATAGTTGTTAGTGTCACAAATATGCATACAAAGCGTAATTGTAACTTAACATTAAATTTCCATAACAGCAGGAAAGCAGCGTCAAACATTGGGGTCACGGAAATCGTAGTCTCCCCAAATGTTTATATGGACTAGAGTGACAGCGCGCGCTTTGCGCGCGTGCTTGAGACTGGTGGCTCTGCAGCGCTCTTGTACCGTAATTGGTACAGTAGTAGTAACAATACGCAAACTTCCGGCATGTAGTTTGAAAAACTTTTTGAAAAACAAATAATTGCAATATTTTTTGTAGTATATATTTTTCCGTAAATCTATGAAATCTTATCAGTTTCATGGATATCCAATCTCTATCATCATAGTGGAATATAATTTTTCTTTATCGATACAATTCTTTGTACACAAAATTCTTGACGATTCCGTTAGTTTGCGAACCTAGATAAACTTTCAGAGATTCCCAACAACGAACACGAGAAAAGGCTACGTATAATTGACCGTGGTTGAATACGTCTCTGCGAAGATCGACACTAATCTTTTCAAACGTTTGGCCTTGTGACTTGTTAATAGTCATTGCAAAAGCTACCTTCACGGGAAATTGGCGGCGCTTGAACATAAAGGGATAGTCATTCTCGCAGTAAAGAGTGATACGATGTAAGAAAATTATGTCTCCACTTTTATCACCGGACAAAATCTCGCATTTCAAGATTCTGTGTCCCAATTCCAAGACAAGGAGTCTTGTACCATTGCACAAACCTTCGTTAATACTCATGTTCCGTATGAGCATGATGATACAGTATTTTCGGAGACGCAGTTCGTGTGGAGGTAAGCTTGGAGGCGATAGCGTGTACAGATACTCGGGCAAAATTGTTTCGTTGATTTGGTCGTTGTCGCCACAATTCTCTGTGCTGTCAACGCTCGTGTACACTCGTTCGGTAGATTTGTCGAATAAATCCATGACCCTGGAGTTTAATTCATCGACGTCGACATTTCGAGCAGACAGAATCGCACATTTTGCCACTTTTTTTAATAGTTTTGCTCTCACTAATTGTCTATACGATCTTCAACTATATCTCGATCTCCAGGTGCTAGGCAGCGTATCGGAACTTGAAGGTTGTCATCCGGATCATTGAAAATCCCATCGCCAACGTTGAGTAGGAACTGAGCGAATTCAATTTCATTCGGCAAAACTCGCATGTTTTGTGTTAATGCGTATTTAGAAAAGTGGCGCCACAATGCACTGTACTTAATTGACAGGTTTACTGTTTCGCTACGAGTACCTCGTATTTTCACTGGAAGAAGTTGACGAAAGTCTCCTCCGAGAACAATAACTTTTCCACCAAACGGCTTGTTATTATTCATCATGTCTCGTAAAGACCGATCGGCCACTTCGAGAGCATAACGTGGTGCCATAGGAGCTTCGTCCCAGATAAATAGATCGACATTTCTTAAATACTCACCTTGTTTCGATTGCACTTTTATGTTCGACGTGGAATCTCCATATAGAGGTACTGGCAGTCCAAACGTCTTGTGAACCGTCTTGCCCTCTGGAAGCAATATTGCTGCAATTCCAGTAAACGCCATCGGACTTACGCATTTGCCTCTACCTCGAACGAGATTGGAAAGTGTCGTATAGGTGAAAGTCTTGCCGGATCCTCCGGGGCCGTCGATATAGAAGCACGCTTGCTCATTATTAACATTATTGATTGCATCTAAAACCGCATCGACGAAGGTTTTTTGTGTAACATTGAGCTGTTCGTATTGTTGCATGCCAATTTCAGTGAATTCGGCTAGCAACGTTTCGAGCTCGTCCTCATCGAGAATCGCAATTTGTTCCATCGCCGGGAATCGTGATAGACTCGAACCTTCTTTGTTAAGCATGCGAGCGATTTGACAATATGCTTTTCTTTGAGCTTGTTGTATGCCAACTCGACGCGCATAATCTTCCGATAACTTATGTTTAAATTCTTCCCACAATTGATCCGGATGAATTGGTTGACAGTGGATGAGAATTCTAACGAAAAGTTTTCGAAGAAGGCCAGGCATCATCCAAACGGCAGCTTCATCCATTGCTTTTCGCCACTCGTCGTCGTCTTCAATTAGACCTAGAGCTAGACATGCCGCGATGAAACTTTCACACACTTGGCCATTTACAGTTCTCAGGTCTTCGAAACTTTTGGCTCCTTTGACTCGTAGTAAAAGTAACCGCAGATGAAATAATTCTGGTTGTGCTGGACTTACAGAATACATTCGTCCAATTGCATGGTGTCCTCGTTGTCGTTTTTAGGCAATCACGTTTTAAAAAAACGCACCAGGAGTGCCTATTGAAATCGCTTTCCTGGGTCTAAATTAGGTTTTAAAGGACAAAAATTGATATATTTTAAATGTATTAACTTTTTTTAGTTCAGATATCTTTACCATAGTAAAATACATATTCTTGACATATAATAATAAGGAAATTGCATTACTAAAGATATTTTTTACTGCGGACCAGATTTTGTGTTACCCGGACGTCCGTATCACTCAGTGGCTCTGGACTGAACAGACCGAACAAGTTGAAATTTGGAATATTTCTTAGTCTAGCAATGGAAAGTATGCCCATGAAGTATGGTAATTTTCCAATAATTTTATACAGGAGTTTATTTCAAGAAAATTTGGGTTTTTGGGTCTCAAATTGTGTCCGGAGCCCAATCTCCGCTGTCAACCCAAGAATTTGGCTCAAACTTGCTACAAAATTCTAAAATACCTTAATTCTCATACACTTTTTTTAGTTTTTCCCTTACACTTTTTTTAAGGGGTGAATACCTATCACCAAAATTAAAAAATTACATTCTTAATTACGCATATGTGTACAAGTGGATATTTTCCCACTGCGTACTTGACTTTGGCTATAACTTGCAGCATACTCATATTTTATCTCAATTCAGATGTTTCTTCTCTTATATTTGCCATAAGATCATTTTAGAGTGGTAATTACCTGCATTAATACATTTTAATTAATTAATTTTTTTTAATTTGACACTTACGTCAACTAAAAATGTTTTTTCCTGAAAAATCATTACCCGCTGCACATGTTAGAAGTTAGAAGGTCGAAATAATTGATTCCACAATGATTTCTTCATTAGTATATTTATTAATTGCACTAGTACACTTTAATTGTGAAGATAATTTATATTTAATACACCAAACTGAAATATGAGTGAACATAACCTAAACACAATATTCGCAAAACATGTTGACATGTACATTATTATCGGAACTATACGCTTGACGTGTATATTTTTCATTAAATCATTTGTTATTTGCTAATTTCCACTGGCACTTATTACTTTTTTCGCTGTTTTTTTGTCTCTTTTCGTCTCTAAATGTTCACCTGTCACTGCAGATGTATCTCTCGATTTTATTTACGTATTCTAAATCACCACGTAATTACCACATAACAACTGCATTCACGGTTTTCTTAATTTCCTAAATGTTTTTTGCAAAACGACAACGTTTTTTACACTTAATTATTAAATTAATTAACCATGTTAAAAAAAATAGAGCCGCAATCGCGTTGACTTTAACTTACTCTGGTAAAAGAGTCAGTTCTCGGTGGTCTGGTCAGAGCTGTGGCGCGCGTGTCGCCTAATAAAAAACTTTATATACAATTATCTTTCCATAAATTTGTGATTGAACAATAAGATACGTATTCGATAAACGTGCAAACAATAAATGAATAATGAATTATCTTTGAATACAGCATTTCATAATAATACATGAAAAAAAAAAAAAAAAAAAAAAAAAACGAGCTGTACACCTATCTAGTTGTAAATGACCGGTCATACTTTTTTGTGACCGTAAATTTACCAAAAAGAAAAGTGACCAGTAATTCCACATCTAAATAGTTGGATTTACCATATTCTTACGGTATGTTTATCGAAAAAATTTGTGACGGTAATTCCACAACACCCGATTGCGCGAAAAAAAAAATAACGTCATTTTACGGTAAAAATACGGTAATTTTTTGGTAAGTTTACCGCTCCAGGATTTTACGGTAATTCCACATCTCTAGTCTCGAGACAAGTCCAAGTATCGTGGAACCTCTCATAGCGTTCGAAATGCGGGGACATGTACGCTAAGTGAAGAGCCAATCAGGCACGCGAAACGTTCGTGCCTCTCACTCTGTCTCGCGAAATCATCCAATCACAGCGCTGATACGTTTCCCAATGTACGTTATGAGGGTGTGCGCTATAAGAGGTTCCAGTGTAGACAAAACCTACTTTACCGACCGACACGAGACGCTTCAAGACTCTTTTACCGGAGACACCGTGTTTTGACCTCATTTCGATTGACACACATCGGTATTATAAATGAATAATGTATATTTTATATTGAATTATTTGTTATTTGCTTATTTTCACTGGATCTTATCACTGCATTCGCTGTTTTTAGGCACTTACGTTTTAAAAAAACGCACCAAGAGTACCTATTGAATTCGCTGTCCAAGGGTGTAAATACGTTTTTTAAGGAAAATGTTAATATAATTTTATTTTATCCACTACTTTTTAGTTCACATTTCTTAAGCATGCTAAAATACATATTCTTGACATAAAATAATAAGGAATTTGCATTACTAAAGACATTTTTTCCTTCAGACAAGATTTTGTGTTTCCCGGACGTCCGTATCACTTAGTGGCTCCGGACTGAACAGAGCGAACAAGTTGAAATTTGGAATATTTCTTAGTCTAGCACTGGGAAATATGCCCATGAAGTGTGTTAATTTTCCAATCATTTTATACAGGAGTTCACTTGAAGAAATTTGGCACTTTTGGTCGTCAAGTTGTATACGGGTCTCAATCTTGGCCATCGATGGAAGAATTTGGCTGAAACTTGCTGCATAATTCTAATTCAACTTAATCTTGATGCACTTTTTTTAGTTTTTTTTCTTACACACTTTTTAAGTCGTGAATACCTAAGACACTCAAATCATTAAATTGAAAATTGTGTCCGGCTGTCAGTCTTCGCAGTCAATAAAGTAATTTGACTAAAACTTGCAGCGTTCTCATATTTTACCTTAATTCAAATGTATCTTTCCTCATATTAGCGCTTAGATCATTTTAGAATGATGATTACCTACCATAATAGAATCAAAATATTCAATTTTAATTAATTTCACAATTATGATAACAATAATATTTTTCTCTTCAAAATAATTATCCGCTGTACATTCCACATATTATAATGTCAAAATAATTGATTCCGAAATGATTTTTCAATTTTTATATTTATTAATTGCACTGATACAGTTTTATTGTATTATTAATTCATAATTAATATACCAAACTGAAATATGAGTATAAACATAACCTAAACACAAAATTCGTAAAACATATTGACACCTTCTCTACGGAACTATATATGTTTGAAATGTATATTTTTCATTAAATTATTCGTTATATTTTATTTACTGGCACTCATAACTGTATTCACGTTTTCAAAAGTTTTTATGCCGAACGGATGAAAATACCGAATTTCATTTCAACAGAATTGTAATGTTCCCGAATGCACCATTTGCCTGAATGTATCGAACACTCGAAAGTCCGTTCTCCCGAATGGGATTTTGACAGAAAATATTTTTCACTTAAGTAGAGTTCTTCATTACCGACACATGCTTCTAACCATGTCGGTATATTGGAGTTCTAGAATTCGATCTAAAGTCGCCTCGTCCACAGATAGTTTCCGTCTCTTAATAAGCTTAATAATCATTACATCATGTGGATATCGACTGGTAAATATTAAGGGGCTGCTGGAATAGATTTTTTACCGACTGGTCGGTAAAAAAGTACGGTTTCGTAGTTTACGGTTTACGTCGTTATTGTATTACAAAAATGTCTCAAATTGCACAGGATTATAATATCAACATAGGCGCATCAGCGTAGACTCGAATTTTGGGTGAAAACGCTTGAAAAACAAAGAAAATCGTAAATTTGTAAGTCTATCGAAAACCAATATGGCCGCTAGAACTGTCAACTGTCACCTTTTTCGTATTATATAAATATTTCCAGGAATCCCATACGAAAAACGAGAATCTACGCCGATGCGCTTACATTGATATAATAATCTTGTGCAATTTGAGACATTTTTGTAATACAATAACGACGTAAACCATAAACTACGAAGGTCTACTTCCAAAGTCTGCCAAAACCAAAGTCTGCAAAAACTGTAATACCGACCGAACTTTTAGTTGATCGAAACGCCACAAGAGGGAGTTAGCGGCAGAAGCCTATTTCGAAAATCCCAAAGCACAATACCGGGTGGCACGTTAGTTGCTATGAACTTTGTGGTGCTGAACCGAAACGAAGTCAAGAACGATCTCAAGAACGGGCGCATAAAACTCGTGGATAATTAATGATAAGACGAGACTTGGATGCTTAATAGCTTTATTTATCTTTATTACAATTTACAGAGAAGAATACACCGAGCGCGAAATCGTCGTCGGCTGTTTGACGAGGCGTACTTGTCGCTCGCGTCTTGCGCCGTCAGCGGTAGATCCATCACCAGGTTCAGGCGTGTGCTTCTGCCGCATGTCGCGGAAGCTGCATCCTCGTCGTCCTCCTCGTTGTCCATTCCGTCTCGGCCACCGACACCATTTAGGCTTCCCGATTTCAGTCAAACGAGTTGGACAATTTGCATGACTCGCGATCGGCACACCATGCCGTCTGCCCGTCCGCGGCCGCGCACTGCGCGGAATGGCCACACGTTCCCAGGGCGCGGAGCAAGCAGCCGACGGCGGCTGACTCACGTAGTACATACAACTGAAAAATATAAACACGCCAGAATAGTGTCGACAAATGGAAAAAAAAGTTAAATAAATATACAATTTTGTTATTACATTTTGTAAAATGTCATCCTTCATGAAATGTATATTATACATAACGAAAACATTAGATATGCCACTAATTCTCGTTGTGAATTTGACTTACATAATATTTCCGACAATCAAACGAGATTCATTTGTTTTTTCGCATATCCGTCATCACGTAATTGTTGCCGCAAGGAAAACATGGAGAACTCGACGAAAAAAGCTGTTATAAAAAATGGTAAGTAGGCTTTGTTTTTCCCATTATGTGCTAAGTATCGCGGCATATGCGTCCGCTGCACATTATGTAACGCAATATTTTATTTTTCGGCTGTCCCCATTGTTATTTCCTCGGACGAAGACGAAGAAGAGGATGTCTGCTTTCAGTGCTCTAACAGCATAGATTTCCGATTTCCGCGGTGCAGACATAAGGCCCTCTGCACCGCGTGTATCAATAGCCAAATCGAGCAGGATGAGCTGCCACGCTGCCCACGCTGCCGTATGTTATTGTGGGACGTGGACCTCGTCCTCCCAAATATCCCGAGGAAACACACATAACACGATTAAGTGAGTAATAAAAAATACTGCGGTAATTGAAATAAAGTCTTATTTTTGTTTAATTTATGAACCGTTTTTTTGTTTCAGCAATGCGGCCTCAGACGTCAACATCACACTAAAAAATGTATTGACTTGCCATTGTAAGATATAATAAATTACTTCGACTGAATATACTGGCTGTCTATTTTGTATCTTTTTTATCCTTAGCAGTAGACAATAAATTTTCGCGTTTTTCTCATCGAATTGTATTTTTTTTATATATTTGATTCTTACGTATGCCTTCTTCAGGCTTTTACGTTTTTTTCCCCACTCCCCTTCATCCCCTTTCCATTTGTTAGTTCCTCCCCAGAGTGTTATCCGCAGCCACTCTTTCCTAATGCGCTACTGTATCGCATTTGCCCTCTAGGCACAGGGAAACTGCGGTAATCGAATTGTATATTTTCCGGCTAAACAGCTGTGCTTTTCAGAATCAGCGCGAAATTTTCCATCGTATAGGGTTTTTAAACTTCACGAAATCGAAGAAAAAAAAGTGAAAAACACAAGACAACGTTCGGCTGAAAAATGCTGCGAAAAATGTACAAATCACGATATTGTAAATTAATCAATAAAAAGTATATAAAAGCAACAGAAAAGAAGCATTTTTATTGTCGTGGTTCGATGCTCGACACTGTACTAATACAGGTTTATTTACTTTTTTATTTTATATTGCGCAACAGCCATTCCTCGAAGGACATTGCGTCTGTTCGGGGTTTTGCGATCGAGTGGGATTCCGGGTTATGGATTTCGGGTTCCGGGACAGGAATTCGGGTTCGCAGGTCTGGCGTTGGAGGACGTGCGGTGCGAACGAGCCGAGAGGACGATGCACACGCTGGGGTCGGTGGATTGCGATCAGGAAGCAGAGTCGATGGTCCTGGAGTAGAATGTGCGGGAGCGGGAATATCTAGGGAAATAGCAATTAAGGGAATGTGAAATACAGATTTTGCATCTTTCTCCCACTGCGGGCAGGGTAGCCATTGCAATTATGATCCGGAATCATTTGGGTTTTTTTTTTACGTTAATGACTAATTTCTTAAGAATATGAACCTCAATGCAGGTGAATATCATAAAAATAAAAAATTTAGCAGGCGTTGGAATTTTTTTTCCTCAAATTTCACTTTATTCTATGTATTGTAACGTGGTGGAATTTTACCACCGTTACAATTGCTGTCGCGGCGCATTTAAGGCGCATTCACACCGTCCGCCGTCGAACCTCCCCTTGGCCAATAGTTTTAGTTAGCATTTAAGGTAGTTTTTAAGTGTTATTTATTATTATTTAATTGGTTATTCGCCCTCCGATTCCCGATTTTTGTCCCGTTTTTGTGAATATTTATTTTGTGATGCCTCTCACTGGTTTGAGACAACTGGCTGTCAGACTTGGACATTGGAGATTGTGGAGAATTTATTAAGACGTTTCGCCACCTCGCATCGTCGCGAATTAAGGATAGCGTCGGGTCACCGGGACGGCTATTCGGACCCCGTGGATTGAGGGACCACGGGGCCTTCAGTCAGACCTCTCCGGTCGTGGGAGTGAACGCTCGCGGCCGGGTAACCTCCATGGCGGGCTCGTTCACCCCGTCGTGGGAGGCTTCAGAAGGCGAGGGGCGGTGGACAGTCAGTCATTAGAGGTCACCGTCGCCTCGTCCAACCTAGGACACAGACCCGGCCACGTTAGATGGTTGGGCTGTGGTCTGGTCACCGGTTGACACTTCAACGCCGCGGAGCAGCCCCGAGACCGACCTTCGAATTTGTTGTCAGCCCTGCCAAAGGCCATCCTCGGCATCTGTCCGAGCAGCGGCGCCTCCACCAGCCAGGACGCCCACGGGGCCTCGCGACGACCGGCAACAGTCGAAGGAATCACCGTCGACGTGGGTTGAGGCGCGGTCACGACTTGAGCTGTCAGATTTTGAGCGTTTCCCGCATTCTTAACGATCTTTTGAGAAATTCCCAGACGTGTCCCAGTTATTGGACACTCTGGCAACGCTGTCGGGAACGCGGGTCAGCATTTTTGAAGACTCAGAGTGAGGCGACAAGATGCGAGGGGAAGCGGCGCGAGGTGAGACGATCGGCGGACATCATCGGCACGCGCCGGTAAATTTCGGCATTTGACCCCGGAGAGGGGATCAGTCAATCAGTTCGGCTCGAGGACGAGGACCTCGAGTCACTCTTCGCGGGAGCAGCTATCGGCGCCGGACGTGTGTGGAAATTTTGGGTATCGAACACCAGTGACCCCGATCGGCCACCAACTTCCCAGAGATGGACGAAATTTGGAGAACTTTTGAGCCAGTGCCAGTGAGGGCAGTAAGTCCCGCTTGTCGGGTTTTGTTTCCCCTATTGTTGTCCGGAATCGGCGGAAAATTATTTGCGGTCGCTTATCGACACTTTTGTTGAATTATTTTGTCTTGAAATTTAGCCTCGCTGTCGCTTCGCGACGAAATTTCTGTAATTTAATTCGGTCGAGTAATTCGGCAATTTATGCGAGACAATTATTGTGTTGTCGCTGTGCGACGTTTTGTAGATTTTGTAGTGTGAAATACTCGCGATTTATTCCGCTGCCGATCAGCGTTTCTTTTTGTTAATTATTTTCTTGTAAGTTAGTCGTTAATGGCCTTGGGAGAGGAGCTGCTCTCGTGGGGGAGTCCACTAGGTTAGTTAATTATTATTATTATTGTTTTTGAGTCTGACTTAGTATTTGAGGAATTATCCGGAGAATTTTGAGCTGTCGTGCCGGTGGAGCGACTTTCCAAGGGAAACGCCCGGCGTTTTGGTATCGCCATCCTAAGCCAAATCTCATGTGAAATTCAGTCAGTAATTAGTTAGTTTTTTTTATTGTGTTTTGAGCGAAATTTAAGTCCGGAATTATTAGAACTATTACGACCTTGCGCCACGTCCTACCGACGAGAGTATCGGCTGTCAGAGAGCCGTTTCTGATTTGCGATCTATTTCCGAATTTACTTGGTTATTTTTCTGTAATTTCGCCTATTGTAATTTCATGTGATATTAATGATTTTTGAGGGAGTAACGATCGGTTCGGTCCGACAGCCGTTCCGATCACTGAACATTTTTGTCAATTTAAATTTCTTGCATTTCATATTATTAAATAAATTGTTACTCTTCCCATTTTATTTAATTTGTGTCTCAGCTGTCGTGATTTCGGCCCCGCCCCTCTACCGTTAATGAACTGAGCTAGTGGGTTTAAGCCGCCTCGGCTGTTCCGCCGTCATTAGTTTATCGAGCTAGTGGCCGAGTCGCATCGATGTAATTTTTGTTAGGGTCATCTTTTGGTGGCTGGCGCCCAGTTAGGACAGCGGACGGCGCGATGGCGAAGGTATCGGGGGAATAGGAAAATCCCGGTTACAGTATAATGCCAAGAAAAAAATCCTTAAAAATATGATATCATCCCAATTTTTGGTTCATCTACTTCGTAATTGCATAAAGAATACTACTGCCAATTTTGACAATAATCAGTTCATTACTTGTTGCGACAGAATGCCCGCAGAGGCGAACAAATTCGCTCTGAGTAAAACGCGTTTTGAGAACGTTCGAGCCTATAGCTTGTACAAGCGCTCAGTTCTATCGTTACAAAATCTAGAAACATTCTAATTTCGCTTTGAAATTTGGACAGCATATTCTTACATACTTAAGCAAACGATATAAGCAATAAAAATGGAACATTTTTTGAAAGTCCTAATGTGCTATCCCTCCTTAAATGGGATTACTATTTATTTATTTAATTATTCATTTATTTCTGTATTTGCTGCTTACCCGTGAGCAGTGTCTCCAAATCGTCGCTCTCGTTTCCGTCACCGTAGATTTCTTCGTCCGTGTCCTCCAAGTCGTCGACTTCCTCCTCCAGGGCATTTTCCTCCAATTCGTCGTGTTCCTCCTCGCTCGGAACAATATCCTCGACCCTCGGATACTTGTGGACAGCTCTCGCTACTCTACACAAGAATTCTTGCGCTGTTATGCTCCCTTCGTCCAAACAATCCCAGGCGTATTTCAATGTTTTGTTTTTCAGCATGAAGCCGAAACGCCTGCTTCGAACTTCGTGTCCCATTTCTGCGGAGATGCATTCGAACGTGGCGATTTGCAGCATATCGGAAATCTCGACTGAAAAAGAGCCAACGAAGCGTTTTATATTTATTTTTCTTTCTTACATTAATATTTTCATTTTAGAATCGGTCAAAGGACTAATAAATGACCGTCATTTGACAGTCTTGTGACGTCATTTTTGTTGCCCGTTTTGTCGAAGTAATGACGGTCATTTCGACAAGCGTCTTGTGGCGGTTCAAAAGTGACCAAAACACCTATCTAATTGCGATATGACAGTCTTTCATTTTTTGGTCACAAATTAGGTCACACATTTTTTACGTTGAATTCAAATATGTGAGTCAATTTTGAAGCTAAACATTAACAATCGTGACTTTCAATGTAGATCAGCTGATATATAACATTTACCGAGCATTTAGACAACTTTTTGATGATTTGTATTTTTTATGCAGTTATCAATCACTCGGATTCAACACAAAAACACGCGCAATTGGCGGCAATTTCAAATAATCGGTCACAAATAAATTGGTTTTTTATGCGTCATTTAACGATCATTTGACGGTCTTGTGACGGTTCAATGAACGTCACAGAATGGAGCTCACATCTCTAATTATTATACGTATTATTCCGTTTTTTTAACGTGAAAACTCACCGCAAAATGTCAGGACGTTTGGTCTCCTCGTTATGTTCGCCGACATCCGAGAATTGTTTCCTTCGGCCACGTTGTTGGTCCTGACTGTTTGTCGGTACAGACAAAAATCCGCGGGCGTTCTGATACCCAGCCAGTACGTATGAAAATAGTCGACGAGAGGCCCAAGAAGATTTTCCCATTCTGGGCGGACTTCCGCGCAGAGATCCCGGAAAGCACCGGGTATCTCTTGCGCTGGAAGCAATGCCAGCGCGACGATTTTACGTATAAAAAACTTGAGCTCCTCGTCGTTCCGCGCTTTGTGGAGGATGCCCATCTTCTTGGCCATTTTGTGTATAGCCTGTAACGAAAAATCACACTGTAGAGACTTAAGGATCATGGCTAAAATATCTCGCATTTAAAAATAATAAAAAGCAGCAGTTACCTGGCTGAAATGAAAAAAACAGCCCAATACCTCGGCTTCCGGCAGCACTGAGCGCAAGGCATTGCGTAGGCCAATTTCAAAGTCGGCCATTACGTTGCCGGAATAACCCGCGAATTTGCGAAATATTGTGCGGAACACGGCCGTGTATTCCGCCTCCGTCCGCCCTTCCATGAGGATCCACGTAATCGGAAAGGCCTGAAATTAATTATTCGTTGTTGCAAGACACATTTTATTAAATACGTTTCTACTTACGCAACCAAAGTGGTTCGCCATGACGACGAGGAGCTGATATTTTCGGCTTCTTTTCTTTCCGATGCGCGGATAGATTTTAAATGTCGCGTCGACGTGCAGCATCTTCGTCTTTGAAAATTTGCTGACGAATTTTTCGTCCCACAAAATGAGGGACGTAGAATCGCCACACTTCACAAGCTGGCTGTCCAAGCTCCCGTGGGCATGTGTAAAAATTTCCTCTTTCTTCGACGTCAGGAAATCTTTCACTTCCTCCAGGGAGCTGAAGTTCCTGCGCCCGGCGTAGCTTGTCAGCCAGCTGCTTTTCCACCGCAACATTGATCTCTTGACCATTCGATAAGGCAATCGGATCGCGGATTCTGGGTGTCTGTGGATAAGGGGTGAGGGTCAAGGAAAAAGAAAGGAAAGGAAGAGAGAGAGGGAGAGAGTAGCACGAAAGAAAACAATACAATATACCGTAACGCTACGTCGTTGTAGACTTCACGCGGGGACCTCTTAGATTTCATCGCGGCTTTAAGCTTATTTCGAAACATCTCGAGATCCTGCGCGTGAAGATCCGGCTCGCCACAACGATGCGCTCTGGTCTCGCGGAATTGTCCGTTTATAATGCGCCCGCGACCCTCGCAATTTTTGCTCCGATTTTTTACACAGACCACGTAGCTGTAAATATTCAGAAAAAAATGGGCAATTAATGCCATAATTGCGAAAGCAATTAAGAAAAAGCTATTTGAACAATTTATTTAATTATTATAAACTAAATAAGTGCACATAAAAAAATCATTTTGTATTCCTTATGAATGTATTTATTTATAAAAAAAAAATCAGACCAATTAGTTTATTACAACGTAAAAAAAAAAATTCGCGAAAATCATCGATTTTTCGGAGGACCACACTGTGACGATCCCAAGCAGGGAAGGGTCAGTCATTAACTAAAAAATTACTTACTGCGTATCCTTATACCATCGATGATGTACGTATCGATACCCCCCGTAACAATGATTTTGCAATTGAGCCTTGCGGCGGCCACGTCTGGGGCCGTCGGACATGACTTCTTCGCAGCTCACTACACTATTTACACACTATAATATGTACAAAGAAAACTATACAAAAACGCGATACGATAACGATTAAAGAAACAATTTTTTTCGGACGTGAGGATTTTTAGGCGAGAGGAATGCAGAATGACGGATATGCGAAAAAACAAATGAATCTCGTTTGATTGTCGGAAATATTATGTAAGTCAAATTCACAACGAGAATTAGTGGCATATCTAATGTTTTCGTTATGTATAATATGTTAAAGGAAATGCAAGCGCATCTCCAATCGATCGAGAATTCGAGCGCGATACGCTCGGCGCCGACTCTCGACAGTCGTTCTTTTATTCGTCCGTAAACTGTTTTTCCAGTCAGTCTCTTTGATAGCTCTGTGTACGTTGGACGTAATAAAGTTTCTCATCGCTTATTAAAATGTCGACCTATTCGTAATTTCCGCGGCTTATGGTTTTAACAGGTTATGGGCCCAGATTAACAAATCTAACGCGCGATACATAATAATGAATCATTTAACGGATAGTCACAAAGATTAAAACAAGCAAGAGTCACGTCGCTACGATAAACAAACAGTTTTGTGGTCGCCATTTAATATTTTCACTAAAGAAGCGTCCGTTCGACACAATAGGAGTCAACGAGACCGCACGGAATAATGGCAGAACAACAAGAGTCAAATCGGATCTCGAAGTTCAGCGGATCGAATTATCATCAATGGAAATTCCAGATCAAATGCAATCTGAAAGCGAAAGGAGTCTTTGGTCACACAAATGGTACAATTCCGATCCCAGAAACACCCAACGACGACGTAGTGCAAGAAGTGAGAGCAGCCGTCATGAAAGAAATCGAAACGTGGAATAGGAACGATGCAAGCGCCATGTCCTTAATCACATCAGCGATGGATTTCACGCAGATAACTCTCATCGAGAATTGTGAGTCATCCAAAGAAATATTCGACAAACTCGATGCGATTTACGAACAAAAAACTGAACTCAACAAAATGTTGGTGCACGAACGCTTCCATCACTATCGAATGGAAGTTAGTGATTCGATCGCACAGCATATAGCAAAAATCGAAAATCTCGCACGACAGATTAGAGATGCAGGGGAAACAATTAGTGACACTGCAGTCATGACCAAAATTCTTGGAAGCCTCCCTTCGAAGTACAGAAGTTTTCGGCAAGCCTGGCTCTCGCTTGAGCCCGATAGGCAAACGCTACCTAACATGACCGCTCGACTGCTCGACGAAGAGGCCAGTCTCACATCAAGTGAAGAAGTCGATACCGCCCTGAGCGTCGCATCTGATCACAAAACTCAGAGTGACTGTCTGCATTGCGGTACGTCACGAAGGCCGAGACCGACGTGCTTCAATTGTCGAAAAAAGGGACACTACGCCAGAGACTGTCGGGCTCCAAAAGCCGGAAACAATACATTCCACGGAACAACATCAAATGCAAATTACTCCGCATTTAACGTCGAGGAAACTAAAAATCATTCATCCTTCTATGCTGACGACGAGGACATGTGGATAATGGACAGTGGAGCTTCGGCTCACATGACGCATCGACGCGAGGTTTTTGATACATTTCGAAACATCAAATCGTCAGTGACTATCGCGAATAATCAACGATTACCTGTATTAGGAATCGGATCGATCAAGATCAAGAAGCTCATACACGACGAATGGATAGACAGTGTTATCACAGACGCATTATACGTTCCCGATCTGAAGAAAAATCTTTTCTCAGAAGGAGTACTAACAAAAAAAGGGATGAAAATCGTTAAAGAGAACAACCAGGCAAGAATCTACGAAAACGAAATCCTAATCGGAAGTGGAAGTCAAGAATCGAATAACCTCTACCGCATGCATTTCCGAACAATAATCCATCAAGAAGCGAATACAACATCAACAGGAACGCTGAAAATCTGGCACGAAAGGCTCGGACACATCAATAAACGTGGGCTTCGAGAGATGATTTCCAAAGAACTAGTCGAAGGAGTCCATATCAATGAACTGAACGACGATTTCTTCTGCGAATCTTGTCTTTACGGAAAGCAGCACAAAACTGCATTCTTAAAGACAAATCACACGAAAGCACAAAAGCCCGGTGAACGAATATTTAGTGACGTTTGCGGACCGATGTCCACAAACTCAGTTTCGGGCGCCAGATATTTCGTATCCTTCAAAGACGACAATTCCGGGTACAGAACGGTGTTCTTCATCAAACACAAAACTGACGTATACGATTGTTTTGTCAAATTCGCGAATCTAGTGAACAACAAATTCGGAAGCCCCATAAAAATTCTTCACGTAGACAACGGAACGGAATATTGCAATCGGACAATGAAGGATTTTCTCGCAAAGCATGGTATAACATTGGAAACTACCGCAGCTTATACCCCTGAGCAGAACGGCCGCGCTGAACGAGACATGCGAACAATAGTCGAGAGCGCCCGTTCAATGTTGCACGAAAAAAAAATGCCGAAATATCTTTGGGCGGAAGCAGTCAATACTGCAGTATATATACTGAACAGAACTCCGACAACACAAACTCCAAATTCTACTCCGTACGAATTATGGACAAACAAGAAACCAGAGCTGTCGCATCTGCGTATTTTTGGCAGCGATGCTTATGCTTTGATTCCCAAACAACAACGGACAAAATTAGAGCAAAAAAGCGAGAAATTGATTCTAGTTGGATACGACGGCAATTCAACGAATTATAGACTCTTCAACCCAGTTTCAAAGAGAATCATGATATCGAGAAACGTCATTTTCAACGAGAAAATCAGCAGCCGCTTCTCTGATAGCGAAACCGTTGAAATTCCCACGACACACGACGCTGCAACAGACGTTTTTCCGAGAGACGTAGAAGGTCGAGAGTGTGCACAGTTCAACGACATTGAAAGTGAGGCGCCCGATATTTTGATGCAGGATCTCATCAATTTCGACAGTGAACCGGAAGGAGAACGAGTCCCACAACAAGAAGTAGCGATCGAGAACACGCCGGCGGAAGAAATACGAGCACCTCAAACAGAACTGATACCTGAAACACAAATCGAAGAGGAAGTTGAAAGACCGCGCTATAATTTGCGAAGCAGAGACACGATTAACAGACCCGTTCGCTACGAAGCCAACATCACCGAAATCGGAGTTCCGCAAACCTACGAGGAGGCGATATCGTGCCCGGACGCCGATCATTGGTCAGTTGCAATCGAGGAAGAAATAGATGCCCTTCGCAGTAACGACACCTGGGAATTGGTACCTCTACCTGCAGACAAGAAGCCGATAGGATCAAAATGGGTTTTCAAAATAAAGCGAGACACCGACGGCGAAGTAACACGATATAAAGCACGTCTGTGTGCGAAAGGTTTTTCGCAAACACCCGGAATCGACTTTAACGAGACTTTTTCTCCAACAATCAGGTTCGATTCAATCAGAATAATTCTGGCCGTCGCGGCATATAAGAAATATGATCTCAAACAGTTCGACGTCAAAACTGCCTTTCTTAACGGTGATCTGGTCGAAGACGTTTACATGTCGATCCCAAATGGAGTGTCTAACGATTCACAAAAGACAGACAACTCGAATTCTCCAACAGTGTGTAAACTTAAAAAATCACTCTATGGTCTCAAGCAAGCCGCTCGCTGTTGGAACATCAAATTTGACCAATTTATGAAATCCGAAGGATTCAATCAATGCATGACAGATAAATGCATCTATCGAAAAGCGACCGACGGAGAAGAAATCATTCTTCTACTATACGTCGACGATGGCCTGATCCTAAGTAACAATCGAGCGACAACGGATCTGCTTCTTCAAAAATTGCACACGAGTTTTCACATCAAGATTAGCGACCCGGAATACTTCGTTGGTCTTCAGATATTGAGAAACAAAGACGACAACTCTATTTTCGTGCATCAACGGAGCTACATAGATCAAATAATTGCGAGATTTGATTTGCAAAACGCAAACCCATTCAGCGTACCGGCTGACCCCCACACGTCTTTGTCAAAACCAACAGACGATCAAGAGACACTCAACGTTCCGTACCTTGAAGCTGTAGGTTGTCTCACCTTTGCTGCTATTGTAAGTCGACCTGATATTGCGTACTCGGTCGGGGTGGTAAGCCGATTTGTCGGAAAATACACTATGGTCCATTGGAACGCGGTGAAGCGAATAATTAAATACCTGAAGAACACACGTGACTACGGAATCAAATACGAAAAGAACGACGACTTGATCACACCCGTTGGATTTTCGGATTCCGACTATGCAAGCGACATAGATACTCGACGTTCGACAACCGGATACATCTTCAAAATGTGTGGAGGGGCTATCACCTGGACGAGTAGCCGTCAAAGAATAGTATCTCTGTCAACCACGGAAGCAGAGTATATCGCTGCATGTGCCGCCACACAAGAGGCTGTATGGATACGCCGGTTACTCGACGAAATCGAAGAAAACGTAAAAGAAGCTACAACAATATTCGTTGACAATCAAAGCGCCATCAGACTTGTACGAAATCCCGAATTCCATAAAAGAACAAAACACATCGACGTGCGATACCACTTCATCAGAGAGAAGTATGAGGATAAGGAAATCGAAATACAACACATACCATCTGAAAAACAACTAGCCGACGTCCTGACAAAAGCCCTCCCTCGAGATCGCTTCGAGACGCTACGACACGCTATCGGTGTAACCAAGATTTAGATACGCTTTCATTCGGCGGAGGTGTTAAAGGAAATGCAAGCGCATCTCCAATCGATCGAGAATTCGAGCGCGATACGCTCGGCGCCGACTCTCGACAGTCGTTCTTTTATTCGTCCGTAAACTGTTTTTCCAGTCAGTCTCTTTGATAGCTCTGTGTACGTTGGACGTAATAAAGTTTCTCATCGCTTATTAAAATGTCGACCTATTTGTAATTTCCGCGGCTTATGGTTTTAACATAATATACATTTCATGAAGGATGACATTTTACAAAATGTAATAACAAAATTGTATATTTATTTAACTTTTTTTTCCATTTGTCGACACTATTCTGGCGTGTTTATATTTTTCAGTTGTATGTACTACGTGAGTCAGCCGCCGTTGGCTGCTTGCTCCGCGCCCTGGGAACGTGTGGCCATTCCGCGCAGTGCGCGGCCGCGGACGGGCAGACGGCGTGGTGTGCCGATCGCGAGTCATGCAAATTGTCCAACTCGTTTGACTGGACGACGAGGATGCAGCTTCCGCGACATGCGGCAGAAGCACACGCCTGAACCTGGTGATGGATCTACCGCTGACGGCGCAAGACGCGAGCGACAAGTACGCCTCGTCAAACAGCCGACGACGATTTCGCGCTCGGTGTATTCTTCTCTGTAAATTGTAATAAAGATAAATAAAGCTATTAAGCATCCAAGTCTCGTCTTATCATTAATTATCCACGAGTTTTATGCGCCCGTTCTTGAGATCGTTCTTGACTTCGTTTCGGTTCAGCACCACAAAGTTCATAGCAACTAACGTGCCACCCGGTATTGTGCTTTGGGATTTTCGAAATAGGCTTCTGCCGTTAACTCCCTCTTGTGGCGTTTCGATCAACTAAAAGTTCGGTCGGTATTACAGTTTTTGCAGACTTTGGTTTTGGCAGACTTTGGAAGTAGACCGCTACGAAACCGTACTTTTTTACCGACCAGTCGGTAAAAAAATCTACTCCAGCAGCCCCTTAAGAGGCGAAAACTATCTGTGAACGAGGCGGCTATAGATTGAATTCTAGAGAACTCCAATATACCGACACAGTTAGCTGCATGTGTCGGTAATGAAGAACTCTACTTTATCTCAATTCTATTTTATCCTCTAATTTGCAGGTGCATCAAGATTAACTCTATTTTATCTCAATTCAGATATTTCTTCTCTTATATTTGCCATAAGATCATTTTAGAGTGATAATTACCTACATTAATACATTTTAATAAATTAATTTTTATTAATTTGATACTTATTACGAAGGAAATTCAAATAAATATCGTGGACTATTAATCACTAACAAACACTAATTACAAACTATCAAACGATACCGCGTCACTTGTGTACGAATTCACTGACATTGTTTTTTGGTAAGTTTACCGTTCCAGGATTTTACGGTAATTCCACATCTCTAGTCTCGAGACAAGTCCAAGTACCGTGGAACCTCTCATAGCGTACCAAATGCGGGGACATGTACGCTAAGTGAAGAGCCAATCAGGCACGCGAAACGTTCGTGCCTCTCACTCTCTCTCGCAAAATCATCCAATCGCAGCGCTGGTACGTTTCCCAATGTACGTTATGAGGGTGTGCGCTATAAGAGGTTCCAGTGTAGACAAAACCTACTTTACCGACCGACACGAGACGCTTCAAGACTCTTTTACCGGAGACACCGTGTTTTGACCTCATTTCGATTGACACACATCGGTAATATAAATGAATAATGTATATTTTATATTGAATTATTTGTTTTTTGCTTATTTTCACTGGATCTTATCACTGCATTCGCTGTTTTTTGGTCTCCCTGGTAGGACGGTACACGATCGATTACACGATAAAATGAATGGACAAATGCACGTTCAAATACGCGCGTGTAATGTCTTCATCTATTTTACCGTATAATTTTTAGAAAATACACAGTCAGATTTTTTTGGACCGTGTATTTGTGCGTTCATTTGTACGCGCATTTGCGATTAAATCCACGGCGCCCGGACCCTGTATACTTGTGCGTTTATTTGTACGTGCATTTGCGATCAAATTTACGGCGCCCGGACCGTGTATTTGTTCGTTTATTTGTACGTGCATTTGCGATTGAATCTACAGCTGACCGTGTATTTTCTTAAAATTACACGGTCAAATAGATGAAGACATTACACGCGTGTATTTGACCGTGTAATGTGGCGTGCATCAGGGCTGTTTTCGTCTCAGAATGTTCACCTGTCACTGTGGCTGATGTATCTCTCGATTTAATTTATTTATCATAAAACAATCGTAATCACCAAATTACAACTGCGTTCACGCCCTAACAGTTCGGTCCAACCGTATACCGACTATGATCCCCACCGGGTCGTTTTAGGACACGGGATCAACTAGTATTTCATCGAAACCAACCACCGACCAACTAAGATTTAGTTGAGAACACGGTTTGTCGGTGGTTGTTTTCTTCAAAATACTGGTTGTTTTCGTGTTCTAAACCGACCTGGTTGGATTTTTCGTGGTTGGTCGATCTGCTGGGGCGGTTTTATTAATTTCTTATATCTTTTTTTTTTTTAACGATAACCCTTCTTTACACTTTGTTATTAAATGATTCAACTATAATAAGAAAGTAGAACTTAATGACGATTTACGACTTTTCAAGAGACACGATAGCGTCTCGAGACAAGTCCATTTCCACTACCTTACCGACCGAGACGAGACGCTCTAAGACTCTTTTACTGGAGACACCGTGTTTTTTTACCTCATTTCGATTGACACACATAGAGATTTTAAATAACGGTAATTTTTATAACAGTTCAGAAGACCAAGAAATAACCGTCATTCGACGGTTTTGTGACGTCATTTTTTGCCTATTTGGTCGAAGTAAAAATGACAGTCATTTCGACAAGCGTCATGTGACGGTTCAAACGGTTTTGTGACGGTCAAATGACCGTCACAAAACCGATCTTCGTCGATTAATCGACGTTCGGTGTTGTTTTTTTATGAAAGATCGACTAAAAAAAATCGAATATCAAATTTATACTCCACATTTTCTATTGACCATTTTATGGGTCAGTTTCTATTGATTCGAATGACTTTTTATTTTTTGAAAATGACCGACATTGAACATCACAGAATTATATAGATATGAAAATACCGGTATTTTTATTTTTTGTAAAATAACAATGAAACTACCGTACCTTTACCGTCTTTTATCCACATTTTTTTTCTACAAACTTTGTGTTGTGAAAATACGGTCACGAAAAATGCTCGTAAGTTTGACCGGTTACAAATTTTTGTTGGTGAATTCACCATAAAAAATGGTAAACTGTCTATAACGAATTTTTTGGTAAAATTACAGCAACGTTGTTTCGTAAATTCACCGTATCTTGACGAGAATTCTTAATCACTAAGAGACTATATGACTTTATTACCGATGTCGTAAATTTAACACCGGTCACATACCGTTTTTAATCGTAAAATTACTGGTCATGTATACCACTCACGTCTCTAGTCCGAACCGCATCGTGCGGAGTGCAAAGCGCGACGTCCGAACGGCATCGTGCGGAGCGCGAAGTGCGACGTCCGGATGGCATCGTGCAGAGCGCAAAGCGCGACGTCCGACCGGCGCTGTGCGGAGCGCGACGTCCAAACGACCCCCTGCGGAGCGCGGAGCGCGACGACCGCGTGAGTGCCTTAAAATGACACCAGGGAAAAATGTCCCGAAGGGACATTTTTGCCGCAGGGTCATTTTCGGGGGGTTTGGGGGGCGGAGCCCCCCAATGGGGGTTTGGGGGGCGAAGCCCTCCAACAACAACCCGGCGCCCCGAAGGGGCGACCGGGTTGCTTGTTTGGTCTGTTTTCGTCTCTGAATGTTCACCTGTCACTGTGGCTGATGTATCTCTCGATTTAATTTATTTATCATAAAACAATCGTAATCACCAAATTACAACTGCGTTCACGCCCTAACAGTTCGGTCCAACCGTATACCGACTATGATCCCCACCGGGTCGTTTTAGGACACGGGATCAACTAGTATTTCATCGAAACCAACCACCGACCAACTGAGATTTAGTTGAGAACACGGTTTGTCGGTGGTTGTTTTCTTCAAAATACTGGTTGTTTTCGTGTTCTAAACCGACCTGGTTGGATTTTTCGTGGTTGGTCGATCTGCTAGGGCGGTTTTATTAATTTCTTATATCTTTTTTTTTTTTTAACGATAACCCTTCTTTACACTTTATTATTAAATGATTTAACTATAATAAGAATGTAGAACTTAATGACGATTCACGCCTTTTCAAGAGACACGATAGCGTCTCGAGACAAGTCCATTTCCACTACCTTACCGACCGAGACGAGACGCTCTAAGACTCTTTTACTGGAGACACCGTGTTTTTTTACCTCATTTCGATTGACACACATAGAGATTTGAAATAACGGTAATTTTTATAACAGTTCAGAAGACCAAGAAATAACCGTCGTTTGACGGTTTTGTGACGTCATTTTTTTGCCTATTTGGTCGAAGTAAAAATGACGGTCATTTCGACAAGCGTCATGTGACGGTCCAAACGGTTTTGTGACGTTCAAATGACCGTCACAAAAACGATCTTCGTCGATTAATCGACGTTCGGAGTTGTTTTTTATGAAACATCGACTAAAGAAAATCGAATATCAACCGTCGGTATTTTATCATCACTACTATACCGACCGATAACTCAACATCCTAGGGCCTTGGGTCCTTGTTGTAATTGGTCATTTCTTGTGGCCTCGCTGCCTGCGTTTTGAACGCGATAAATTTATACTCCACATTTTCTATTGACCATTTTATGGGTCATTTTCTATTGATTCGAATGACTTTTTATTTTTTGAAAATGACCGACATTGAACTTCACAGAATTAATAGATATGAAAATACCGGTATTTTTATTTTTGGTAAAATAACAATGAAACTACTGTACCTTTACCGTCTTTTATCCACATTTTTTTTCTACAATCTTAGTGTTGTGAAAATACGGTCACGAAAAATGCTCGTAAGTTTGACCGGTTACAAATTTTTGTTGGTGAATTCACCATAAAAAATGGTAAACTACGTCTATATAGTTGTGAAATAACCGGTGACGAATTTTTTGGTAAAATTACAGCAACGTTGTTTCGTAAATTCACCGTATCTTGACGAGAATTCTTAATCACTAAGAGACTGTATGACTTTATTACCGATGTCGTAAATTTAACACCGGTCACATACCGTTTTTTAATCGTAAAATTACTGGTCATGTATACCGCTGACGTCTCTAGTCCGAACCGCATCGTGCACAGCGCGAAACGCGACCTTCGAACGGTACCGTGCGGAGCGCGAAGTGCGACGTCCGGATGGCATCATGCAGAGCGCAAAGCGCGACGTCCGGACGGCATGGTGCGGAGCGCGAAGCGCGACGTCCGAACGCCACCGTGTAGAGCGCGAAGCGCGACTTTCGAACGGCATCGTGCGGAGCGCGAAGCGCGACTTTCGAACGGCATCGTGCGGATCATTACCGAGTCGGTAATGATCCGGCAACCTTCCGCAAATCGGTCGGCGGGTAGAAGGGCCAGATTCCAGGAAGGTTGCCGGATAATTACCGAGTCGGTAATGATCCGGCAACCTTCCGCAAATCGGTCGGCGGGTAGAAGGGCCAGATTCCAGGCTAAGTATAGTATTTCAATTGGGGGATTCGTCATCCTCAATGATTTCCATTTTCGGTATAGAGCCTTCGCGACAAAATAAAAGCAGTGGATATAGGAAAAATATCCACCATCCATTAATTCCAATGTTCAGCAATGTCGGTAATACCGACATTGCTGACCCCCTAGCCGTTGATGGGCTGCGCGCGTTGAACGATTTTTGCCATTACCTGCGCAATCAGTGGGTCCCACTTGCTGCGGTAGCGTCGGTATACGGTACCCCAATACGAACGAACAATGTCGCGGAAGCATTTAATAGATACGCCACGAAGAGATTAGGAGGGGTTCATCCGGCAATATGGATATTTCTCGGTACGCTCATTCCTCTATCACTTTAAAACACACTGGCGATCCTCCTAGTCGCCGGTAGTACTGGGCAGTACCTTAACCACTAGGCTACCGACGCTGGCTATTGTCATGGATATCTTCTTGTTTTAGATAAACTGTCCGCAACAATAAACGACGAGTTAACCAAATTCAGAAGATCGCGGACCACAGGCCAAACCGCCAAAAGGCCTTTGCACAAGGCCTGGGTTCGTGCGGATGACAATATCGCCAACCATCACCGACTCCTGGACACGGGAAGGTGATATATGCATTTTTTAGTTCATATTTATCCCATTTATCCGCTTCGTTAGAATAAACGAAATATTTAACAATTTAATTCAATAGATACGGTGTAGAGGAGTTC
Organism: Itoplectis maculator; assembly: GCA_964034905.1. NCBI lineage: Eukaryota > Metazoa > Arthropoda > Insecta > Hymenoptera > Ichneumonidae > Itoplectis > Itoplectis maculator. Next base: position 42,994 of record CAXITY010000020.1, on the reverse strand, counting down.
TTGCGTGCGGTAACAACACCTTATCAACGACAGGACCTCCATTACGCTTCGCGAAGCCTTCCCGCTGGTAAATTCTTATTGTATTCTTTTGATTTTAATTTGTTTGTATTAGCGATCAATGAATATTCATTTTTTCAGACGGTGCTGAGGAGCATGAACTACCGGCCCCGGAAGAGATATTAAATCCCCCAGATGTCTATCCAGGTAAATTCATATTGGAAAACCCTTGTGTTATTTTTCTAACAAGATAATGATGTTTAATTGCGTATTCCGTCTGCGCATACATAGACGACCCTCAGGATCCAGCTCTCCAGCGGGGAAGACCGAGACGCCGGATTGCGAGACGAACGGTGCAGACTGCAGACGATGGTAAGTTCTTTGTAATCGATCTCTGAAAATAACTCGCGATGATAAAGGTCCAGTACGCGTCAATTCGGACGTCCCTGGGATCCTCGAAGTACTCTGGCAAGAACATGCAATGATTTACGTCCAGTACGCGTCCAGTCAGACGTCCCTGGAAGCTAATAAATACCCTGAAAAAAAATTCTTTCATTAAGGCCCAGTACGCGCCCTTGTGGGCGTCCCTGGGATCCTTTAATTTTCCTTTTACTTCACTTATAAAAATAATCTAATCAGCAATTCATCTTTAAATATGTAGGCGAATCGAGCGTTTCTGGTGCAGTCGCATCGGACATTGATCGTAGGTTATTAACATTAACAACTTTTGTGTATTGATTGCAATGAAAACCTAAATTCGAAGTAATTTTTTTTTTTTCTTTTGAAACGCAGAAGGTGCTGAGATTCGTAATGCCGAGTCATCTGCATCAGAGAGTAATGGTAAGTATTCAGTAGAAAAATAATTTGTAAGTAACGAATCAGAAGTGAAATTCTTATTGATTTGCAGACGATGCTGAAAGTCGTAGAGCGACGCGAGGCCGCGCAGCTGCGGAGGCCGAAGAGGTCGCGGAGGCCGAAGACAAATTGAAACCCGCGGTCGTGGTGTTCGTGGACGCACCGCGAGAGGGGTTGGCGGCCGAGGCCGTGGCGCCAGAGGGCGGAGACGCGGTAAGGAATATTTTGAACGACAGTTTACTAGTCGTTACAATCGTTAAAAGGTTACGAGCGCTGCCGCTACTCCTGTTATGTCAAATTTGACATGAAACTACAGTAGAAGCTCTCACATGTTACTTAATGCGGTCCAAGTAAGCATGGTGAAGGACCAATCACGTTCACGAAGCAGCACGCCTGCTCCAATGAGAACACTCGAATTGTCCCCACCACTTGCCCACGTAAACTAGCTGAGCGTAACATGTGAGAGCTTCCAGTGTACTTGTTTACCAAGGACTTTCCTGGCAACCAATCACAGCTCGAATAGTTTGCTAACAATGTTTTCCGTAACTTATGCATTTTTTAAAAGAGGGATAAAGTCTTCGTATATTGACAGCAGTGGGAACGCGGTCGGTGTGTATGGCTTCTGCGATCTCCCTCGTTAAGCAGCTCGACTCGCGGTTGGTACTTGGATGGGTGACGAATTTGTAGAGAAAAAAATGAAATCGCTTAGGGGTGACTGAGCGAGTGTAATCTGTTTTTAACTAGGTATCAAGAGACGCGGTAGCGTCTCTACGCCAAGTAAAAATAGAATTTTGCGATACAAGGGCGAGAAAGCGATCATTATACGCAGGTTGGGAAGTTGATCGCACGAGCCCCACGAGTATCACAGCAGCACAAGCCGAAGGCGAGTACTGTCTGTGATACGAGTACGGCGAGTGCGATCAACTTCACAACCGTCGTATGATGATCGCTATCTCGCTCTGTATCGCATAATACTTTTTGTAACAAACGCATGAGAAGTGCTACCGAGGGTTATGTCGCGCGCGTGCGAGTAGTGCGTGCGAGAAGTGCGTGCAAGAAGTAAAATAGCAAAGATGGCCGTGAAGCGCCCCTTACGCCACGCGGGGCAGGCACGAGAAGTAGCACTTCTCATGCATGCGTTACAAAAAAAAATTAATCTGTCTCCTCACGACGCTCCCCCGACCGAGATACCCGCGGACTCTTACTTTTCTCGACGTTTGCCCTTTTTCGTCTGCTAGAAAATTGTAAGTCGAATTATTTGAGATACCACGTCGGTGACACCAAATGCACTAGGTCTAATATTTTTTTTCTCCTTGTAATGAGCCCTGTTTCAATTAAATCTATGCGCATTGCTAATATCTGGCCACTTAAAATTCAGAAGGACACTAAATGTGTCAGCGCCAATATATATATTTTTTTTTTTAATTGAGACCTGTTGCAATAAATTCGATTCCCCGATGCTGATATCTAACGAGTTCACGACGAGAACGACGAGATCGGTTAGCTAACCAGCTCGCTCTCGTCTTGTCGATGTAACTTTTTGGACAATCTCGGATGTGCGTGACTTTTTTTGGTTGGGTTATGATAAAATAATGTATTGTGAATGAAATTAAATCGTGTTTATAACCAGGTCCGCGAAGCCTGCGGGTAGAAGGGCCAGATTCCAGGCTAAGTATAGTATATCAATTGGGGGATTCGTCATCCTCAATGATTTCCATTTTCGGTATAGAGCCTGCGCGACAAAATAAAAGCAGTGGATATAGGAAAAATATCCACCATCCATTAATTCCATTACCTAGGTACACCCGTGAAGGTTTTTACCTTGCTCCCCCCTAATCTTTCCTTCCTATCACTCCATATCTGTACTTAGCTAAGCTAATCTAATGTTACGTCGCGATTGGTGATTTATTTGGGTTAACGACACCAGATTCTCGGGGAAATGTTCCCGTATTATCGTCGCAACTCAACAAACGCGGTTGTGTTCCGTTTTGAGCCTACCTTTCCAGGCAAAAACTCGGGAAGGAACTTTGAAAGAGTATTTCTGAATTTACGCAAATGGTTTGTGATCCCAGCTTACCCTGGTTTAATTCAATGGAATGGAGATGTAACGAAATCCGGATGAACAATTGGATGAGGATGAAAACGTTGATTCCTTCGACCGTTTCCTCAAATGGACTCGAACGTGCTCCGTCGATAAAACGAATGGATGAATGAATGATGGTTTGGTGTAATAATGCCGGATTTATACACTGACTGGTTGATGGAATGCTTTATTTTAATGAAATTTGTCGAACTGTATTATTTCCTTTTGTTTTAAATTTTTGTCACTTCGAATATTGGTTTACATAAAGTTCGATGAACCAATACCACTTGGATTCACAATCAATTTCTCACAAATGTTTCCCTCGCACAATCCTCACAGTCACAGTTTTTCCGAAAATAATGTTGTCTCTTAAAATGATTCACCTTGGCTCACAGAAAATTCACTGGATGCCAAATACAATTTTTATTTCCATTTCGTCCACGGATTTTCGATGTTCGTTTAAATTCACTGTTTAAAAATGGACATTTGGTTTTTAAACAAATGGATAAATCGGGAAAAATCCCCACGGATTTCTACGGAACAATAATTCACGCACTTTAGTATCTCCCACAATGTTTTTCTTACAAAACGTTGAATTCAATTTCTCGAACTTAAAAATCGATTCGAAATTCTCGGGAAGTACAGACTCGTAACTTTCGGAGGTTCAATGAGCACTGATTCGTCCCGGTCAATTTGTCGCGCTGGTGTCACTCGTCTTATTGCTTATCACCTAATTTATACACCTTGCTGCACTCGGATTAACACTCCCCGCTGCTGCCTGCTGGTGGGGGTAGTGGTCGCGCGGTGGCTACGCGCCTTATCGCCTCCCGCCGCCCGCGCATCCACTAACCCGCGTTGCACTTCTTATCTTTTGTGCGCTCCTGGTCGCTTGACTCTTTCTTTGCTGGCTAAACTTCATTAAATAGGCTCCCCCTTCCGCAAATAATCTATTATACCCTTCTTCATGTTATTACCAAACTCCTGATTTATTGTATTTGTAATTATTCTCAACGTGTATTTTCTAATACCGCCTTATTCTTATATTAACAATTCCCTACATTTCAGATATTTTCCGCTAATGACTTATTCTTACTAACAATTTATTCCTGTCTTAACTGAAATTCTGTCTACTTATAATCCTCGTTGCAAATCATTTTTCATTGTTCTTAAATCTGTGACAGAATTTTTTGAGAACTTCTGTCCCCCGGCCGCAGAGTCGCGAATCTGTGGCTTTCGACGTGTTCCCTCCGACCTCTGATTGGTCGCCCTCCGGTTTCGCGATACTGTTACCTCCACGTGTTATCTGACGGTCAGTTTTCGTGGTCAGTGTGCTGAATTTACCGCGGATCAGGGCCGACACTACTGTGCCACCCGGTATACTTCGGCGGTAACGCTTAGGTTGCGTCGTGCGAGAGGATCGAGGACCGGTGAAATTCCGGCGCTCCAAAATAAAAGTGACGCTTGGGGGAAAGATTGCATCAGTTTCAGGTTGAGGTGGAAGGCCGCAGCGGAGGCGCTAACGACCACGCCGACGCTCGGATTGCCAGGTCGTTCCGTTATCTTTTCCGTATCTTTTCCGTTATCTATTCCGTTATCTTTACGTTTACGTTTGTTCGGAACCCCACGTCACGAGGAGATTCCCTCGTTACCGACCATCACCACGACAGTCCAGTCATTTTCCGGTTCGTTTAAGTTTCGTCAGTTACCTCTTCGCAGCGCTCGGTACTTCGGGCGTCTTCGTTGGTTTTCGGCATCGCCGTTCCCTTCGGTAAGATTCGGGTTCCTTCGGGTGCTCGCGTGTGCGCGCGCACCGCCGCAACAGCATCGCCGCGCGTCACCCAGGAGTGGGATCAAGGTAAGGGTGGGGCGAGCGCCTCGCGCGGCTCTGCTGGGTCGAGAACTCAGGCCCGACGCTCTCTCGTCGGCCGGCCTCCGGCCGGAGCAGCTGTTCTCTTGTTCTCTCCTGTTCTCTCCTGTTATCTTATGTTACCTCATGTTATCTTATGTTACCTCATGTTACCTCATATTACCTCATGTTACCTCATGTTACCTTTTTACACTTCGTTTTTTGGTGCACGGTCTATGCGTATGTCGGGTGTTCCCGATGCGTTATCTTTGGAAGGAGGGTGATTAGTCGGTCGCTCCCGGCCTGTTATCTTTAATATTCGGGATTAATTGGGTACCGGTGGTCTCTTTTCCGATATCTCGGGAGTTCTCTCTGTACGTCGATGTTCTCTGAATACATTTTCCGACGTTCTCTCCCGTGATTTACCAGTGTTCTCTGTTCGTGTATTTCGGGAGTTCTCTCTGTACGTCGGTGTTCTCTGAATACATTTTCCGACGTTCTCTCTCTGATTTACTGGTGATCTCTTCGTATATTTTCTGTTATCGCCCACAGGTTTATTCTCTTTTCAGCCGCCTTCCACCGGGACACTCGGATTACCGTGAATAGTGATATTGTGTGAACCCCGCTAGTTCGCGATCGTTCTCTCTAACTTTCGGTTTTGTGTGCTCGAGTGTTACCTGGTTATTCGCGTGTAATTATTCGCGCGTTATCTGGGCCCCCGCGTTTATCCTTTCGGTCTCTGGATTTTCCGTGCGCCTTTACCGCGTGTTCTCCGGATTTTGGTGCGTATTTACCGCGTGTTCTCTGGATTTTCCATGTACATTTACCGCGTGTTCTTCGGATTTTGGTGCGCATTTACCGCGTGTTCTCTGGATTTTCCGTGCGCATTTACCGCGTGTTCTCTGGATTTTCGTGCCCCTGTATCGCGTGTTCTCTGGATTTCCGGGTACATTTATTGAGTGTTCTCTGGGTTTCGCGTACATTTACCGTGTGTTATCTGGGTTTTCGCGTACCTTTAACGTGTGTTATCTGGATTTTCGCGTACCTTTAACGTGTGTTATCTGGGTTTTCGCGTACATTTAACGTGTGTTATCTGGGTTTTTCGCGGACATGTATCGTGTGTTCTCTGATTCGGTCGCGTGCGTTATCCAACGTTCCCTTCCGACTTCGCGTACGATTTCGGGAGTTATCTGGTGATGGTGTTAGTTTTAGGGAGCTTCGTTATGGTTTTATTCGATTTCCGGTTCGGGTTTTCCGAGTTTCGCGTCCCGTTATCTTGTTCTCGTTATCTTGTTATCTTGTTCTCTCGTTCTCTCGTTATCTCCTTTTTCGATCGCGGTTATTTCCGTTGTGAATTTTTGGGAGTATTATCAATAAAATAGACCGACCGAATTTTTCGTTTAATTTCGTGTTCGCCTTTATTCGGTGCCACCAAGATTCCACGCCCTCTCTCCACAAACCTACACACTGAGCGACCCCGAGATTTCCGTGAGCCGCCTCTCCGAGTCCGCCGCCAGTTAGGTTAGTTACGTTTACGTTTTCGGTTTCGGGCGGTTTGTCGATTCCGCCCGCGTAAAATCAAAATAAAAATCGGCTGGCGCCCACCGGCATCTGGCGACGGGCGAGGGGAGCGCACGAAGGTGGCGGAAAATAAGAATTTTCCTCACAAATCAAATGAGGAGAAGTAATCACGTGATTCTCTGGTGACGTCCGGAATTTCTCCCCTCCCTCGTGATAGTGGTGCCTTCCTCGCTGCGTTTATTCCTTGGGTTGGTGGTTGTTGCTACCCGGGTTGAATTCCATTGGTATCGTCTACTCCTGGGTGGCGGTATTTGATTCCGACACCGGATGGTGTGTTCTTGCATTCCGTTCTCCGATTATTATTTATTCGCTTATCACTATTTCCGCTGCTTTGATTTCACCATCGGTGGTTGATTTTACAATTGCTTCTTTGTCCCTACCTGTATTTTTTATTTAATAATTATTTCTTTTTTTCCAATCGTTCCGATCTGTCCCGTAATTACTCAATCAACCTTTCACCCTGTTTCCATTGATTCTATTTTTATTCATTTTCTCCCTTTTTCCCCTCACTCAGAATTAAGTATGATACTTATGTTTGGCATTGTCAGTTTTAAGTTAATCGGTCCCTTGCTTTCCTTATTTTGCATTCAAGTTCCACGGCAGACACATGTCATTTTTAACACAAGGGATACCAGTGAACGCAGTCTTTGCTCGCTTAGCCAATGATTTACCTGGTCTTTTCACTGATAAGATAAACCGTCTTTGGTTCGCGCTCGACTCGTCTTCCCTTCGTCTCCGGGCTACACTCCACTCCTCACGTATGAAAGCGAGTATGTATGCATGCATATACTGCTCGGGCCACCACTCACGCGTTCTCCTTCTCTCTGCCTCTGCTCTTTGTATCATCTATGTTCATCGTGAAGTCCCGAAAAATCACGGGACGTAACACCTCCCCCCTTAGACAAGCGGTGCTTCGAAGAACACCGCTTGGTCTCGTTAGAGACAAAAAGAAGTCCTTTTTACGGGTCAGTTCGTAACGATGTTTTTTTTTTTTTTTTTTTTTTTTTAGGTGTGTGCATATTTATACATATTTATTTTATTTATTTTAATTTCCCTGCTTCCTACGACACATTTTTTTTATACATTTTTTTTTTATTATTTCATAAAATTACGTTTTCCTATGCTACAATTTTAAAACTACTTCACCCGCTATATTTTCCCCACGTCCTTTCTTTGCTCGGTCCGCTGCGTGCCTTTGTCCGGCGACCGGCCACCTATCGCCCCCGAATGTAAACATATGATCATTCGGTTGAAACCCGCTACATAATTCTTGTCTGGTGTCATTCTTCGTTCAGCTTTCGCCTAGTGCAGTTTAGTTTTGTGCGTGCTTCTATCATTTCGACTGGATTATTCTTTCATTCGGTAAGTTTTTCTCTATATTATCTTTCGTTATCAACATTCCTACATTCCTATAGTGTCGTCTTCATCACGGCAGTGTCATGTCGCGTTTGGCCTGACAAGAACAGACGAAAAATAGCGAATACAGTTATTAGTGCCAGTGAAAATTAGGAAATAATAAATAATTAATTGAAGAATGTACATGTCAAGCATATAGTTCTGTGAATAAGTTACTTGTCAATATGTTTTACGAATGTTGTGTTTAGGTTATGTTCACTCATATTCCAATTTGATATATTGAATATAAATTATTAATACAATAAAAGTGTATCAGTGCAATTAATAACGCCGTGTCTAGAGTCACACAAAAAAGCGTGACTTTAGTATAAGGATTAAAGTCACACAGTCCGCGTGACTTTAATTTTTTCACTAAAGTCACACAATATTCGCGTGGCTTACAATTATTTCCTCTATGAGGAAGCCAAAATTAATCAACTAACTTCCTCGTAGAGGTGGTTTTATGAACATCTTTAAAAATAACTAAGAAAAAACGTAAATTACATGACTTTCCATCGTTGTGATCTGAAAAATATATAAAAAAATTATGAGGAAGCAATTTGCAAGGTTCTACTTTGCAGCCTTTTTTGAGTAAATTTACCGTAAAAAATGTTAAACTTCGTCTATGTTTTGTGAAATGGCCGGTAACCAATTTTTTAATATAATTATTGTAATATTTTTTCGCGAATTCACCGTACTTTGACGAGCTTTTAAATCACTATGAGGCTATATGATTTTATTACCGAAGTCGCAATTCTGAATTTGGTACCGTTTTCTACGGTAAAAATACAGTAAAATTACAGATCATAGTTACCGCTGACAGCTCTAGTCTGAATGACACCGTGCGGAGCGCGAAGCGCGACGTCCAAACGGCAATGAGCGGAGCGCGTAGCGCGACGACCGAATGGCCCCCCTGCGGAGCGCGAAGCGCGACGACCGCATGAGTGCCTTAAAATGACACCAGGGAAAAATGTCCCGAAGGGACATTTTTGCCGCAGGGTCATTTTTGAGGGGTTTGGGGGGCGGAGCCCCCCAACAACAGCCCGGCGCCCCGTAGGGGCGACCGGGTTGCTTGTTCCCACCTGCCAACGGTTCTTCCATCAACGTTCGTATTTTTGTACACAAAATGCGATGGGATGTCCGGATATACAAATTCTGTGGCAGACTCATCGCGATTGTTCAACGCAAAGTAATCCATTAACATGGTTACTCGACTTATAGCATTTCGTATTCCATTTTCATCCATATCTCCCGGGATTGTCACACTGTGCTTATTGGGCAAGTGTACGGGAAGACGTATGACAGGATGGCTTTTTTCTTGCATTTTTTTGTCCAGGATGCGAAATACTGCCTCGTTTGGTCCAACATAATGAGCCTCAATGTGATCCTTTATTTCGTCGTGATTCAGAATCCGTTCGTCACCGGCTCCGTCATTATTATTCGTTACTTGTATAGCGGCTGCGTCATGTCCCTTATAAATGTACTTATATAAGTATTTTGGAGCAGTCACACTCGTTACAATCTCCACATTTATGTGACAATTGAATATGATCGATAATTTCGGACAGTATGGAACTACCCATCTATTATCGACAGTGTGCCCTCTTCGACGTTCGTGCAGAAGTCCGGTATCTCTTCTACGATACTGTAGGTACGCATCTGCATCCATGGTTGTTGTCTCTTGAAATGGCTTCGGAAAGTGTTTAGAGCATTTTCCGTTAATCTCGCACCAAGCCCCACAGGGTCCGTGAATCATGTTGCCCATAACGATTTTATGTAATTCAGGATGCAATTGGGGATCGGGTATCTCGGCACAGATAAAGCTATCAACCATTTCTGGTGTTGTCAGTTTACGTTTTAGCGTCACCAGTAGGTGAATGTGTAACAGACCACGCTTTTGAGATTCGATTGTATAGACGCACGCTTCAGTTTGTTCGAAAAAATGTTGTCGCCTAATTAAATCGAGTAAGTGTTTTTTCTTTACGTCGAAGACACGCGCTGTAAGATCCGGTCGATCGGAAGGTTGTTGACCAGGAAGTAAATTCTCTCGGATTTCACGCCAATTTGGATTGCAAGTCATCGTAATAAATAAATCCGGCTTTCCGAATTTTCGAACTATTCCCATTGCATCTTGATAATGCTGCATCATATTTCGTGGTGAGCCAGTAAAGCTTGATGGAAAGATAACTTCTCGGCCGACGCGAGCATCATCGTTGCGCGCAGCAGTGTGGAGGTAATCTATTAATCCAGTGTAGGATTCTGAACGAATCTTTGCCTGATTACTTCTTAGAAACTGAATACGGTCCTTTTCAACTTTCACATAGTGATCTACAATCCACTGCTGGAAAAGGCGTCGCCCTAATAAGATCTTGTTTCCTTGGTCGTTTTCACGAATCGCCATTTGGTATCTTACATAGGCTTCTCTGGACACTCGTTTTGGATTGTTTCCGGTTTGTCTCAGATCCCGATGGCAGCCTCGAGTACCAAAGGGATAATACAATGGATATACCCAAGGTTCGACATTGGGATCCATGGTACTAACATATTGCAGTTCTCTTGTGTTCTTTTTGCATACCGTGACATACGACTCGGGAATCTCTCCATCAGCCGTTGTGGAAAAAACAGCAGCAACTTTATTACTTCGTTGAAAGTTGAATCGGCGGCGATCCATCCCTGGCTTCAAAGTAAATAATAATTGCAACTCACCAGGTGGTTGTTCGTTGTTGGATTGATTTGCCTGTTGGCGTTGAGCTTGTAACTCTTCACCCATCATCTGGTATGATTGAGCGAAAATGTTATCGTCGCGTATAATGCGATTGATTACTTCGAGAATATCTCGATAGAGGGCCGAGTTTCTACGCTGCAACGTATCGATTGCTTCATTAGAATCAAATATGAAGAGTTGACCATAGCTCGGCAGTTCGTCGGGCTATGGATACAATGCCGTATTTATTTGATAATAAATTTGGCCCTGTATCTTAAAACAGTATGGCCCGGGACGTGATTCCTCAAAGTTGATTAAGTTGGCATTGAAAGAAGCAAACGAAAACGAAGCGTTGTAATTTCGAATTCGCTCGAAGAATGCCACCGATTTCGTGTGCGTCCCATCGAATAAGGAATTTAATTCCTCTGGCATAGCCAGCAGTGGATCAAAGTTGACTTTACCGTGACTGCAACAATCATGAAACGAATTTCGCATGTTTGTTACCCTTTCAGATGCGAAATGTGCAGCATTACAATGCTTACAGAGTTCCGTCATGCTGCCACCGTAGTGCTCTTGAATGTCATTTAATTCGTGGATTAATTCATGGGATAAGGTTACTTCGCCTTCCAATTCGATTTCCCGAGTATGAGGAACTGTTAGTTGGTGAGGTTGCTCAATGGTTAGGACGTGTTGCGTTTGCACCAACTGATTGTCTCGAAGAGTCTGCCTATTGACACTTGCACCTCTGCGGAGACGGTTGTTGACTTTCGACAACTCTATTTTGTCCAACAAACTGGGTTTCCATTCCATGTTGGCGCGTACCGTGAACGATGTCTGGTGTTACAGTAACGTTAGGCGATTGTAACAGGCGTTGACGTGGCGTCCTTACTGCGTTTTGAGGCTCTTCGTTAATGGTTCGCGGTAATATCGCGTCTGCTAAAGGCTCAATTACGCCATTAGAATGTACTGCGATTTCATGTTGAATTGATGCTTCATTATGTAAATCTGGGCCGTTTAGAGTACCAGATTCACTGTTGTTTGGAGCAACCGTTTTCGCCGCGCTATGACGTTTTCGCTGGTTTGAGGCTTTTGCTTCTTGTTTCTTTCGTTTGATCTCAATTTCTTCTGCTGGCGTTCGGGTTATCTTACGTCTTCCCATGATAATTTGTCGCCTCGCGAGCAGTTTTTGATACACCACAAATAGTTAGATCTCTTTGTAGACCTTTAATGCTTACAACTATTTTGGACGCATATATAATGATTTACGTTCATTTGAAGTATTATGCCGAATAAAATATTTATAGAATTATTTATTTAAAATCGACAGTGTGATTTACAGATCGAGTATTATGATTTAGAATCTCATCCTCATCGGCGTTACGTATTCATTATAATTTAACTTAACCTAGTTCAATGATCATCATCATTGTAATCTGAAGAAGAAAGTGACATTTTTTAAACTTCTGATGAATTATAATACCGTTTGATCAACAAAAGATTGTTAGATCGATTCAGTTTATTTTAATTCAATTCAGTTCACATCGATTCAATACGGTTCGGTTCAAGCGGTTCAATTCGGTTCAATTGGTTCAACTGGTGCAATCGGTTTAATTCGGTTCAATCGGTACAATCGGTTCAACTGGTGCAATCGGTTTAATTCGGTTCAATTGGTACAATCGGTTCAATTCTGTTCAATCGGTTCAATTCGGTTCAATCGTTTCAGTTCGCTTCAATTCTGATCAATTCGGTTCATTTCGGTTTATCAGCGTATCGTCGATCACCTGAAATAGAGAAATGCCTTCGATAAGTAATAAGCCTTCCAAATACAACTTAATTATTTATTCAATTGAACAAAAATTTTCGGAAACGCATTGCTTCTACCGATTCTAATTGAATATAGATAGCAAAGCATGATTCCTAAGTCTCTTGTGAATATCGCATTGACCTGCTTAGAAAATCCCATTCGTCCCAATTAAATGGACAAAAACCAATTGAACCCGATAATAATCGAATGTATTTTAACTGGAATATAAAAAGTGTTTTTTTGTCCATTCAAGTGGATCAAATTTTATTGTCTAAGCAGGGTGGTACGGTGCATAGTGGATTCGTGTCGCGTTGGTCCTATGGTAGACTGAGTTTGTGTGCAGTTCGTCTGTATCAAATTGCTTCTCTTACATATATTATAGAAAGTAGCCTGGGTGCTTGTTCCCACATTCAAGAATCAGCCCTTACACCCTAAATTGAGTTATTCCAAAGAATATAAAACAAATTCTGTTACCTTTTCTAAATGTTGATCTTGGTTTGTGGCCGTTGCAGGTGTTATACAACTTCTTAAGGGTTAGGCCACCCCCTCTCCCAATTTATAGTCCGGAGACGCGGCTGGGACGAGGCTGTAAAAATGCAATTTAATGTCATAAAATATGTCCAAATGCATTGACTTTAATCAAATGTTATTATTGTTGTAATCTTTACATAAATAGTACATTACGATACGAGTACGAAAAACTTTTTCTGACGATGAGCGTTTGCAGCACGAGCCGAAGCCGAGTATTGAAATCCCACGAGTCAAGGAAACGTTTTTTGCACAAGTATCGTACGAAATCCCGTGTTAATTATTAAAATACTAGCGATCGGGCGCTTCGCGCCCGACCGCTAGATTAGTTTAGGTTTATTTTTATTATAACTTCGTATCGAGTTTTGGACGTTCAACTAAAATCGTAAATTCTCGAAATGAGTAATGTTCATTTTTCTTGTGCGAGGGCGCGAGTTATAGAAGTTCACTAGTTTATATCTCATTTAATTGAATTGATTATGAATACAAAAAATAAACAACGGACTTATTATTAATATTTAATTTGCGTCCGCAGCCGACTTTATTCTACTGTATCACATTTGTTTGACCCTTTATACAACATATAATTTGAAATTTGATTTCCTTACTTATCACCTATAGAAAAAAGTATTAAGTAAAAGTAGTAATTACGCAAAATGTACGTGTAATACGAATTTCCATGCAAAATTAATTATTATATATTGTAACGGATTAACCCATTAAGTCCTGAACGGACACTTTTTCATCCCATTTTTCAGCGGTTATTTCTTCCATGAAAGCCGCCTCGAAAAAAATCAGCAGTACTTGTATCAGATGTGAAATTTTGTCAGCTTTCCAAATCCGTGATCAGAATTTTCAAAAAATGTACTTTGACAATGTTCTATTTGTTTATTTAAAAAAAACGCTTTTTTCGCTCCAATATTTTTTTTTACCAACATTTTCTTATCTAAATTCGACCTGTACCCCTCCGGTTGGGTCAATATAACGCGTCCATGGACCCTAATCTTCAAAACCCATACCTAGTAATTATGGATTTCAAGATGGCGGTGTCCAATATGGCGGCTTGAAGCCGAAAATTATCTGGCATTTCCTACTTACGCGGTCACAACTAACTTGTTTGATGGAATTTGCATGATAGGCGGTATATAAGGGTTTTTGGGGTCGCTGATTACGAATCCGTTATCAGATTTACCGAATTCGAAATGGCGAATCCAATATGGCGGACAAAAGTTTCCGAACTCCGTATTTTATCGTGAAAATTCGTAGGTATGAGTTTTCGAGGGCGCTGATTACGAATCCGTTATCAGATTTGCCGAATTCAAAATGGCGGATCCAATATGGCGGTCAAGTTTCCGAAGTCCGCATTTTTCCGTAAAAATTCGTAGGTAGGAGTTTTCGAGGGCGCTGATTACGAATCCGTTATCAGATTTGCCAATTTCAAAATGGCGGATCCAATATGGCGGACAAAAACTTCTGAATTCCGTATTTTTTCGTGAAAATTTGTAGATAGGGGTTTTCGAGGGCGCTGATTACGAATCCGTTATCAGATTTGCCGAATTCAAAATGGCGGATCCAATCTCACGCCGATATATTTATGATATTCTTCGTTCGTGAGCTCGTATGCACGAAAAAATGATAAAAAACGAATCGATTTAAACTAAAAAAGCGGTATCTCATCACTTCTCCAAATGCATTTTGTGCTGAAATTTTTACGAAAATATCCAACCGGCGCCGGTATAATTGTTATATTCTTCGTTTGTGAGCTCGGGCACATTTAATGATGGCAAAAAAATCGATTTATACTGAAAAAATAGACATGTCATCACTTCTCCAAACGCACTTTGTGTTGGAATTTTTACGAAAATATCCAACCGGCGCCGGTATAATTGTGATATTCTTTGTTTGTGAGCTCAGTCACATAGAATAATGTAAAATAAAATCGATTTCGACCAAAAAATGAACATGTCATCACTTCTTCAAACGCACTTTATGCTGAAATGTTTACGAAAATATTCAACCGACGCCAGTATAATTGTGATATTCCTCGTTTGTGAGCTCAGACACATAGAATAATGTAAAAAAAAAATCGATTTCGACCAAAAAATGAACGTGTCATCACTTCTTCAAAAGCACTTTATGCTGACATGTTTACGAAAATATCCAACCGATGCCTGTATAATTGTGATATTCTTCGTTTGTGATCTCGGGCACATCGAGTAGTGCCAAAAAAACGCCCGAAATAAAAAAAAAAATATGCGCGGATTATTATATATAATAATAATAATAATAATTATAGTGATCCGTCAATTATTGATATATCTCCGGATAGTATGGCTTGTGAAATAAAATCATTTACGAGCACGCGAGCCATAATATTCGAAGATATATGAATAATTGACGGATGACTATAATATTTGAATAATTAACACGGGATGGTTGTATTCTTGCAGTATAAGGTTCCAAAAAAATAAATATAGGGAAAAGTGGGGCAAAACGGATTTCCAATGCCAAAAACGGTCCATAACCTTAATATAGAAATGGCAAAGTAATTTTTTTTGGCGGCCCGTTTTGCCTCACCTTTCCCTACAGTTATTCACCGAAATCTAGGTAAAACATAATAAAACTTTCCAATTTTGACAGCTACTTACGTTTTCGTTAGAATCAAGTTGAATCTTGCAAACTCTTCTCTTGAAACTCTTCTCTCGGAAACAGCTTAAGGAGAAGTCAATAAACGAGAAGAAGCTTCTCTTAATACAGCTCAGAGGGAAGTTCTCTTCCACGGAAATGCAATGCAGCAATAAATTGCAGTCTTTTTTTAACTCAATCGTAGTATTTTTTCCGTTTTGGGTTAGACGTATTGAAAGTGCAATGATCTGTCAAAGATATCTGAACAGATGACAAACTCCGTTATCATATAATCATAGATTTCGACGACCTCTTCTTTCCCGGCGAAGAGGACGTTGGCGTCTCGTCGACGTCGGAAGTACATCGCGGATTCTCTTGCAAGTCTCCGCGCAACTGTCCTTCGTGCTATTGCTTCTGTTCGTCACGATCATCTTGATGAATCTTCTTGTCGGCATCACCGTTCATGACATAAAATGTCTTCAGAAGACGGCGGGCCTCGCTAAACTCGTTAGACAAACGAAACTCATCAGCGACGTCGAGAGCGCGCTTCTTCTTGCGCTGCTGCTCAATAAACTCACGAAAATCATGAGATGGACGACTCTCGCCTTGCCTTCGCCTCTGCGAGCTGTGCTCACGGTCCGGCTTCTGAATCCGAGACAGAACAGACTTTCGAGCGACGTCTTGGCCGCGGCTCACCGCGTCGCGAGAGACAGGACGATGGGAACAGCGTCGAGCAAGAGAAGCAGCAGCGTCGCCTGCATTCATAGAAAAGGCGACGCCCACTCGACTTTTCGCCGGACGGAAAACGAGATCGAGGACAATTTCGGGGAATTTGGCAAAATCGAAAAACTGTCACTGCACAACGAAATCGCTGATTTAACGAAGAGGTGCGAGGACACGCGAACTTTGATTCATGAACTCGGTGCGAGGACACGCGAACGTTGATTCAGGAACTCGCCATCGCCTTGGCTTTGGACGAACGATTCAATGCACAAACCCTTTTATCTTCTTCGTTTAAATCGTTTATCGTTCCCCATTTTTTTTGTCATTTTACAAACAAACAACTAATCTAATTTTTTTATTGCCAATTTAGGTACAAAACAAACAACTAATCTAAAAATGAATAATCTCTCTTAATTGCTTAACGATAATTTATATCAGATAATGTACAATTGAATTACAAGAGAACAGAATTACACGAGATGAAGTACAAGAGAATTTCTTTATGGACGAGGATTATCTGTGTTAAAGCGTCTCGCTAAAAGCGTTCAGCAACAGGCGCGTCCTAGCGCCGTTTGGCCTGTGGGCAACCACAGTTGTGCCTTAAATAAAATCGGGCGAGCGAACAGTACCTGCCACGGTCTACTTAGCAGGGAGTCTTAACTGTAATTTGGTTTATTGATAATTTTCTGACGTGATAATTAAGATCGGACGCGAACGGAGGAACGACTTGAAACAACGTAATACTAAACCCGTTATACATCTTTGACAAAAAATGTAATGTACTGTACTCTCGCGACTTTGAGTAGCAGCTATACGAAAAGAAAACAGCACTCGACAAACGGAAGAGATCAGCGAAGCAAAAATTAAAAAAAAAACCGAGAGATCAGCGAAGTATAAAAATTCGAAACGAAAGGTTGGGCTCTGAATTATTAATTTGTTTACAACTTACTCTCGTCAGTAATTACCCGCGCGGACCTATATTTTTTGCCTTTTCAAAACAATTTTTTGCAATCTCTCCGAAGAACATTAAGAGTTTTTTTTTTTCTCAAAGCAGAATTTTAAATGAAAAAAAATCTTGAAACGAAAAACCAACGAAATTGCCACAAGCAAGGCAGCACTCGACAAACAGAAAGAAAGAGATCAGCGAACTGTTCGAAACGAAAGTTTCGGCTCTGAATTAATACTCGCTGGTAACTTGCTCTCGTTAGTAATTACCCGCATAGACCTATTTTGCCTTTTCAAAACGATTCTTTGCAACCTCTACGAAGAACATTAAAATATTTTTCTCAAAGCAGAGGTTCAAATCTTTTTTTTAACTTCTCACGAAAAGGCAAAGAAAGGCCACAAGCAAGGCGCGCTCGTCATTCACGAAATGCGCTGTCTCTTGACTGGACGAGCTGTGATGTTCAGCATCTGAGAAGGAAGCATCGGAGGTCCGTTAGTTGCAACTATGTCCGCGCCAGATTCCACCTTCAGGCACAGCGATGGACTAAAAGTTAGAACTCCTGTAGCTTTGACCTGTGTCCCTTTCGTAAGTCCCTCGGCCAGTCCAGACAGAGAGGTGAGACGCAATTCTAATTTCAAGTCGCCGTTCGTGATGCTTCCGGCGCCAAATGAAGCATCGTTGCTGTAGTTTCTCGATTCACGGATTGTCAGCTTCAACCAGCCTACTATAGCTGAAAACAAAAAGAAATTGATGCGACAATATATAAAGATAAATAATTATTTTTCTCCCGACTCCACTGAAATAACCCTATTTCGCGTCCGCAACGCGGGCGGAAAATAGCTCATTTTTGACAAATGACTCACGCATGCGAAATACGATTTTATTTCCTCCCTAGGGAGGAAATCGGCTTATTCCTGCCCGGCGGGAGAAATGAAAATCACATTACGCATGCGGATCGTCATTTGTTAAAAATAACCTAATTTTCCGTCCCCGTTGCACACGCGAAATGGAGTTATTTTGCAGTGAAATCGGGAGAAAAGTATAGTACGCTACATGGGAGGGATGCAACTTTTCACCTCGTGTGAATTTCTGCCCTCGCTTCGCTCGGGCATCAAACTTCACACTCGGTGAAAAGTTGCACTTCCCTCCCTTGTAGCGTAATGTACTATTACTTACCGATCGTTTGACCGTCTTTATCTGGAATATCCTCCCATGGCGTTTCCGGAAGATTATGTCGTCGCGTTGGTTCCTCGATCCTTACTCCGATCTCGGTGATCGATGTACCCGCTTTGATCGTTAATTCGAAACCCACATTTCCGAGATTGTACCGCTGATTCGTAATTAATTTGGCCTCGGCACCTTCTACGAGGATAACCTTAAAAATCAGAAACCCATTCGAGTTTTATTGTCCTGAATGTCTTGACTTTTAGATTATGAAATCGAAATTTAAACACAAAAAACAAACCTTATTTTTTCTAACAAGATCCTCGACTTTTTCAATATTCTTCTCCCAAGCGATACACATGATTTTACTGCCGGTCTCGTTGGACAATATAAACTTGAAAACGTTCAAGCGACGACCTGCAGAACCCACGACTTGTCTACCCGGAACACGCTCTACGTACGCTTAAATCTCGCTATTTTAATAGGCAAATAGTTGCACATATTATTTTTTTAATTGTACATAAATTTATTACACTGAGAAAAAAAATTGTTGGATGGACAGAATCGGCGTACAAATGCGTTCAAACGAATATTTACTAACCTAAGTAACCTACGAATATTTACACCTAAATAATCAGTATATGTTCAAGAATTGCCTAGTTAAGTAACCAAAACACATTTGATGTAACAATAAATTTGGTTGTAAAGCAAACAAATATTCGTTTGACCGTATTTGTACGCCGATTTAGTCCACCAACGGGGGCATACGATAATACTCACACGTCCGTGTCCCAGGTCGTCGGGGAAGTTTTCACGTTCGCCGCAATACTTTCAATTGCGTCGTTGGACGAGTACTCAAACATTTTTTTTTTTATTTCTTGTGGTAGACGACGATTTTTAATTGGCGACGAAGACTCGACTAACGCGGGAACGATTCGTTGACGACTTTTTCCTCACCTAAATTACCATAACAATGTCGGTTGTTATGTTGGTGACACTATTTTTTTTCTCCTAGCGACGGGCCGACCAATCACAGCACGAATAAACCGGCCTCATTTCAATTGACTTCGATATTTCGATATTTCGAGTTAAAATCGCAACCATCTTTTTAAGTTAGGACTATCGTCCTAACTGCTTTAGTTACCGAGATAATTAATTTTTAACTCCCGACTGCCCCTCTGGGGCAAAAAAAAAGATGGGAGTTTTGCGTTTCATGGCGATCAGCTGGTTTGAGCGATTTCTTTGTAGCTAATGTTTTCGAAAACGGTAAAAAATTACTTGACCAAATTCTGTATGTCGGTTCTATCTTTATCTTTATCTTTATTGCTTCTCAAAGGAGCATATAATTATGCTTCTACAGCAAGGGGGGTTACATAATTGTTGGAGGGAGGATCACAGAATAGATAAATAAATAAATATACGTATAGAGGAGATGACTAATAGCGCTGGTTGTGTAGATTGCACGGAGAAACGCGCATATCTCTAGCTATCTACAAATCTTAAGTGTACATTTTGTGTTATAATAGAGGCTTGATTGGTACGTGCGAAATTGGTACATTGGTATAAAGAGTTCAGGTATATATAACAATTCTTATTTATAACGAACATTATACGGCAGTTGCGAAGGCTCTCATAAGGCATTAGACTTTTTACAATATAAAAATACGACATTTTACAGTGGAGGGTGTCCGTAGGGGACAGAAGCCTCTTTAATTGCACTTCTTTAATCTCACCAACCATAATATTGCTAAGGTAATAGTCTCGGTATGGACGGTCAATTGGACAATTCGCAATGAAGTGGAGAACAGTTGTAGGTCCAGTCCACCAGCGCATTCTTTATGTCTGTTAAGGTCGTTTATTCCATCAATGTTTATGCCAATTGTGATGTATTGAGTTTATATTTTAACAGTTGGTAAATCTGTTTCGTCAGAGTAGCGGCGCATGCGTATTACACGCCTTTGATTACACGCGCTAGTAAGCGAGTCGAGACGGCATTCGCTCGGTAGCCCCGCCCTCGGCTACACACAAAATAAAGTACTCTCAAGCAACTATTCATATATCTATTTTATTGGTATCTGAAGTTATTATATTTGGCGACGAGGATAATTTGGTAGCGAATCACGCAAGGTGCGTTTTTGATTTCCATAGTGGAATTTTAAAATATAAAAGAAGTAATTTAACGTCATGGAGAAGGAGAGATTGCTTTTGGAGCAAGAAAAAGCTCAAGTTGCTGAGAGAAGAAAAGCGGCGGAACACCAACTACTTGAACAAGAAAAATTACGCCAATCTCTGAGGGAAGGACAGGAAAAATTGCAACAATGGGAGGAACAACTCAGGCTGAACGAGGAAGAAATTTCCAGAGAACGTGAACGACTTCGAACTCAAGGTCAGCAACAGGCGATGCTTGTGGACTCGAATCAACACCAGGCAGTTGGCGGACAGAGCATGTCAACAAACTCGCAACCGCAAGTACAGATCGTTTCTTTCTGAATATCGTTTTGGCGAAGACTGGGAAATTTATGAAGAACGTTTAACACAATATTTCCTTGCCAACAACGTTCCGGAAGAAAGGCGGGTTGTCGTGTTAATTACCCTGGTCAGTCAAGAGGCTTATACTGTGAATTCTATGATTTCTTTTTATGTAACCCTGACACAAATAATATAACAAACACAAATAAATATCATTTTAAAAAATACATTATATATATTTTTGCTTTCAGTTTTGCTTCCTTGTCATTTTTCACTCCGCAATTTCAGCTTTTACAAATTTACTTGTTTCAAATTTTACCATTCCTCTTCAAAATATCATCACACATACATCAACACACAAATCACTCTCTCCTTCATTCAAATTAAATAGTTATAAGTCCGCGTACATCAGTGACCGTTTATTATCTTGTGGATTCCGAGAGTGAGAGACAGAAATTATAGTTTACTCATCTTCGAGAATAAGTCGGTCGAAATCCCTCGTTGGCTCTTTCATGTGCTCTGGGGCTCGCAGTCCGTCAAATGAGTTTTGGATGCCCTGATGATTTAGGAGTCAATCGGCTGGCCAAGCGCGATCCTGGGACGTTTGACACGTGGTGATTGCCTCGCTGGTCCCGGCACCTTCGTCATCGGAGCTGCGTCGGCTGTTCGTGTTGTCGCCTCGTCGTCCCCAGAGCGAAAGAGGCCGAATTTACTAATTTCTCGGGCTCGTTGCTTCTCTCCCCACTCTCTCACATTGTCGCACCGAGGTCACGTGCTTATTCGGGTTCGCGCGATAATTCAATTTGTATTTTTCACCTTACAATACAATTTTGAAAAATCTGAGTGATCCGGTTTTACCGGCTTCTCGAGGATTTAAAGACCTCTGTGACATCCTGAAGAAGCATTTTGCTCCGAGAATTTCGGCTTTTAAGGAGAGAGTCGATTTTTATAATTTACGCCAGGGTGATAACGAGACGGTAAATTCTTGGTACGCAAAAATTAAAACCAAGGCGGTTAATTGCAAATTTGGTGCTCTGTTAAGCGACAAAATCAAGGACAAATTTGTCACGGGTCTTAAAAGAGGTCCTATTCTCGATAAAGTCTGCGAGATGGAGCCTACTGCGACCTTGGAAACTATTCTGGAAGCGGCGAGAAACAAAGAGGCAACGCTACGAGAGTCGACCACGAGATCGGATTACAACATTAATCGAGTTCGTCCCTTTGGAGCAAACGGGAATTCAAAGAAGACAGCGCAGTCGGATAGCAAGGTCAACGGGTCGAGGGTTTTGAACAACACTTCGAAGTCAACAAAGGAAGCTAAGTGTAACCACTGCGGCGGAGTTAGGCATAATTTTACATTTTGTAAGTACAAGGAGTACAAATGTGAAATTTGAAAAAAAATTTGACACTTGGCTAAAATTTGTCGACAAAAAAATTCTCACGCGAGTCAAAATTATTTAGAAACGACGAATGACGACGAGTCAGATTTTGTAGATATATATCAATTGGCGAACTCGAGAGAATTTATTGATCCGGAGCTGAGAACGATTTGTATTCAAGGAAATTCTATTGAAGTAGAAATCGACTCGGGGGCTGGCAGATCTGTTATGACCGAGGGATTATATAGAAAAAAATTGGCCGGTTGTCCGTTGCTTCCTACGTCTGTTGAGGGAGCGTCACAGTGTGAAATAAAAAAAAAATCGATTTTTTTTTTTTTTTTTTTTTTCATTATCGGATAGTATACACGGTTATAAACATTCTGTTAAATTTTTTTATCGAAATTCGAATTATTTCGGTCGCTACAGCCTTTCTTAGAGAAAGGGATTGCAGCGTGACAGTGGCGTGTGCAAACTTTAAACGCGTTTTTCTCGGAATGTTGTTTTTCAAAACGGTGTCCACTCTCAAATGAAGAGTTATGAAGATATCGATTTCAAATTTTGAGAGAACATTTCTAACGTCATTCTCTATCGCGCTATGAAAGCTTTTTTTTATTAAATCTTCCTATTTTTTTTTACGAAAGACTGTCGAAAAAAAGGGCTAAATTCGATAATTTTCGTTCAAACCGCCGCCATTTTGTCAAATTTCAAAAAAAAAAGAAGCTCCCGTAGCGCGATAGCGAATTTCCTACAGATTAATAATCTTTTTGAAATTTTGGGGTCAGATCAAAATTGCGGCCGCAATCGTGGACATAATGCAGGACCTTTTTTTTACACGAGCTATTTAAACAATTTATATCATTATTATACATTAAAGAAATGTTTTCGGAGGGTCACACTGTGACGATCCCTTAAGCTGAAAATGTACGGTAATAATATTTTGAACCCGATAGGTCAGATAGAAGTCGAGATGAATAATAATGGCAGAGATGTTCGTGGTACCTGGATTCTTGTGAAAGAGGGTACTAGGCCGTTGCTTGGACGAGATCTCATGAAGGTTATGGGATTTTATATTGCGTCAGTTAACGAAATTAGAGCGGACGACGAAATTCAAAGGCTGGTTAAACAATTCGGTTCTCTATTTGACAATAAACTGGGCGAATACAAATATGAGAAAATTGATATTAAATTGAAGGAGAACGTTCAGCCGATTTTTTTAAAGCCGTGGCCGGTTCCATTAGCGATTCCAAAGAAATTAGATCTGCAATTAAATAAATTAGAGAAGGACGGAGTAAGTGAATTGCGAACCAGTAACCCGTGTGGTACTCCTTTAGTGCCAATTTTGAAAGAAGACGGAACAATTAGAGTTTGTGCTGATTACAAAATTACGGTTAATAAAGTTATTGAAGATGTTAAGTATCCACTTCCTCGTATTGAGGAGCTTTTCGCGGCTCTCAGTGGAGGAGAAAAATTTACTCAATTGGATATGACAGCGGCTTACAATCAATTGGTTTTGTCAGATGAAGGGTACAGTCTTTTGGCCTGGAGTACCCACCGAGGTATTTACGTTATGAATAGTGAAACGTTTCGCGATTTTGTGAACCGCGAACGCGAGGGGAAGGGGCTCGCTCGCTCTCTCAGCGGCGGGCGAGTCCCGTTCAGTGCTGGACCGGACAAGGTTAATTCTGGGGTAGGCGTCTGGATGTGGCTTTTAGGTGTTTTTAGGAGGTGCCTCAGGTCAGGTTTTGCTATCAAGAGTCAGCCTTCTTCATCATCGGCACTCGGTAGGAGTGTACTTGAAGGCAAATAGTGGTGCAGGACGTAAACGGGAGGTAGAGAATGGGTGTTGGGATCTCTCAAGCCCTGCCTGTTACTGACCGATAACCTGATGAGGAACTAGTCCTGGTTGTGTGATCACGAAATTATTAATTCACTCGATCGCTGGATGCTCTCGAGTGGAGCTCTACACTCAATTTTTATGATTGCTAGCTGGTTCTAGACTTGATCCAGTGAAGCCGGATCGTCGTCTCATGCAGACCGAAGTCTGAGTTGTTTGTTTTGCTATTGTATGATTCGTGCACTCGCGAGATGTCCGCGCACGGAGCTTAACACTCAATTTCCTTAATGATTAGTATCGCGTTACGCTGCCGCGATTTGTGGCGCCGCGTAGCCTGCTACGCGGCGTGCTACTCAAACGGGAGAAGCCCGGGTTAATTTTCCTATTCCTTTAGTTAAGTATTCGTGCGCTCGCAAGACGTCCGCGCACGGAGCTTTACACTCAATTTTGTTGACTTGTTTGGTCGCGTCGCGACTGTTGACACTGCTTAGCCTGCTAAGCAGCGTAATCTGAAACGGGAGAAGCCCGATGTTTTCTCGTTATGATTTTTACAATTTATTTACGTCCTAAGTGCTCTTCGGACGTGGAGCTTTACACTCAATTTAGAACTTTCTCGTGCGCCAAGTATGCGCCGGACGTTGCGATGTCCCCTACTCCCGTGCACTGGATCTGCGTGCGTTTTGTTCGTCTACTGAATAATTTACCCTAACGCGTTTTCGGCCACGTTGGGTAATTACCACGGATGATTGCCAGGCGTACGCCGGACGTTGCAATTTTCCCTACTTCCGTGCACTAGATCTGCGTGCGTTCTGATCGTCTACTGAATAATTCACCCTGACGCGTTTCTGGCCACGTTGGGCAATTACCACGGAAGATTGTCCTCAGACACGGACGAGCGAACAATACTCGATCGCTGCTCGGCCGCGAGTTGTCATCATCGGACTTGGCGGATGGATGGCCAAGAATTTCGGAGGATGATTTGAAGTACAGGGAGGTGCGACGACGTTGTTCTATCGCTGTACGTATGTGATTGCGGCGTATCGGGTCGGCGGAGACGAGCGACGAAGCGTGTTACTGCTCGCCGCGTTTCCCTACAAGATGTGGTGGAGGGAGGGGCTGCCGCTCTTCAGCGACAGGCACCGAGGTGCGGAATTCGTTCCGATCCCGCGAATCAAGGGCCCCGCACACCCAACCGCCTACAGGATCCTCGATAAACCGGGCTAGACGCTGGGTTTCAGACGTTCTGCTTGGAGCCTTTGAGACACGGGTGAGTGACGCGCACCTGTGTGCGATTCGCCACGCGAACACACACACACACCCAACCACAGACGAATCTGGACTCCCGATTCGAATGCCGGGTTTCAGGTGTTTTCTCGTTCACTCACTGGTCGTGTCTTTATGGCTCCACACGCCTGTGTGTGTGTCCGCTCGGCGGCCCACACACACACCCAACCACGTGTCGCCCGATCTACGTCGGGTGGTCCTGCGCAGGGTTTCAGGCGATCTGCCGGCACGTCGCTGGTGTAAACGAACGAGTGCCGCACGCCTGTGCGTAGAACCCGAGCTCGCGGCGATGCGGAATATTCAAATTCCGCGACCACGTGCGTGAGAACTGTGCGGCGGAGCTTTGGCTCGACGTCGACAGACTCGGGTCTAGTGCTCTCGACTTCGGCCTCGAGAGCTATTCTGAATTCGAGTCGAGAGACTTTTTGCAGCTTCGACAATTTCCTGGGCCCCGCTAGCTATAAGCGGATTCCAGCAAATTGTGTTTTCGCCAGCTAATTCAGTGAGATTGGTTAATGCGCGCCATGCGCTTTGGCCAATTATTCTCGCTGAATCTTCACCACTTGATATCCTCGAGAATTCGGTGTGGTCACGCAAATTGCGCTCGACATCGAATTCTCCGGATTTATTTCACTTCTCGGACTCTGATCGAGAATCCGGATTTAGGGTTAGATAAACGAGCGGAGATATTTGCGAGTGTTCGTCGTAAAAACGACGGTTTATCTACGTTAAATTGCGACGAGTCGTCCACGCTGAGTTGCGATGAGCTGTCCCACGCTCCTCCAGGCTCGTCGCCGCCGATCTCCGACGCCGCTTCACTTCCTCGATCCGGATATTCTAAGTCCACCACGTTGGTCGTTGGCTTATAGTAGGGACGGCACTGATACACTTAGGCGCTGGTACGCAGCGCGTGACTCCGGTTCGCTGACGTTGTCGAAGAAGAAGAGTGAGCCGGCCGCCGCGGCGTCGCCTTTTATATGCTCGGTTTGCGAGGATAGGCGGGGAGGTGCGACGCTCTGCCACGTCGTCGCGTGCGCGGTGAGGCGGGGCGGCGGCGGCAGATCGCTCGGCGCGTGGCGTGATATTCCCGCGCTCTGATTGGCTGAGCCGGAAAAGTTAATTTATTGGCTTTTCCGCGCGATGGAAATGTTGTTCTCCTACGTTATTGTTTTGCCTTGATTTTTCCGCAGGTGTAATAGGCCAGGTTCAGCCGAAATTATCGGATTAAATGATGTTTTGGCGGTTTTTTATGTTGTCTCCGGTTGTATGTCGTTTTAGAGGCCTTGACACGACAGCGCGTGTTTCATATGGTAGAAAGGTGCTAGTGCGCGATTTTTAGTGGTATAATTACAGCCGCTAGCGATTTATTCCGTTTTAATGAATTTTGGCTGGTGACGTCGTGGCCTTGACTACTGCTGTGCGCGCGCGCGTGCCTTTCGCCTAAGGCGGACGCGAGATGGGGCTGCGCGCGCGTCGCGGCCGTTGGTCAGGCCGCACGCTGCTGGCGTCGCGGGATCGCGGTTACCGGCGCGGGTACTTGTGCGCGCGCGAGCGCGCGCTCGTGCTATAGTGCGCGCTCGGTTTGGTGTGACGCGGTATGCATCGCGTCACAATAGATTACCTTTTGGAATTAAACCGGCGTGCTCCATTTTTGAAAAAATACACTGAGAGAAAAATATAATTGGATACACTAAATTTTCAAATAAACCATTTATTTGAAAATATTCAAGTGCAAGGTGTATTTGAACCAATCATATATTTAATTTCTTAGTTTGTAGAATGAAATAAAAAATGCATTGAATTCACAAAATATATCTTTTTTTTTACTAAATATTCTGTTGATTCAATAAAACTATGTTAGAAATGCGTCAGACAATATACGTATTCACATTATGTCGTCAATCCTATCAAGTAAATGTATCGTCACATCAAAACACTATTTGTTTAAATGTACGAAATATTTATTTGAATCATTTTAATATTTAATTGCTTCGATTAAATGGGTTTTCGAAGGAAACATACTCCCGATATATTTTTGAACCAACTAATTGAATGAATTTGTCTATTTACTGTA
The DNA here is from genome assembly GCA_964034905.1 of Itoplectis maculator. Taxonomy (NCBI): domain Eukaryota; kingdom Metazoa; phylum Arthropoda; class Insecta; order Hymenoptera; family Ichneumonidae; genus Itoplectis; species Itoplectis maculator. The sequence goes on along the minus strand of CAXITY010000020.1, from coordinate 15,703 downwards.
GTGTATAAAATATGTGTTAACACACAAAATGGTTAGTAGTGGGCACGCCCAAATACAATTGTGTACTTTGGGTACAAAACAATAATTCAATTATTTACAAATCTCAACCAAATCGTATTGGGATGAACCGAGCAAATTATGCTTTGTGTTCAATTCAGTGGCTCGGTATGTACGTCTTACAATCGGACATTACGTGCCCGTTAAACGAATTATATACGGCTAGCTTCTTTTGGGATATGAATCTTCAATTTTCCGTTTCTTCGATTTCAAAAGTATGTACATGACTAGAAAGACGTACTGTCGCCATCTCTCGAAATATAAAATAAATATCCTCATTTTTATCTAAAACAACATAGCGAATTTTTCCGAAATGAAGGAGAATTCCGTCGTTTCGTACAGCAATAAACATGTCTGGCTGATACCCCGTGCCATTAATGTTAATCCAACTAACGATAGTATAGTCCTGGTGATCTTTGCCGCAGAGTAATATTTTTTTTAAATATTCGTAATCGTCTACAAATGGCAGTTTTGTGTCTCGTTTTACGCCGACAGACACTCGATCTGAAAGTCCGTCATTCTTTAGAAAACGGTGACATACGTCGAGTTGATTCTTTAATGCTATGGGAGGGATTCACGGGATTCACTACTGCCGAAAACAAGCGAGCGCATCGACCTGCTCCTCGTTCCTCGCCACGTTTCCGCGATTTTATTGCAATTGATTAGAACGTTAATTTTGCGAGAAAAACTATCGCTGACGATCGATTATTTTGTTCGATATATCTCATATGTATAGCTATATTTTATATACTGTTTCCTCATAGAGGAAGCTTTGTTTTCGTGAAAAGAAAAATGCGTATGTGTTTGGCAGGCAGCAATTCGGCTCACCGATACCGGTTGATTTTATCAACGAAAACATTTCCGGTAGATATACATTTAATACGGAGGGCTCTATTAATTTAAATATATATTGAATCTATATCATTATTTGTTTAATTGACTCAACTAAATATACGGCTACTTTAATTGTACCTTTTTATTGATTCCAATAAATTGGTTCCTTAGTCGTTGTTTTCAATTACATTATTCAGTGAATTCTATTAAATATTTTACAGTTGCCATAAAACATACAATCTGCTCAAATAAGGCATAATCGAATCAACTCGATTTTTTCTATGAAAACAGTTTCACACGTATACAGGTTTAGTTAAGTGGTTCCATTGATTCAAATATATATTAAATCCATACAATAATTTATTTATTCGACTGAACGAAATATATAGCTACTTTAATTGAACTGGTTCTTTTCATACAAATAATTCGGCTGTTTTATATAGTTCATTCAACGCAATATATTGGTATTTGGACGACACGTATAGTTGCTTTAAATACAAGATACTTGAATCAATTATAAATATTTCAAATAAATGATTTGGTGTATCCAATCATATTTTTCTCTCAGTGTAGTTGGAAAGGTTTTGCTGGGTGCAGACGGAGGAATACATTTTTTAGATGACATCGTTGTAACGGGAAGAACGAAGAAAGAACATTTAGAAAATTTACGTGAAGTTTTTCGGCGGTTGCAAGACGCCGGATTTAAATTGAATTTTAAGAAATGTTCGTTCTTCAGATCCGAAATTCGTTATTTGGGTCACATAATTGACAACAAGCAACCCGGTCGCCCCTGCGGGACGCCGGGTTGTTGTTGGAGGGCTTCGCCCCCCAAACCCCCATTGGGGGGCTCCGCCCCCCAAACCCCCCGAAAATGACCCTGCGGCAAAAATGTCCCGAAGGGACATTTTTCCCTGGTGTCATTTTAAGGCACTCGCACGGTCGTCGCGCTCCGCGCTCCGCAGGGGGTCGTTTGGACGTCGCGCTTCGCGCTCCGCACAGCGCCGGTCGGACGTCGCGCTTCGCGCTCCGCACAATGCCGTTGGAAAGTCGCGCTTCGCGCTCTACACGGTGGCGTTCGGACGTCGCGCTTCGCGCTCCGCACCGTGCCGTCCGGACGTCGCGCTTCGCGCTCTGCACGATGCCATCCGGACGTCGCACTTCGCGCTCCGCACGTTACCTTTCGGAGGTCGCGTTTCGCGCTGTGCACGATGCGGTTCGGACTAGAGACGTGAGCGGTATACATGACCAGTAATTTTACGATTAAAAATGTATTAATGTAGGTAATTATCACTCTAAAATGATCTTATGGCAAATATAAGAGAAGAAATATCTGAATTGAGATAAAATATGAGTACGCTGTAAGTTATAGCCAAAGTCAAGTACGCAGTGGAAAAATATTCACTTGTTCACCTAAGTAGAGTTCTTCATTACCGACACATGCAGCTAACTGTGTCGGTATATTGGAGTTCTCTAGAATTCAATCTATAGCCGCCTCGTTCACAGATAGTTTTCGCCTCTTAAGGGGCTGCTGGAGTAGATTTTTTTACCGACTGGTCGGTAAAAAAATCTATTCCAGCAGCCCCTTAATATTTACCAGTCGATATCCACATGATGTAATGATTATTAAGCTTATTAAGAGACGAAAACTATCTGTGGACGAGGCGACTTTAGATCGAATTCTAGAACTCCAATATACCGACATGGTTAGAAGCATGTGTCGGTAATGAAGAACTCTACTTAAGTGAAAAATATTTTCTGTCAAAATCCCATTCGGGAGAACGGACTTTCGAGTGTTCGATACATTCAGGCAAATGGTGCATTCGGGAACATTACAATTCTGTTGAAATGAAATTCGGTATTTTCATCCGTTCGGCATAAAAACTTTTCGGCGTTTTCACCGTTCGGCTAATAAATATTTCGGTATTATGACTCGTCGGATCTTTTCTCATTCGGGTGAACGGTCAATCGGCATTTATAAATTCGCGCGTTTAGTACGTTCGGCAATCGTATTTTTTGGTCGAGTGACGGCAAGCCGTCAGCGCGATTGCGGTCGCGGCGTGAATTATGAATCAGATGACAATCGTGAAACACCTGAATTTGTTGGGTTCTATTTTTTATAGTAGTAAATTAATTTAATAATTGAGTGTAAAAAAATGTTAGAAATCAATAAAATCATGAATGCAGGTATTATATGGTAATTACGTGATGATTTACAATGAGTAAATAAAATTGACAAAAACATTAGCAGTGACAAGTGAAAATTTACAGACGAAACCAGACAATAAATAGTGAATACAGTTATGAGTGCCAGTGAATAAAAAATAACGAATAATTTATTGAAAAATATACATTTCAAACATATATAGTTCCGTAGAGAAGGTGTCACTATGTTTTACGAATTTTGTGTTTAGGTTATGTTTATACTCATATTTCAGTTTGGTATATTAATTATGAATTAATAATACAATAAAACTGTATCAGTGCAATTAATAAATATAAAAATTGAAAAATCATTTCGGAATCAATTATTTTGACATTATAATATGTGGAATGTACAGCGGATAATTATTTTGAAGAGAAAAATATTATTGTTATCATAATTGTGAAATTAATTAAAATTGAATATTTTGATTCTATTATGGTAGGTAATCATCATTCTAAAATGATCTAAGGGCTAATATGAGGAAAGATACATTTGAATTAAGGTAAAATATGAGAACGCTGCAAGTTTTAGTCAAATCACTTTATTGACTGCGAAGACTGACAGCCGGACACAATTTTCAATTTAATGATTTGAGTGTCTTAGGTATTCACCACTTAAAAAGTGTGTAAGAAAAAAACTAAAAAAAGTGCATCAAGATTAAGTTGAATTAGAATTATGTAGCAAGTTTCAGCCAAATTCTTCCATCGATGGCCAAGATTGAGACCCGTATACAACTTGACGACCAAAAGTGCCAAATTTCTTCAAGTGAACTCCTGTATAAAATGATTGGAAAATTAACACACTTCATGGGCATACTTCCCAGTGCTAGACTAAGAAATATTCCAAATTTCAACTTGTTCGCTCTGTTCAGTCCAGAGCCACTAAGTGATACGGACGTCCGGGTAACACAAAATCTTGTCTGAAGGAAAAAATGTCTTTAGTAATGCAAATTCCTTATTATTTTATGTCAAGAATATGTATTTTAGCATGCTTAAGAAATGTGAACTAAAAAGTAGTGGATAAAATAAAATTATATTAACATTTTCCTTAAAAAACGTATTTACACCCTTGGACAGCGAATTCAATAGGCACTCTTGGTGCGTTTTCTTAAAACGTGAGTGCCTAAAAATGGATTAGGGAAAAACCCAGAAAAAATCGAGGCAATTATGAAGGTGCGTAGGCCGTCTAATGTCTCGGAGGTTCTTTTGGGTATGGTCAATTATTACGCGAAGTTTGTACCTAGAATATCGGATATTTTATCGCCAATTTATGAGCTGTTGAAAAAGAAGGATTTTAATTGAAGCAAAGAATGTGAAGAGGCTTTTAATAAGATTAAGTTAGAGATGACGGCTGATCGTTGTTTAATTCATTTTAATCCAGATTTATAAATTAAATTAGTTTGTGACGCGTCGAAAATCGGTATTGGAGCCGTTCTTTTACATGTATTGCCGAATGGTACCGAAAGGCCAATATCTTTTGCGTCAAGGATTTTGCGTGACGCGGAAAAGAATTATTCAGTTATTCATAAAGAGGCTCTGGCAATCTACTGGTCTGTTAGTAAATTTTATCAGTATTTACTTGGAAATGAATTTGTGCTTTGCTCGGATCACAAGCCGTAGCAGGCGCTTTTTGGTGAGGAGAAAGGTATTCCGCAGATGGCGGCGGGGCGTTTGCAGCGGTGGGCGCTTTTTTTGAGCGGGTTTAAGTACAAATTCAAATACATTCGAGGAGAATTGAATAATGGAGCAGATGGATTGTCCAGACTGTCTTTAGATGGAGTTAAGCCTCAACAAGAGGCCGGCGATTATTTTCATTTTGTTGTGGAAGAACGCGTTCCAATTTCGGTTGAGCGATTGAAAATCGGTACGAGACAAGCTTGTGAGTTGAGTAAAATTTATGATTATTGTCGGTACGGTTGGCCGGAAGTAATTGATGATATGTTAAAACCGTATGCGAATAGAGCGAATGAGATTTCAATTGAGAAAGAAGTTTTGATGTGGGGTTTTAGAGTAATAATTCGTGAAAAATTGAGAATAACTATGTTAAAAGAGCTTCACAATTCGCATTTAGGTATCGCTAAAATGAAATCGCTCGCGCGCCAGTGTTGTTGGTGGCCGGGACTTGATAAACAAATCGAGGAATTTGTCAAAAGTTGTACAGCGTGTATGTCTACGGCCAATCAATCGGAAAAAGCATCTTTGGTTAAATTTCGCGAAGGTACCTTTCCGTATGAAAGAATTCATATTGATTTTCTCCCTGGTGGGACGGTACACGATCGATTACACGATGAAATCAATGGCCAAATGCACGTTCAAATACGCGCGTGTAATGCCTTCATCTATTTGACCGTGTAATTTTAAGAAAATACACGGTCAGATTTTTTTGGACCCTCTATTTGTGCGTTTGTTTGTACGTGCATTTGCGATTAAATCCACGGCGCCCGGACCCTGTATACTTATGCGTTTATTTGTACGGGCATTTGCGATCAAATTTACGGCGCCCGGACCGTGTATTTGTGCGCTTATTTGTACGTGCATTTGCGATTGAATCTATAGCTGACCGTGTATTTTCTTAAAATTACACGATCAAATAGATGAAGACATTACACGCGTGTATTTGACCGTGTAAAGTGGCGTGCATCGTCCCATCAGGGCTTGGTCCGTTTTATGGAAAAACTTATTTTTTGGTAATAGACGCCTATTCGAGATGGCCTGAAGTTTTCGAAATGTCGAAAACGGATTCAAAAAGTACTATTGAAAAATTGAGAGAGTGCTTTGCGAGATTTGGTATACCAAAAATTATTTTTTCCGATAGTGGCAAACAATTTATTTCGGCGGAACTCGAGCAATTTTGTAAAAAAAATGCAATTGTTCATCGAACATCGGCTCCGTATCATCCGGCCACGAATGGCTTGGCGGAAAATGCGGTAGGCTCTTTTAAAAGAGGTGTTAAAAAGGCGTTATTCGATTGTAGTGACAAGGGTGTTAGCGTACCTACTATTATTAATAGATATTTATTGACCTATAGAAATGTTGCGCATTTGACGACTGGTGAATCACCTATGTTGGGCAGAAATGTGAGAATTCGACTTGATTTAATAAAAAATAAAAATATTGAAAGACAAAGAGAGAGGCAAATTTGTAACTTCAAGGGGAAGAGAGATGTAGTTTTCGAGCAAGGAGAAATTGTGTATGCGAAGGATTATAAAAATCCGCAGAAGTCTACGTGGTGTAGAGCAAAAATTCGCCAGCGTTTAGGCGATCGTTTGTATATTTGTGTTCCTGAAGGAAATTGTAATGTTAATTGAAAGCGACATGTTAATCAGTTGTTAAAAGCGGGTCGATTTTACGAGGATGAGTGTGGCGAGAGTTTTAGAGCTGAAAATGATTGTTATTTGGACAATGAATATTGTGAGTCACAGCCTGTAATCGATAGGACTCTGTTAAGTCCGAGTATGGATGGATTGGTGGTCAGTGATAATACGTCGGAAAGTGTACCACTTGATTTTGACGAAAATCCAGTTAAACCTGCGGAAAAGTTTTGTGCATCGTGTGCCATTGCTCGAGAGAAGCCTTCTGATTCAGTAATTTTGTGCGATGACGGTGTTATTAAAAGACCAGTTACTCCAAAGGACTTGTGTAAGAAATTTGTGAAGAATCCGAATTTAAATATTAATCAGTGACCGAAACGAACAATTAAGCCTGTTGTAAGATTAAATCTTTAAAAAAACTGTTCAGCGCTGTAATTGTACCTTTAAGTTTAATAATTATCTTAAAGGGGAGGAATGTGATGTATTGAGTTTATATTTTAACAGTTCGTAACTCTGTTTCGTCAGAGTAGCGGCGCATGCGTATTACACGCCTTTGATTACACGCGCTGGTAAGCGAGTCGAGACGGCATTCGCTCGGTAGCCCCGGTCTCGGCTACACACAAAATAAAGTACTCTCAAGCAACTATTCATATATCTATTTTATTGGTATCTGAAGTTATTATACCAATAGAACCCCTCAGTCTAAAAAAATGCTCGAAGTCTGATATGTATAGCAAGAATAAAAGTGGGCTCAGTGTTTCCACTTGAAGGACCCCTTCTGTCACCTGAAAATCGGACGACAGAGCGTTCCCGACCTTAACTTGGACTCGAGCTTGGTCGTATACAGCTTTCATTATTCTAATCATTTTAATCCTGAGCCCTGAACGTGATAATTTTGCCCATAGGTCGTGATGTCAATCGTGCGTTTGAAGTCTACAAAGATTACGTAGACCTCTTCGCCTAGTCTTACCAGAAGCTGTATAGTCGAAATCAACGTAAAAATGCCGTCGACGCAGCTTCGGCCCCTGCGGAAACCAAGTTGCGCTTCAGGAAGAACCTGACAAGCTTCAGCCCATGCTTCAATCCTATTGTTCAATACTTGTGTCAACACTTTTGTAGTAGAGTTAACGAGGGCTATCCCACGGTAGTTCAACGGGTCGTTTTTGTGGCCTTTTTTAAAAATCATCGCTAGAGTATGTCGATTCTATGACAAGCGTCTTTGTCAAGCGTCAATGTCTTTTTTTATAAATTGAAGCGATAAGTTGTCAATCGCGTCGATAAATGCATTTTGCAAATCGCCTGTTTTTAAGATTTTAATTGGGCGTAAAAAATGGCTGTATTTTGATATCTGGGACGCTAGAATTTGACCGTAGTTATCATTCTTGGACCAAAACATAACAACAGCGGAAATTTTCCGCTGTAGAAAGTAATTTTTAACTTTTTTTTTTTTTTTTTTTTTTTTTTTTTTCATAAAAAACACTATACACAGTACTGTAGGAGTGGAGAATGTCCACTCTAAGCAGAAGAAAGCGCCATCAAGGAAGAAGTGACCAGCTCTCTTCGGAGCCACCATGGACATGAACAGTTTATTGATTGATTTCTTTCGCTTATCGAGTTTCAGTTTGTTTGCGATGTTCAAAGCGACAACGTGTATCACGCAATTTTTACTTAAAATAAATCACTATCCGGATTTCGGCATGTGATCATACAGTACTAAAGCGAAAATTTTCGGCTGTAGAAAAAAATGTTTCATTTTTTCCATAAAAAATACTATACAGGGTGTCCCTTTTATCGCTGCCATCCGAAATAACTCGGCAATTATTGACGTTACAGAAAAATGTTTCAGACAAAAGTTGTACGGTATGAAGGGAGCCATCAAATGCGATATTTTTTTTTTATTTCAGTGGAGGCACTGACGCACAGTGAAGGTCACCTCCACTTTTTTAAATGGAAACATATTTTTTTTTTCGACTATCTTGTAGAGGACCTCAAGCCGCATAAAAAATATTAGGGGGTCAATGTCATATAAGGTCATTTAAAGTAAGTATCGATGATGCAAATCTAAATATCTAGGATCACTATCAAATATTTGGTGGTGATCCGAGATATTTAGATTTGTATTTCATTTTAATAGGTGTTCGGAATTCGCTTGAAATAAGAGGTATCTGAGATCGTCATCGTCGACAACACTTCGAATATCTTCTGTTTATTTACAAACCCGCGTTAGTCTTAATCGAACGTAATAGCTCAATCGCGGTCGTCGCTCAGTTTGATTTCGCAATTGGATAAGAGCTTTTCGTATTTTAAGAATGTACCGGCAATTCGAAAGAGTAGACATGATCATGTGTTACGGTGAAGCTAAAAAAAATTCAACAAAAGCGCGTTTGTTGTATGCTGTGCAATATCCAGATCGACAGTGTCCAGGGCGGCGAACGTTTGACGCGGTAGTCTCGTTATTTCGCGCGACGGGTAGTGTTAATCCGGCTGAGAAAAAACGTCCTAAAACGCGAACCACGGAAGATGTGGAAATTGATATCTTGAGTGCCGTTGCTGTAAACCCTGATGTTAGTTGTAGGACTTTAGCAGAACAATATCCGATTTCAAAATCAAGTGTGTGGAGAATCCTCAATCGTCACAATTTCCATCCATACCGAATGTCGCTGCATCAGGCTCTCGAAGCGAATGATTTTCAAAACCGCATCAACTTTTGTCAGTGGGCACAGCAGCAACTGCGGGTGGATGAACAATTTTTTAATTCCGTATTATTTACTGACGAGTCAACGTTCACTAACCATGGACAAGTGAACACGCACAATATGCATTATTGGTCGGAGGAAAACCCCAGATGGCTAAGACAAGTTGTTCATCAACGACCGTGGAGTGTCAATGTGTGGTGCGGCATATGGAATAATAAAATCATTGGTCCACACTTCATTAATGGTAATCAGAATGGAATTAAGTACGCTGCTTTTCTGGAAGAAATATTACCTATTCTGCTTGAAGATCTGACCTTTTGGGATCGGCAAAAACTCTGGTATCAACATGATGGTTGTCCAGCTCATTTTTCGCGGATATCTCGAAGTGTTGTCGACCGAAAATTTGGTAATAAGCAAATTTGTCGGGGATCACGAATAGGCTGGCCTGCTCGATCACCGGACTTGACACCACTCGATTTTTTTTTGTGGGAAACTTTAAAAGATAAAGTTTATGTCGATGTACCCACAACACCGGAGGACATGCGAGAACGCATTGTTAATGCGTGTAACAGCGTCACTCCGGAAACTATTCTTCAATCGAAACGGAGTCTGATTGTCCGACTGCAAAAATGTTTGGAGGCTCGTGGTCATTTTGAACATCTATTGAAATAACATGTAAGTTTAGACATATGTTTTGTATTGACCTTAAATGACCTTTAATGACTTTGACCCCTTAATGTTTTTTATGCAGCTTGAGGTGCTCTACAAGATAGTTGAAAAAAAAACGTATCATTCTGTTTAAAAAAGTGGAGGTAACCTTCACTGTGCGTCAGCGCGTCCACTGAAATAAAAAAAAATGATCGCATTTGATGGGCCCCTTCACACAGTACAACTTTTGTCTGAAACATTTTTCTGTAACGTCAATAATTACCGAGTTATTTCGGGTGGCAGCGATAAAAGGGACACCCTGTATATAGTACTAAATTTTAATTTTTCGGAAACTAAAGCAGTTAGGACCATAGTCCATATGGCATTTTTGCTCCCCAGAAATAGTACTACAATAAGCGAACGTCAAATATTGGCGCCCCGAAAATCGTAGTCTCCCCGAACGTTTTTTTGTTCCTTATGAGAAGTACTACCGAAAACAAGCGTTAAGGGGGGGGGGGAGGGGGGTAGGGTTAATTCGTGCAAAAGAGGCAAATATTTGTGAATTTTATTTTGACAACACGGTTAAAATCTATTTATTAAAACCAATGGTACATTAAAGTATACCATTCGAATAGAATATTGTGTAATATTTTCATAAAGAAATATCAAGAGACGCGGTAGCGTCTCGACGCCAAGTTAAAAAAAAGAAATAATTGTGCCTCCTCACGACTTTCCTCCAACCGAGACGCCCGCGGACTCTTACTTATCTCGACGTTTGCCCTTTTTCGTCTGCTAGGAAATTGTAACTCGAATTATTTGAGATACCACGTCGGTGTCGCCAAGTGTGTCAGGTCCAATATATATATATATATTTTTTTTCTCTTTGTAATGAGCTGTGTTTCAATTAAATCGATGTCCGCAATGCTAATATCTGGCCACTTAAAATTCAAAATCTGTCAAAAAGTTTTCGTTTTCTCCGCACTCACACATCGGCACGAAAATGTCCCCTCGCATATACGTGCATGGCGCGTTAACTCCTCACTCACATCTAGTCAGTAACTCTAATTATCTGAAGCAACACGTCACGAACGCTAAATGTGTAAGCGCCAATATTTTTTATTTATTTTTCTCTTTCAAATGAGACCTGTTGCAATAAAATCGGTTCCCCCAATGCCGATATCTGGCAAAATTTGTGATTTGTCCCCACTCACACAACCGCACCGATTTGTCCCCTCGCATATATGTGAAGAAAGCCGCGCGCACACAGCGACGACAAGCCGACGAATTCACGACGATCGGTTAGGTGAACCAGCTCGATCGCTCTCGTCTTGTCAGTGTGACTTTTTTGACAGGTCGGATGTGCGTGACTTTTTTAGTTGGGTTATGATGAGAAAATAATGTAGTGTGAATGAAAAAAAATCGTGTTTATAACCGAGTTTGTGGAGCCCGGCGAAACGACCGGTATCTTTGTAGTTTTCCAGGTCAATTTTTAAGGTTATATGTAATAAAGAAAGTGGAAGTGGGAAAGTTAACAGTGATCACGCAATATGAAATAATGTACAAGTAAGCGTTGTACATAATAAGGGAGACATTCATTATTTTACTAATATTACTATTAATTCACTCGGTATGCTCATGGCCGTTTTACATCGATGAGCGCACCGAGTGAAAATAAACAAAGTGGAAGTGGGCAAATGAACAGTGCCCCCATAATATGAAAAAATGTACAAGTAAGCGCTGTACATAATAAAGGAGACATTCATTATTTTACTAATATTACTATTAATTCACTCGGTACTCTAATGGACGTTTTACACCGATGAGCGCACTGAGGGAAAATAAACAAAGTGGAAGTAGGCAAGTAACAGTGCCCACGTAATATGAAAACATGTACAAGTAAGCGTTGTACATAACAAGTATAAAAAAGTGGGCATCCCATCAAACCAAAAGTTCGTGGCAATTTCAATCCCACCAAACCAAAAATTCGTGGCAATTTTAATCCCACCAAACCAAAAATTCGTGGCAATTTCAAAAATAAAATCATTTCAATCCCATCAAACCAAAAATTCGTGGCAATTAAAAAAATAAAGTCAAATCAAATGCTGCCAAGCAAAATCCCTGTAGTCACTGGCATGCAAAAAACTTGGCGTACCAGCGACTTGCTCCCGTACATAGTCCATTGAAATAAGTGCGGGACAGACATAACGCGAGACAGACAACGTGCTCGCTTCGCTCGCACTCGTTGCTTTACATTTATTTTTTCTTGTGGCCAATACAGCTATTTAAAATCGGCTTTATATCGAAATCGACTTTATATCGAAGTCGCTGCCGACCAACCAGAACGCTTGGTTGGCACAGAAGCGCTCGTGATTGTCCCTTATAACGGCTTAAAGCTTCGATAATTCGACTTTCGATGTGTCATGTACTTTTTAAGAGAGGCCTAGCAACAACGCGCTCGCTTCGCTCGCGCTTCTGTTATTTTCACGTCGCATGGCTCACTACGACGTGCGCGCTACGCGCGCCCTGTTGGTTCGAATTTGCCGCTCTAAGTTTATCGACCATGACGTAGCATCACAGCCCGAGTTATACTGGCTTCAGTATTTCGATATATTCGATTATCGATGCGCCATGTCCTCTTTAAGAGAGGATATATAAAAAATGGTATTCTGTCCTTTCGAGCCCCCCCCCCCCCCCCCCCTCGCCGCCGCCGCTCGTTCCACGCGCATCCCGCCTACCACCCACGATTTCCAGCAGTTACGCATCGAGATGGTGGTCCCGTCCTTATTTCAATGGACTATGTACGGGAGCAAGTCGCTGGTACGCCAAGTTTTTTGCATGCCAGTGACTACAGGGATTTTGCTTGGCAGCATTTGATTTGACTTTATTTTTTAAATTGCCACGAATTTTTGGTTTGATGGGATTGAAATGATTTTATTTTTGAAATTGCCACGAATTTTTGGTTTGGTGGGATTAAAATTGCCACGAATTTTTGGTTTGGTGGGATTGAAATTGCCACGAACTTTTGGTTTGATGGGATGCCCACTTTTTTTATACTTGGCGTACCAATTTTTGTTTCGAAGAAACATTTTTGGACTGATTTGCTATATCTTTTTGAAATTTGACTTCATGAAAACCGACAGTTTTTTAATAGAATAGTAGCAGAATTAATCGTTAGCCTAGCCAGTGAAATATTCTATAAACATATATTCTGAGGACGACGACGTTGTTTAAATGGTAAATCGTTGATGAATATCGAAGCAGTGCCCTTGCCTCGCACCCTTGTTGTATAACGTGAATCCTTGTCGTTGTCATTTTCGCCGTGATGAAATATCGGTCGCTCTCTCGGTCGCTCGCTCGGTCGCTCTCTCGGTCGCTCGCTCGGTCGCTCTCTCGGTCGCTCGCTCGGTCGCTCTCTCGGTCGCTCGCTCGGTCGCTCTCTCGGTCGCTCGCTCGGTCGCTCTCTCGGTCGCTCGCTCGGTCGCTCTCTCGGTCGCTCGCTCGGTCGCTCTCTCGGTCGCTCGCTCGGTCGCTCTCTCGGTCGCTCGCTCGGTCGCTCTCTCGGTCGCTCGCTCGGTCGCTCTCTCGGTCGCTCGCTCGGTCGCTCTCTCGGTCGCTCGCTCGGTCGCTCTCTCGGTCGCTCGCTCGGTCGCTCTCTCGGTCGCTCGCTCGGTCGCTCTCTCGGTCGCTCGCTCGGTCGCTCTCTCGGTCGCTCGCTCGGTCGCTCTCTCGGTCGCTCGCTCGGTCGCTCTCTCGGTCGCTCGCTCGGTCGCTCTCTCGGTCGCTCGCTCGGTCGCTCTCTCGGTCGCTCGCTCGGTCGCTCTCTCGGTCGCTCGCTCGGTCGCTCTCTCGGTCGCTCGCTCGGTCGCTCTCTCGGTCGCTCGCTCGGTCGCTCTCTCGGTCGCTCGCTCGGTCGCTCTCTCGGTCGCTCGCTCGGTCGCTCTCTCGGTCGCTCGCTCGGTCGCTCTCTCGGTCGTTCGCTCGGTCGCTCTCTCGGTCGCTCGCTCGGTCGCTCTCTCGGTCGCTCGCTCGTCGCTCTCTCGGTCGCTCGCTCGGTCGCTCTCTCGGTCGCTCGCTCGGTCGCTCTCTCGGTCGCTCGCTCGGTCGCTCTCTCGGTCGCTCGCTCGGTCGCTCTCTCGGTCGCTCGCTCGGTCGCTCTCTCGGTCGCTCGCTCGGTCGCTCTCTCGGTCGCTCGCTCGGTCGCTCTCTCGGTCGCTCGCTCGGTCGCTCTCTCGGTCGCTCGCTCGGTCGCTCTCTCGGTCGCTCTCTCGGTCGCTCGCTCGGTCGCTCTCTCGGTCGCTCGCTCGGTCGCTCTCTCGGTCGCTCGCTCGGTCGCTCTCTCGGTCGCTCGCTCGGTCGCTCTCTCGGTCGCTCGCTCGGTCGCTCTCTCGGTCGCTCGCTCGGTCGCTCTCTCGGTCGCTCGCTCGGTCGCTCTCTCGGTCGCTCTCTCGGTCGCTCGCTCGGTCGCTCTCTCGGTCGCTCGCTCGGTCGCTCTCTCGGTCGCTCGCTCGGTCGCTCTCTCGGTCGCTCTCTCGGTCGCTCGCTCGGTCGCTCTCTCGGTCGCTCGCTCGGTCGCTCTCTCGGTCGCTCGCTCGGTCGCTCTCTCGGTCGCTCGCTCGGTCGCTCTCTCGGTCGCTCGCTCGGTCGCTCTCTCGGTCGCTCGCTCGGTCGCTCTCTCGGTCGCTCGCTCGGTCGCTCTCTCGGTCGCTCGCTCGGTCGCTCTCTCGGTCGCTCGCTCGGTCGCTCTCTCGGTCGCTCGCTCGGTCGCTCTCTCGGTCGCTCTCTCGGTCGCTCTCTCGGTCGCTCATTCGATCGTGAGCGGAAAAGCCAACTCAGTCGCTCGCTACGCTCGCGACTTCGTTGACTCTCCGCTCGCGATCTCATTCGCTCCCTCGTTCGCTCCCTCGTTCGCTCCCTCACTCGCTCCCTCACTCGCTCCCTCGTTCGCTCCCTCACTCGCTCCCTCGTTCGCTCCCTCACTCGCTCCCTCGTTCGCTCCCTCACTCGCTCCCTCGTTCGCTCCCTCACTCGCTCCCTCGTTCGCTCCCTCACTCGCTCCCTCGTTCGCTCCCTCACTCGCTCCCTCGTTCGCTCCCTCACTCGCTCCCTCGTTCGCTCCCTCACTCGCTCCCTCGTTCGCTCCCTCACTCGCTCCCTCGTTCGCTCCCTCACTCGCTCCCTCGTTCGCTCCCTCACTCGCTCCCTCGTTCGCTCCCTCACTCGCTCCCTCGTTCGCTCCCTCACTCGCTCCCTCGTTCGCTCCCTCGTTCGCTCCCTCACTCGCTCCCTCACTCGCTCCCTCGTTCGCTCCCTCACTCGCTCCCTCGTTCGCTCCCTCACTCGCTCCCTCGTTCGCTCCCTCACTCGCTCCCTCACTCGCTCCCTCGTTCGCTCCCTCACTCGCTCCCTCGTTCGCTCCCTCACTCGCTCCCTCGTTCGCTCCCTCACTCGCTCCCTCGTTCGCTCTCTCACTCGCTCTCTCACTCGCTCCCTCACTCGCTCCCTCGTTCGCTCCCTCACTCGCTCCCTCGTTCGCTCCCTCACTCGCTCCCTCGTTCGCTCTCTCACTCGCTCTCTCACTCGCTCCCTCACTCGCTCCCTCGTTCGCGTCGTCGTCGTCCTCGTCGTCGTCCTCGTCGTCGTCCTCGTCGTCGTCCTCGTCGTCCTCGTCGTCGTCCTCGTCGTCGTCCTCGTCGTCGTCCTCGTCGTCGTCCTTGTCGTCGTCCTCGTCGTCGTCCTCGTCGTCGTCCTCGTCGTCGTCCTCGTCGTCGTCCTCGTCGTCGTCCTCGTCGTCGTCCTCGTCGTCGTCCTCGTCGTCGTCCTCGTCGTCGTCCTCGTCGTCGTCCTCGTCGTCGTCCTCGTCGTCGTCCTCGTCGTCGTCCTCGTCGTCGTCCTCGTCGTCGTCCTCGTCGTCGTCCTCGTCGTCGTCCTCGTCGTCGTCCTCGTCGTCGTCCTCGT
>OZ035856.1:12537337-12682367 GCA_964034905.1 Itoplectis maculator | reverse complement strand
TAAAGTAAAGTAAAGTAAAGTAAAGTAAAGTAAAGTAAGTAAAGTAAAGTAAAGTAAAGTAAAGTAAAGTAAAGTAAAGTAAAGTAAAGTAAAGTAAAGTAAAGTAAAGTAAAGTAAAGTAAAGTAAAGTAAAGTAAGTAAAGTAAAGTAAAGTAAAGTAAAGTAAAGTAAAGTAAAGTAAAGTAAAGTAAAGTAAAGTAAAGTAAAGTAAAGTAAAGTAAAGTAAAGTAAAGTAAAGTAAAGTAAAGTAAAGTAAAGTAAAGTAAAGTAAAGTAAAGTAAAGTAAAGTAAAGTAAAGTAAAGTAAAGTAAAGTAAAGTAAAGTAAAGTAAAGTAAAGTAAAGTAAAGTAAAGTAAAGTAAAGTAAAGTAAAGTAAAGTAAAGTAAAGTAAAGTAAAGTAAAGTAAAGTAAAGTAAAGTAAAGTAAAGTAAAGTAAAGTAAAGTAAAGTAAAGTAAAGTAAAGTAAAGTAAAGTAAAGTAAAGTAAAGTAAAGTAAAGTAAAGTAAAGTAAAGTAAAGTAAAGTAAAGTAAAGTAAAGTAAAGTAAAGTAAAGTAAAGTAAAGTAAAGTAAAGTAAAGTAAAGTAAAGTAAAGTAAAGTAAAGTAAAGTAAAGTAAAGTAAAGTAAAGTAAAGTAAAGTAAAGTAAAGTAAAGTAAAGTAAAGTAAAGTAAAGTAAAGTAAAGTAAAGTAAAGTAAAGTAAAGTAAAGTAAAGTAAAGTAAAGTAAAGTAAAGTAAAGTAAAGTAAAGTAAAGTAAAGTAAAGTAAAGTAAAGTAAAGTAAAGTAAAGTAAAGTAAAGTAAAGTAAAGTAAAGTAAAGTAAAGTAAAGTAAAGTAAAGTAAAGTAAAGTAAAGTAAAGTAAAGTAAAGTAAAGTAAAGTAAAGTAAAGTAAAGTAAAGTAAAGTAAAGTAAAGTAAAGTAAAGTAAAGTAAAGTAAAGTAAAGTAAAGTAAAGTAAAGTAAAGTAAAGTAAAGTAAAGTAAAGTAAAGTAAAGTAAAGTAAAGTAAAGTAAAGTAAAGTAAAGTAAAGTAAAGTAAAGTAAAGTAAAGTAAAGTAAAGTAAAGTAAAGTAAAGTAAAGTAAAGTAAAGTAAAGTAAAGTAAAGTAAAGTAAATGTACGGTAAATGTACGGTAAATGTACGGTAAATGTACGGTAAATGTACGGTACATGTACGGTAAATGTACGGTAAATGTACGGTAAATGTACGGTAAATGTACGGTACATGTACGGTAAATGTACGGTAAATGTACGGTAAATGTACGGTAAATGTACGGTAAATGTACAGTAAATATACGATAAATATACGGTAAATGTAGGGTAAATAGGGTAAATAGGGTAAATAGGGTAAATAGAGTAAATAGGGTAAATAGGGTAAAAAGGGTAAATAGGGTAAATAGGGTAAATAGAGTAAATAGGGTAAATAGAGTAAATAGGGTAAATAGGGTACATTTACCCTACATTTACCGCACATTTACCCTACATTTACCCTACATTTACCGTACATTTACTTAACTTTACTTTACTTTACTTTACTTTACTTTACTTAACTGTAGATTTACGTGAAATGTATATTTACCGTAAATCTACGGTTAAGTAAAGAAAAGTAAAGACTTACTTTTCTTTACTTTTCTTTACTTTTCTTTACTTAACCGCAGGTTTACGTGAAATGTATATTTCACGTAAATCTACGGTTAAGTAAAGAAAAGTAAAGACTTACTTTACTTTACTTTTCTTTACTTAACCGTAGATCTACGTGTAATGTATATTTCACGTAAATCTACGGTTGAGTAAAGAAAAGTAAAGACTTACTTTTCTTTACTTTTCTTTACTTAACCGTGGATATACGTGAAATGTATATTTCACGTAAATCTACGGTTGAGTAAAGAAAAGTAAAGACTTACTTTTCTTTACTTTACTTTACTTTTCTTTACTTAACCGTAGTTTTACGTGAAATGTATATTTACCGTAAATCTACGGTTAAGTAAAGAAAAGTAAAGACTTACTTTACCGTACATTTAAAGTACGGTAAATAGGGTAAATACGGTAAATACGGTAAATAGAGTAAATAGGGTAAATAGAGTAAATAGGGTAAGTACAGTAAATAGGGTAAATAGGGTAAATAGGGTAAATAGGGTAAATAGGGTAAATAGGGTAAATAGGGTAAATAGGGTAAATAGGGTAAATACGGTAAATACGGTAAATACGGTAAATACGGTAAATACGGTAAATACGGTAAATACGGTAAATACGGTAAATACGGTAAATACGGTAAATAGGGTAAATAGGGTAAATACGGTAAATAGAGTAAATAGGGTAAGTACGGTAAATAGGGTAAATACGGTAAATGATGGCGCCACATAGTCATTGGTGATGCTCGCGGAAGCTCTGTCCGCGTACTGTCGGTAAGGCAGATACGGGGAGCTACGCGCGTCGTCGCGAGATGGCGCCACATAGTCATTGGTGATGCTCGCCACATTGAGTTGAGAATCACTTATTTGTCGCTGGGGCGACAGTGACTATCGGCGCTCGTGTCGCTTGTGACTCTATGAGCGGCGGAATCATATCTCGGAATAGTACCCCAGCAGCGCCTTACTGCGCCTGCGTCAGTTTCGCCTGCTTTGGACGGGTAACAGACAGGTATCCGAAAAGCGATTCCTTCTTTACCAAGAAGCTCTCTATACCGTCCAGTCGTTTCCAAGCTTTTCACTCTCCTGAAACTTGCACCGGCCAATCACAGATTGAGCATTCCTTCAAATTTTCTTGATCTAACGGAATGCTGTAACATGATTGGCCGTTGCAAGTTTCAGGAGAGTGAAGCGCTGGGAAACGACTGGACGGTACGGAAAGCTTCTTGGTAAAGAAGGGATCGCTATTCGGACACCTGTCCGTTACCCGCTTTGGACAGCGAGCGAGCAGCAGCGACTGTAGTGCGAAAAAGTCGAAACATCGCAATTGATCGGAATATTTGCTCGTAACGTTGTTAAACGAACTGTCGCAAAGCCAACGAAGCTCTATCGAGGTTGAGAGGTATTGTCAGGAAAAAACGTCGCTTTGGCATGGACGAGCTGATCGAGTATTTTCGCGAAGTGACCGGCGTGGATCAGGACAGGGCGCAATTTCACCTCGACGCGACGGGTGGCGATCTCCAGGTGAGACTGCATCTTTCGCTGCCTATGCGCTCGCTCGTAACGCCGGATCATTCTCATAACCTTCAATGCGCTCTGCAACAGCGACCAATTATCAAATAGCCTCGAGAATTTTCGAGCTATCACTCGGTATTTCGCCCCGTTTTTTAAACTTCACTCGGCTCCTGCTGATTAGTCGACCACAATTGATTGTCGTTCATTTCCTTAAATTTGCTCAACGGTTCCTTAAGGGGGGGGTAGGGTATTAAAATTTTTTTTTTGGCATTTTTATTTTATATTTTTTACTGAATGCGTAATACCTCAAGAATATTGTGTCAAATTTTCAAGTCAATCGGAGCAAAATTGACGACGTTATGAATATTTTTATACTCGCGGATTGCTGTACCGCCCGGCCCGAGCGCGACTTTAAAACGTTTTTCCCACAACTCACGTTTTCAAAGTCGGTGCCCGCATCGTACCGTCAAAACTACTGCACCGATCCTTTTGAATTTTTGCATACTTGTTCTGTACATGTTTTACGAGGTAACGCGGAAGAGTTTTTTTCGAATTTATTATTATTTTTTATTTTACAATAGCAAAATAGCCGATTTTTTTCCCGAAAAATCGCGTTTTTCCCTCTAAAGTGTTCCCAAAAATTGAAAAATCAAAATTTCGAAAAAAACTCTTCCGCGTTACCTGGGGAAAACAATTACCTAACAAATGAACTTTGGTTTTTAATTTCGGATGATCCAGTACCGAGTTCTGATGGGCACCGCAATTCTACTTTTTTCCGAGACGCTTCCGAGTAAATGCCGCCATTGCTGTATTTTTTAATATTTCTTCATGAAAAAATTACACAATATTCTTCGAATGTTATACTTTGATGTACAATTGGTCTTATTGAATAGATTTTAACAGTGTCGTCAAAAAAAAATTCACAAAAACGTGCCTTTTTTGCACGAGTTAACCCTAACCCCCCCCCCCCCCCCCCCCCCCCTTAAAGGCACTGGTCCGGTGATTTGCTCTTTATGTCCCATCGCACCAGGAGACTGTGAAAAAAACATTGCAATTTATGTTGCGGCCACCAGTTGCCGATGACTGGCAACAAATAAGGTTCGACGATCCGCAAAAAGTATTGCTTTTGGGACGTTTTTGCCATTGTTTTAAATATTTACTTCTTCTTGAACCTTGGATTTATTTATTATTCAATATCAAAGAGAAATAATTATCGTAGTATTTAAAAATATATTGTATTTTCTTATAAACATTTTCGCAACGACGACAACGTAAACAATCTAATTTCAATGTATTTTGAAATATTTTATTACACATTGATTACTGACGGATTGGGATGTTTTAAAAAAGGTGGCCCTGGCCCAATTTTACGAGTGCGTCGAACCTGCACCGGCCCTCGACGAATTAGCGGCAGCTGCCGCGGCTGTGGCTACCGCCGATGACCCGGCAAGGGCCACGGAGGAAAAGAAAAGCGGCGAGGAAGAGAGCAACAGCAACAGCAACAGCAACAGCGGCGTGGAAAATGTTGCGGAGCCTCTACCCAAAAGTAGTCGCGGTAAGCCAAAGACCAAAACAAACGTCAGATTCGGGACAATCGATCAGCTGCAGAACAGCGATCAGCTGCAGAACAGAGACAGCAGTTCCGACGAGGAGGGACAAGCTTTTTATGCCGGCGGTTCGAAGCACAGTGGCCAGCAAGTGTTGGGACCTAGCAAAAAGAACGATATAATAAACGACATGTTCAAAACGTGTCAGGGTCAGTCGATCGGTTCGGAGGAGAGGCCCGCGTCGCAGCATCCCAACAGACCCAACACTTTTGGGGGCACTGGATACAAACTTGGGCAAACTAGCAGCGACAGCGAAGGTCAGTGTTTGTCTCTTGTAAAAGTAAAAAATCCTTTTTTCTTGGTCTTATTTAATAATAGACCGGATAGTGCATCCGGAATAACCTCCGAAAATTTTTAATCGATTATGATAACTGAAATATGAGTTAAGAAATGTTTGTAAATTTAGCAGTAGTCGCCGGGTCGGCGTCGGCTTCGCAAGCCGGTTCAGTAGCCACAGCAGCAGCCGCAGCAGCGTCAGGAGCATCACCTCCAACAACGTTGCAAACCAATTCGGCAGTAATAACGTTGAAGCTGTGGCGCCACGGATTCACGATAAACGATCGTGAAATAAGACCGTACACCGAGCCGGAGAATCAGGAGTTTCTCGCTGCTATAAAACGCGGCCTAATACCGATGGAAATTCGAGAAGAAGTGCAGGGTGCCGAAGTGCGTCTCGACATGGAGGATCATCGTCACGAGGAGTACGTCCCACCAAAGCCTAAAGTCAAGGCTTTTACCGGCAGAGGACACAAGCTCGGCAGGTAACAAATAGCAATACCAATGTTTCCAATATTATTACTACTTCCTTACTTCGCTCCTATCGTCTCTATTCTCAATAGTCAATAACAGAAATGTGTAAAAGTAATTAAAAAAAAAAAACTAAAATAACGAAAATTACGTACATTTCAGTCCGTCGCCGGCGACAGTGGGTATGACTGTACCGACCGATCCGGCCGATCAAGCTGCGAACGAATCACAGGCGAGACGCTCGTTGAATCTCGATACCTCGAGACCCCTCACGAGCATCCAAATTCGATTGGCCGACGGCGCCAACATCCGGGAACAATTTAACACGAGTCACACTATCGGCGATGTCAGGAGATTTATAACAACGTATCCTTTTTCAATGTACTCGCGCCGCTCGCCGATTGTAGGTCGTCGTCGTCGTCGTCGTCATGTAGAGGAGGACTACTACTGTGTACGTTTTGGCTGGCTAGTGATACATTAATTTCCAGTATTTTCCTCAACGATTGAATTTATTCGCGATCCAGGATGAGACCGCAGTACGCGCTTCAAGAATTTAGTCTGCTAACGACATATCCTAGTCGAGAATTGAACGACGAGGGTCAGACGATCGAGCAAGCTGGGCTACAAAACTCTGCCATAATGCAACGTCTCAAATAAACACGGTTATAGCACGCGCGTCAGCTTCGCTGTTTTTCAAATATTCAACCTAAATTTCGTTGCAAAACGGAAAATCGAGGACGATAAGGGTGCAACGAAATGAGCGAAGATTGAACGTTTTTTTGTTTTTTTTTTCTTTTTTCTATTACAAATATTGTGATTCGTTTCTTTCAGCAAATATAAAAATGACAACAAACTTGTACCAATATGTAGTATATCCAACAATGTTGGCAGCGAACACTTTTGAGCTCAGTGCGCGTATAATTGATACAATTTGTGTATCGCCGAGTTGTGTATATTCTCGGAAAATTTCCCGACGTACGAATCGTTCTGAGGAAGCAAATTCAAACTACGATTGCAGTGTCTCTCGTATCGGTTGACGAGTATCACGTCGGAAGTCGTCGGCGTTGTTTTAACGTCGACTTCGTCGAGCGCCGGCGGGTTCTCGGGTTTCGTATTGTACAGATAAACAGGCCGGTTCTCGTCGATGATTCCGCTGCCGAGAACAATCGGCTTCTCCTTCGACTCGAGGTCGTTTCGAGGTCGAGGTTCGTCGACGCAAAGATTCGTCGTCGAGAGTGCGAAACGATCGCCGACGAATCCCGTCTCGACGTAATCTCGCACGAGTTTCGCAACCGAGCGATGATACTTGATGACAATGTACTCGTCCCACGTGAGAGTCGCGACGATTCCGACGCTTCCGAACGTTCGGTACCGACAATCCGCCTCGACTATTCGTCCGACGACTTTGTTCGTCACTCCGCTGCCGCTGATAGGAAAGTTCCAAGGCACCGTGGCGTAAGATATATTAATCTCGGAATTCGATATACGAGCGATTTTCCGAAAAATCCCGTTGAATCTCTGCGGAATCCCAAAATCGTAGACGACAAAGTGTCGAATGCCGAGCGCCTGATGAAAGCTCACGAAGCTTATCATATCGCTTTCGAAAATTGGTCGCGAAGCCGTCGGAGCTACGCAAACAGCCGTTTCGTTGCGGGTGCTTTCGTTCGCATCGCCGGCTAAAAAAGTTTTAACCGGCAACACCACCGAATCGGGAAACATTTGCTTCTCATTGGCGAACGATACTCCGGCTATTGTTCGTTTTTCTCGCTCGCTCCTCGCGATGCAAACGAAATGATAAGCGTTGTAAATTCCATTGCCGCTGCCGTCGACGCTCGACCTCGTCGAGTCCACCGTCTTGTAACTAAAATCTCCGACGATAGGCCGTTCCTCGTTTTCATAATATATTTCGCAGGTGAGGAGGTTCAGCCGCCCGTTGACTCTGGCGAAGCCGATGGCTCGAATTTCCCGATCGTCGAGCGCGTAAGCCGAGTAGACGTAGACATCGTCGCCGTCGTCGTCGATCCTCTGCCAAGCTGGAGTCGGCTCGTCGAACCGATAATTCTTCGTTTGCAGCGATTCCGTCGCGTTGACTATCAACAAGCCGCTGCAATTCGCCGACAGAATTTTCGCTCCCGGAGGACCGAAGTAACTGAACGCTTCGAGGACGAATCTGAGCCTGTTGTACTCGTGTCTGTAGAAAATCAACGCCACCAGGCTAATCACCGCGATCGCCGTCAGGATCGCTCGATAATATTTCCGCATTTTTTATCTTATTTTTATCTTAGCCAATCGACAGCGAAGAGTAAACTCGTGTGTCACGCTGCGTGTGCTTCGACGTCATCTGAAACGAAAATGTAAAAATATACAAATTCCACAATTGTCTTGACATTTTTGAGGTTATCCGAACGCGACAATTTGATAAGGATCCGAATCGCGGCTACCTTGCACGGAAAACAACAGTCGCGTCGCGTTGTCTGCTTGCGCGCGGCTATATATGTGTCGGTAATACATGCGTGTGTATCCACGAGTAGGTGTAGCAGCAGCAGCAGACATTGACTTGACTCACATCCGAGAACGTCTGCGGAACATTTACGTACCCAGAGAGCTTTGCCGCTCGTTCCTCCGTGTCTGTCATTCCTCGATCGATCGTCCACGGCTTGCGAGAGACCCTTCGCGGATCGCCTTTGGCGGGGCTTCCCGCTCGTCGCACTTGGTTCGACGTCTGGAATCTCGTCGTCGTCGAGTGAACGCACCAGTTATATTGTGCGGGCAATGGCGGCTGCTGGAGCCAATGGAACGCTGCTGGTCCAACCACAAGATGCTGTCAGAAATTGTCACTTGTCGCCGCCGCCGCCGCCGCCGAAACCCGTCGGGCGACCCGGTACGTCTTGCCGATTTTTTCGTTTTATTTTCAAAAATTGTTCATACGGACTGCGATTCATGAAAACTCGCTATACACATGTGTATGTTTTTTTTTTAGGTAGAGTCAGAGTGGTGAGAGCTCTTTACAAGTATGTCGCTCGAAATGTAAGTAGCGACGTTTTTGACGCGTTATTTATTTATTTGCGCATAAGTTTGTGCATGTTTCTCTCGTTGGATCAACAGGTCGACGAGCTGTCGTTTGAGGAAGGTCAGCTGTTGTATGTGCAGGAGCACGAGACAGATCCTAATTGGTGGAGAGCCAAGTCAGACGACTCCAAAGAAGGTCTTATCCCTGCCAACTATGGTACTTGCTTGTCGCGATTTTTTCGCGCTCCAATTTTGATGCAGTACATGAGAATAAGAAAGAGAATTAAGTTGGGCCATTCGGAAAATTGGACGTGTCTTTGCAGTTGAGGAGCAGATGGAAGAGGTCGAAATGCCGCTGCACGAAGCGGCGAGACGCGGCAATATATCGAACTTAAGAGAATGCCTGAAGCAGGGTGTATCGGCAACGGGATTGGATTCGGCGGGCAATACGGCACTTTACTGGGCCTCGCGCACCGGTCACGTCGATTGCCTCAAAGAGCTCTTGGGTTTACGGAACCCTCCGCTCGATGCTCAGGTCTGATCTTCGGCTCATTCCGCGAAAGAATTTTCGATGAATTTTATTTGCGTCGACAAGTTGATTTTGACATCAAGCTCGTTTCAATATTGTTGCAGAATAGAATGGGTGATACGCCGTTGCACGTGGCTGCCAATCACGGTTACCTCGAGGTCGTTGAATTGCTGCTGGAGGCCGGTGCCGACGCTTCCCTCGTCAATAACGACAATCTCATGGCCGAAGAATTGGCCTCCGGTGCGACGATCAAAAACACGATACAAATGTGCAGAAGACGCTACGACTCGACGACGACGACGACGACGTCGACGACGACGAGCCACGGCTACGGGCTCGACGATTACGACAACGACGAGAGCGACTGAGAATTATTTGTTATTTGTAACGCGACAGTTGTGTTTATTTCCGAGGAAACAGGGTATTGTTAAACCAGACTTTTCTTTTCCACCGGACTCTCTGTGGCTGTGAATATCATTTTTCACCTTGTTAACGATCTTATACACAGCTCTCTCTCCGCACACTAGTCATACGAGTGCTCACTTTTAAAAATAACTTATGCATACATACGTAAATTGTTTTTAAAAGTCAGCACTCATTTGACTAGAGTTGAGCTGCTGCATAACTACTTGGTGAAATATCATTTGTCAGAAAGTCGAGAGGCGGTGCGAATCTTTGTCATTGTAACGAAACGTTGTAATTGTAATAGTATTATGGAACGAGCGGCGACCCGTAAACGCGTGAAAGAGAAATAAATATATAAAATTGATAAGTATGTGGATAGAAAAAAAACACGAAAAGTCGGCGAGATTCAAACTTTGCCGCTGAACCATCGATTGAAGTCGAGACGCAGCAACAATTGGGCCAGATGCTCGCCGCTCGGCTGAGCGCGAACTGTGTTCAACGTTTTGATCAACCAGTCCATCAGACCGTCGAGGGTGTCGGCCAACGTTTTTAACTCTTCCTTTTCGCTTGCCAGCAGATTCGTTATTTCCCAGATTGCCGCTTGAATGATGAAGTCGTCGCAGAGACGCAACAGCAGTCGTATCAACTTGTTTACCTGCGTATTTTCAGCGTAACCAATACTTGAGCGATCAATATCGTTTGTGCACACCTGGGACTTGAAATTGTTGTGTGTGTGTGTTTCATACCGAATTTTGCCGTTCCGTTGAAGCAGTCGACAAAAAAGTCTGAGACATCACGTTGGCGAGGAAAACCGAATGCGCTTTCTGCACATGCTCGAAATTACGAGTATTTTTCATACTGTTCTCCATAATTGTGTATTGACTCTCCAAAACGTCGACTTGCAAATAATATTGGAGATTGTCGATGATGAATATCAGATTGTTTCGCAGTTGAATGACTCCGGTTTCACTGGAAAAATCAATACGTCTTATTTAAAATAAAGCTTTTTTTGCAAAAATGGTATACATGTTAGCAGCGAGTATTTACACATTTTTCAGGCGCATCCAGGCGGTCCAAAGATTCGACAGGTCGATCTGTGTCTTCTTGACCCGCAAGAGAAATCGAAACAAGACGTTGTAGTCGTTGAGAGCGCTCGGGCTGAATATCAGATGCAGCGGCCACACGACTTTGTACTTCAAAACGATGAGGCCCCAGCCGCGTTGCTCTGCGAAAATGACGTTTCGTTGATAAATCCGCAAAGGGATCACAGAGTCGCGCGTCGCGATTGCTTAGTTACCAAACGGATCTTTCCGGTCGTTATCCGCAACTTGAGTGTTGTCGATTGCATTATCCGACGCATCGACGACATCCGCTTCGCGATCAGACTGTGAGGCTGCTGCTGCTGCTGCTGCTGCTGCTGCTGCTGATTTTTCGGCAGCAGGCACGACGAAAGTGAAACTATCCAAGGCAGCCTCGTCGTTCAGATGCATCTTTCTCATAGCCATGTGACAAGCGAGATTGACGTCCCGCGAGCTGTGACTCGTCGGCGTTTTGTTGAGAATATGAGCGGTCAGCTTGATAAATTCCAAATACAAATCGCCTCGTCCGATGAGATAGAAATCCTTTATTAATTTCAGTTGCTGGAAGAGCTGAGCCTCCTCGACGGCGACACGCCACAAAAGCTCCGTAACGCAGCTCTTGAGCTCGTCCACCGTTCTCTCGAATTCAATCGAGTCAAAAGTCGCTTGCGCCTGAAGATTCTGCAGTTTTTCAAAGTATTCGTACTCTCTTTCGCCCCATATTGCATTATCGACGTTTCCTCTCACGCTCAAATCTGTGCATATAATACGGATGTTACATTTTCGTTTTTTCGCCCCCTATTTTTATCGTCACGATTACTTAACCTTTATTCGCCTCTCTTGGATCGTTGCCGAACATTATTATCGTTTGGCCTATGGTCAAAATTTTCGAAGCCAGCGACGGCCGAATGTAAGACGGGACCATGTCGATCTCGACGTTAAAGTCCCACATATCGTATTTGTTTTTTTTGCTCCCGCCTTTCTCATAACTCGCACCGGCGTCGAACATCGTCAAACTGTTCTCCTGACTCTTGACCGTCTGCTGAATGAAAAACTCTTTGTGCACATCCTCGAGATGACCGTACAGCAGCCAGCTCGTCAGGTGCTTGTAAAATATCGCGTGGACCGAGTGTATTATTCTAAAAACGAAATATCGCTCATTCGCGTAATCTATCGAATAATATTCAGAAATAACAAAAAAAAAAAAAATGAAAAGAAAAGTCAATTAAACATACTTTTCAAGAGCTTCTTTGACCTCCGGTATCCCTGAATGTTTGTAGCAATGAAGGCACTGAAGTAATTTGCAGCCGTGCAGGCCACGCGACTCAATCTTGAATTAACACACAAAACAACGCGCAATTAGGTTAGGTTAGTGTCAGATTTATAGTAATTAAAAAGCAAAATGATGTTTATATGTGGAAACGATGCTGCCGGTAATTCCGCTGCAAATACTCACTTCTCTGATAATGCTGTTGAGAACGGAGAAGAGGCAGACGTATTTCTCCATCCGACAGAGGATCAACGTCAACGGAGTGTGAGCATCTCGAAGAACGATATTTTCCAAATCCACTATATCCTCTCTGAAGGCTTTCAAAGCTTCGTCCGTGCCGTCGCACAAAGCTCTGAGATACAATCCCGGCTGGGGGGCAGCTTCCGACTCCTTAGAAGAATCTTTGACGGATGTGCATTTTTTGATAAAGCTCGTAATCGAATTGTACTCTTTGACGCTCTTTAGAATTTTTTTCATGAGAACTATCTCTCCGGGATGCAGGTATTTGTTGAAATCTATCGACTGGGAAAAATGACAAAAATTTCAATTGCTATTTTTATCAATTACAATTTAGTAATTCAATTTGTCTCTATTACAAACTCACGTCATTTTCAACTATGTTATTGAGACTCGTTGAACAGCCCCACAATGACAGAAGAATTTCGTGCAACATTGTTTTGTATTTATTTTGCTGCACATGCAAATCGAACCATCGATGTCATTCGACCGGTTTTGCCGTTGCTGCTTATAACCTCTCAAACGGTAATGAACTCGGCGGCGGCGGCGGCGGTGATTCGCTCATTTCTCGAATTGTAGATCCACACTTTTTCAACTTCTTTTTCTTGCAAAACCATTCAAAGTTCACGGAGTTATTATGCCATTTGTATCATTGTTGAATGGATCAGATACAACAGAACACAAGAAAAGATAATGGTCCATCAAACTGCGGCGGGGAGAAATGGCAATTCTGTCACAGGATAAAACAGAGTGCGCGCCAGCTGAAGGGGCCGTCTGCGCATGCGCGGGCCAAAAAGAAATTCATTCGGTATTCGTTCTGAATTTATTCACTTTTTGTTTTTTAATTTGTTTATTTTGGAAATAACGAGTCAGATTACAATAAAGCTACATCGAGTATGCTAAACGTAATTTTTTTTTTTCATTATACACAAAGCAGACCACAGTATTTACAGATTTGAATCCCTCACACTTTTTTCCTTGCTATTTTCATGAACAGCACCATATCTAAGAAAAAAAAAAAAATACATGTCATCGGTAATGATAGACTTTTAGCAGATGTTAATACGAAGTACTCACTGAAGAAGACGACGAGGACAAAAGCCACCATAACCCAGACCCAGCACCTCCAAGTCGATTTGGTGTGTTCCTCCAGCTTCAACGATTCTGATCGCAATTTGATCGCATTTCCGTCGGTCAGCTTGTCCGACTTTTCCAGAGAGGTGATATCTTTTTTGATAATAGAGCTCGCGGTAAGAGCGTGCTCCTTCATGTTGCTCGTCATCAGGATCATATTTTCGGCTATTCTTTCCTGCATGTTCCTGTTGTATTTCAGAAGTGCATCCAGATCTTCGTCTTGAGCGGGGGAATTTACGAGCCGTTGCCGCACATTTCCCATGTTACTCGGGTCGGAGGATCCTGCATTTAAAACGGACATGGAATTAGTTAAAAGAGGAAACATTTTGTTTTTACCGCCGCTAGTTTGCGATTCGCAAACTTCACTCGTGCTTACCGGCACTGCCGTCGGATGAGAACAATTCGCTCCGCAATTCTCTGCTGTATTTGGCAGTGGTTTTCTGATGAATCTGAGTCGCTATGCTAGGACCGCTGGAATCTGCGGAAAGATTAGAATTTCTCGGTAGCATTTGAGCAGCTGCTATCCTTTCTATGGCATTCGTCAGCTTGGATGTCCCGACGATGCCCTTGAGAAACTCCACGCGCCTCACATATTCGGACAATGTGTCTCGTGACGGTTTGCTGAAAATTAATAAAATAAAATATTCCTCCGCCACATCGCGCCACTATTTTTACGATAAATCGTTCGTATCTTACTTTGGCAAGTCCTGCAGTTCCTTCAACATGTCATCCAGCGCCATTATGTACTGAAAGTATAGCGATCGTGTTGCCGTTAACTACTCCAGGCTTTTCCAGGTAAACGCATTACCTTTTCCAGCTTCCAGTCTTCCAGATGGGAGTCTTCCTTTGCCATTAATTCGCAGCGGCTCAGAAGTCGCCTGACGTTCACCTCTACTCTCGGCATTAAAACCATTGTCGAAGTGTCTCGCGAATGATTTTTCACAATTACATTTGACAACGATAAATCACGATTATTCGAACAATCGTTAACGAGAAATTTGACGTTGCATTGTTATTCGAGGTTATGTTCGTGCGCTACGTCAGCACAGTGTGACAGGACGCACAGTGTGACGCTTCGTGAGAGTCCGATGTTTTTAATGCGCGCGTACCTGTGTTGTTTCTAATTCCTATCAGAACTAATTCCACAATCTTTGAGGTTCGCTCGTTTCTTTAGGACAAATCAAATCATTCATTTTTTGCCGAAAGTTCGCTCTTACGGGAAGGCTACTGTACTCGGTTTAGCAGCTGCGCTGATTGGCCCGCAGTCGACTGTTGATCAGCTGTAGCCAATCAGTGCCGCGCTGATCTTGTCGTCTTCGTTAATAATGAAAACAATGTATTGCTGCTGCTGCCGCTCAACTTGTTGCCATGGTCGCGATGCTTTGTTGTATAAACGTTTTCACGCGCTCGTCTTTTAATTCTTTCAAATAGTAATCACGCGGAAAGCGAAAACATGGAGAGTACTTTACGAAGAGTCAACACTAATCTGAAAGCAAAGTTTTACGCGACGAATGACACGTGGTTGACCGACTGCGTCGAGTATTACCTGAGCGAGCACAACAATGTAACAATGTTTCAGCTTTCTGTTTTCTGCACCGACTTTGCGCATTAATTGTGTGTTGTTGGTTTAAATTCTTTTTCATTTTTTTTACAGCCCAGCGACGCCGAGGTTCTCGAATTTGTTATATCCCAGTGGCAACTCAGCGATCTACGAGAGATCAGCAACGAAAAGCCAAGTTTGCCAAGTAATCTTGCGCAGAAGAAATGCACCACATTGCGCGGACACTTCATACTTCAGGTATCGACTTCTGTTTTTGAGAATATTAAGGGTTCGTCACATATTTTCGCTATTTTTTTTATGCTTAGAATAAGCTAATGGATCTGATTTTTTTTACATATCAGAGCACCGGATAGAGAAATTCGATTTAATAGTTGGGGAAAATGTTGGCGACCGTATATGCTATCGGAAAGTGCAAAAAAAAAAAAAAAATCGACTTTAAGAAATGTGACACTGCGACGATCCGTTGATAAAAAAATCAACATTGATCATTTTGTATTTTATTTGGCTCGTTCAGGTGGAGAAAGTCTACGACATAGGGGAATCCAAGTACAAGCAGTTGGAAAAGATCCGCAATGTTTCCACCGACAACATACAAGCCACGGAAGTTGAGGCGGCAACACAGGCTTGGGAGCCGAAGAAGAAGAGAATGCTGCAGTTGTTTCTCACGGATGGAGCCCAAGACGTCACTGCTATAGAGTACAAACCTGTTAGATTTCTGAATGTAAGAAACATTTAAATGATATGTATTATAACCCGTTAGAATATATAAAAAAAAAAAAAACATTAATAATTGCAGGACAAAATTCTCCCAGGTTACAAGCTAATGATAAAGGGCCCAGTGATATGCAGACGAGGAGTAATAATGCTGGACGAGACAAACGTGTCGGAGATAGGAGGAGAAATTGAGAATCTGCTGATAGCCAATGCTACGGAGAATGTTCTAGCCAGAGCTTTGTAAGACCCGCTTAAATTTTCTTTCATTTGTTTCTTAATACCTTTGAGGCATTTTTTTGAATGATCAACCGATTTGCAGGAATCTACCAGAAAATCCGGATCCTTATAACGACAAATGTGAAGAGACTAGTGGAGCAGAAAAACCCGGCGGACCAGCGGACGAGATCGTTTTCGACGACGATTTTGATATGGATATTATGACTGCTGTGGATCTCATCGAGAAAAGTAGCCAGGAAAAATCGACGAATTGCAACGTCCAGTCGGTATCCGCATCGAATCGGCGGCCTGCAACTCGAGACGTTCAGTCGCGACACGAATGCGCAGACGATCCTCCTCTCATTCATCAATCGGAGTCCGATCTTTTCTTCGACACGATCGACGTGAACGAATTCGATGATTTGCCGGGAATCGCTCGAAAATCGCAACCGTTTTCGAAAACGGTTGCCGCAATTCCTTTGCCTCCGCCCCAACAATCGGACTTCCCGGATTCGGATGAGGAATACGCGAACATGATGGAAGTCGTGGCCGAGCCGCAAAACGTGCCGAAAATGATTTGCAAAAATCCTGTGCGCGTTTTGCCAGCAGACTTTCCGGACGACGACGACGACGACGACGACAACGAAGTCACCTTGATCGCAGACTACGCAAGCGACTGCGTCGCCGATTCTCGGCGAAATCCGAGCCTTGACAATAATATTTCGAAATTGAAGATCGACACGAATGCGAAGACGACTTCCGCTTCGTCAGCGCAAATCGGAAACAAGAGACCAGCGGCGGTTCTGTCGCCGCCGGTGCTGAAACCGCCCGCGGAAAAAGTCCGGTGTACGATAACCACGCCCAAGTCCAACAAAGTTAACAACAGGAAAATCACAGATTTTATGAAGAAGAACAATGATCCGGAGGGCAAATCAGCCGCACGAAAAATTACGGATTATTTGAAGAAAGACGAGCGCCCGGAGAACAAACCTCCCACCAGAATGAAACTTTTTAACGATATTGCCGAAGTTCTAGCCGTGAATGAAACGCACCAAGTTCTCCGCAAAATCGTGAAAGGCAAGCTTGAAAAACTTGACAAGCTGACGAGAGACGACGATTCCTGGGTGCTCAACGGCACGATAAGGGACTCAACTGGAAGTATCGACGTCATGTTTTCCTCGCAGGTAAACATTTTTAAGGCCACTGTATGCCACTGTAGAATTATTTTCGAAAAATCCTTTTTTCTCTGCTTTAAAACGATTCCTTGCCATTCCTCACAAATGGGATTGGAAAAATTTTGTAACAATTTTTAGGCAAATTTTGCAATTTGAGAGTTTCTATTCGTTTGCAGATCTTGGAAAAAATGCTGGGATTCACCGTCGCGGAATTCAAAGCGAAAAGGAAGATGAAGAAGAACAATCCCGAGATACTGGATGAGCTAAGACAGGGCTTTCGTAGTGCTGAAAATAGAATAAAAACGCTGGATGATTTGCTGGAACTCGAGTTGACGCCTGGTCAGAAGCCCAAAATCGTCAAGATCACGGAAATGGCTGACGCGCGGAGAGAACTACTCGAGAGAACTGTGAAATTGATAAAAACGTAACCCGAATTACTTTACGATGATACCTAAACGTGTTCATAAATTAAAATTAGCCTTAGTCGTACCTTTTGTAAATATTATAAATTATTACTCAAAATAAACGAATGTCGACGGCTTCGCATAAGCTCAGTTTTATTTTTTCACATGAAAATCAATCTTCGACTCGTTTCATGAATTACCTTTATTTCTGCTGCAAGAAAGATCCGATTAATAGAAGAATAAGGACGACGAGGCATTTTTTTATCGCATATATGCATTCAATCGCAAAATCGACCGATTAACTGATAGTAAATAAATATGCATATGCAAGATTAGAAAAACAATTCTTCCGTTGTTTATTAAAAATATAAAATTAACGCTACAGAGCAGAAATTAAAGCATATTTACGGTAGGATCATTAAGAGTACGGTAGTGAAAAAAGAACATCTTAAACAATAACTATATCACAAAATGTTAGCGTGATAAATAATGAAAGTTTAGACTATTGGGTTTTTAACTATACTCCAATTCCGTCGCTACTTTTTTCTCTTTTTTCAAAATATAACACAGCGAGGTATGTACAGCTTTCGGATGACACTTTTTAATAAATTGCAATGTTATTACGCCTTCGTTTACGATAAAACATTTGTAAATATAAAAATGCACTTTAACGTCAGACGTCGTGTACGAAGGGCCGACTATTAAAATGCATCACTGATGCATTCCAATATTCCTAAAACTATATTTACAAATGTCGATTGGAACGCGTCGCGCACGTTACGTTGCGAGATACACGCCAAATAAATAACGAATACTTGTTAAAAAAATAGTCTCGGAAGTGTTCGAAAATGTTGATCGCGTCGGTTGATCAAAATGTACCGGGAGATTCTTATTACATTACACAACCCGCGCGAGCGCATTAAAATTTAATTGCCTCTTTCTCTCGCAGGAAAAAAAAGGTCTTAGAACCGTAAGGACACTGGCAACTACTCCACCACACCAGGGGTCGGCAAGTGGAAACATCCTCGCGCTAGTCAGACTTGCGTCTCGCTGCCGCTGTGATATTGCTTTCTGTGCTTCCGGTGTTTCTTGCTGCGCGGAATCGTTCTGCTCTGCTGTAACTGGTTGTTCTTCACGATCTGATGCTGATGCAGGAGATTCTGCTGCTGCTGCTGCTGCTGCTGGTGCGACGGAGGGAAGTGGCTCAGATGGTGAATCTGATGATGGCTGTTGGGGGGTCCACCAGCGGTGGTGGAACCGCCGCCACCGCCGCCGCCGCTGCTGTAGCAATGTACGACGGGAATGGCGTGTGGATGACATTTGTGAGGCGGTTGCTTGCATCGAGCTATCGTTCGCCAAACGTTGACGGCGCTGGGCCACCAGATCCACGCGGCTGCGATTGCTCCACCGGCGAGCGAGACGACGAGTCTCACGACGAAGAACAGGAGAATCGGTCTCGACGGAGCTCGCGGCGCCGACGACGGCTCGGGCGCCCTGAGCCACGAGTCGCGACCCCACCACTCGTAGAATATTGTGCAGCTCAGGCAGACGACGACGAGCGCGTAGAAAGAGGCGAAGAAGCCAACTCGGGTCAGCAGCATTTTCTGACGTCTGTGAATCTCCGCCGGCGATTGGCCGATGTCCGCCCGGTGTCTCACCAGGGGATTATTCGTGAGGACCGGGCTCGAGGCTACGGCCGTGGGGGGACGACGACGACGACGACGACGATGGGGCAGGAGGAGCGCTGCCATACCCAGCACCAGGAATGTCGTCCCAATCGCGAGGTAGACCAACTGCGGCCCCAGCACCAAAACTAGCAGCGATCTCGTGCTCTGTTGACCCACGAAGCAGCTTCCTGGAACAATGAATTTCATTGATGTTCCCCGGAATAGCAATCGCGGATCGCGCGATTTCGACTTTGACCCTCCTCAATATTGATTCGTCGACCAAAGGACTACAGGACAACACGATCTATCTTCAGGTTGAAACAGCGATTCAACGAATGGACCATTAGAGGGATTATTTTTCCTTTTTTAATAATAATACTATTTAGGGTCGCGAGACGGCAACGAGACCCCCATTTTTTTTAGGTAAACCAGTACAATACAAAAAAAAAAAAAACGAATGTCTATCGAATTCCGGACACGCGACAATTTGCGCGCGCGAGTCGGATGCCCTCTGAGGTAAAAACTTGAACAGTTGTAAGTAGAGTAAGCGCAGAAAAACCGAGCGCCCTGCTGCCTGCCCTACCGCAACACTTTTCTCGACTTGTCAGTCGCGGCGCCAATCGTCCTCGCGCATGTGTGTACCTATATAGAGTTCAGCTGGTACAGTCGACGTGGCAAAACGATGGAAATTCAGGCGGTGCCGAGGGTAGACCGGACTGCGCCCGAAGTCGCTGCGAACTTGTCACGACGACTGTACGAAGCTACAAAAGTGACAAAAACTCGTCGGTCAACGCGCGCGCCTCTCACGTTAGCATTTGTGGCACGCGACCCCTTTCTCCCTTTTTCGCGTTTCGGAGTCACTCGCTACTCCGCCTCGCGGCAGACGAAATCCCCTCTTCCCCCTTCTCACCGTTTCATCCTCCCCACTCCGCGCACATTCGCTTCTCCTCGTGACGACTTTGACACTCCGAGTTATGCTGACAATCTTTTAATTCAGAGAATAGCACTCGTCGCTATTCGTGCGGCTATGCCGCATCCGGCGTCTGTCCAATTCTTCCTCGGCACTTGTCACATCTACTTCTATGGAATGTCTATGGTTTTTTATTAACTGCGTCGCGAGTATTTCGTGGCAAGTCTCACACGTTTTATAAAGATTATCAACATCTGTCTTTAAAAAAAAAGAACTATTTGAATGTCGCTATATAATTTGTTAGGACCCAAAAAAATGGAACTGTCCCTCCGAACAAACTGTTTAGAAATCAAGCTGATGAAAATAAAAAATGAATATGACAAATTCCGACGTATCTTGAGGTATCTTTTGAACAAATGAATAAACGAATAGAATGGTATGGTATGGTATTTTATGTCACGGTTGGAAATATCAAATCGCGATGTTTCCCCCGAAAATGAACGTACGCCTCTCCTCTTGGCATAGGAAGACCCGAAGCGCGCGAGCCAGCGGGTGGATTGAGCTTGAAATAATAGAGAAACAAAGGCGGCAAATAAACGTCCAAGAGCGAACGAACGAACGAACGAACGAACGAGCGAACCGCGAGGAGGCTGCTGGTCAGGCAGAAGCAGTGGAAGCAGTCGAAGCGAGAGCATTCAATGCAAATACCAGAGGACCCTTTGTGCTTCGGCTCTTAAGATCGGCGCATGGACCACTTTTGTCCCGCTCGGCTCCCGAGGCCCCCGAAGATTCTGCAAACGCCGGGGCGAAAGGGAACCGGAGAGCCCAGAGGAACCTGCAACGCCCGGATTCGCGAAATTCGCAGAAGGGCACCAAAAATCTAAATGTTTTATAGACAGCGGCGGCGGCGGCGGCGACAGCGGCGGCGGCCGGGGACCCGGAGACAAAGAGATGCCGCGTATAAATATCTCGTTAATTAGGTGCGGGTGATTTATCGGCCTTCGTCGATAAATTGATAATCTCCTAGTTAGACCGAGTTCAACCCGTCTTCCTCGAACGTGAATTTCCTCCTTTCCCGAGGAATTCATCTCCTCGAACCTCGCCTTGAATCTACAACAGTCAAAACGCCACATTATAATTCTTTCCATCGGACAAGCATTTTATTTCCCATTTTATTATCGATTTCATTCCTATCGTCGCCAAACTAATTTTAAAAACATGGCTTTCGTCACCTCGACTCGCGAAATAAAATTCAAAAGCCCGTTAAATCTTGTCACAAAAATACCAAAGCAAATTCGAGACAAGATCCAACACACACGCACACACACTGCCTCTTACGTAAAACGATAAATAGCCCGCTAACGGCGGGATAAATAAGCGAAGATTAGTTTCGAGATAGCGGAGGAATTGGTCCCGATCTCTGAATCGCATCGTAAGGCGTCCCCCCACCGGCTTTGTACATTGAAAATACGTATGGCAACCCCGACCCGGAGACGCCGCGGGCGGAGAGGAAAGGAAAAGTATTAGCATAAAGTTGTCTGGTTAGGGTCGGGACCGGTGAAAGAGGAAAGATAGAAAGCCTCGGCGGCGGCGGCGGCGGCGGCGGCGCATCGAGAACGAGAATCTCCCTGGTCTTTTATATATATATATATAAAACCATACTATAGTCCTGGCGAACCGGAATACATAGCCCGACTTATGCTTATGTGTATCTATAGTATAGGTACGCGAGGACCGATGCCGTTTTGTTGGTACGGTCAGCCTGAGGGGGCCTGGTCGTTATGCACCGCGCGCGGTGTGCTCGAGAGCCGCCGCCGCCGCCGCCTCGACATCGCCATTGTTACTTTTATCTTCCCGCTCTCCTGCCTTACACTATATCACACAAACACGTGGTTCACAACCTTCCCTGCCCATCCTGTATATATCTCTCTCTCTCTCTCTCCCTTGACTCTCGCTTAGCTTGTTGCCCCTCTCCTTGCCCAGGAGAAGAAGGAGATCGGGACCTATATTCAAATAGGGCTCGCCCACGTTATTCCGGGAGCTAAACTCTTTTGCTTCGGTTTAAGAGAGTTAATTGGAGTATCCTTCGCAATTTCCACCCAATTATCCTACCTGAATTTTGAGTCACTCTACGAGCTTGTTTATTCAGTGTCTACTGGACTACATTCTTTGCTTAGACTTTTCAAGGTATTTTTATTCCGCATTACTTCGATTATGTTGGGATAATTTTTGTATATTTTTTGTGAGATTTTGGTATTTTTGAATTAAAGAGACAGAGGTGATAAGCGAATGTACGTTTGCTGCGCCTCCTTGTATAATGTTAGTTTATGCACTGCTGGTAACTGGTAGCCAGCCAGCCAGATATCGCAGGGCTTTTCGGATGATTGATTGAATTATGTGTGCGATACGACAAACGTTATCGCTTATCGCTTGAGCCCCTGAGTCCTGAGTGACACCGAGGGTCGCGATAAACCGCGGAATGTTGGTATTCTTTTTTTGGCCTTTTGTCTATCGTCAGATGTGAGTTAGGGTAGACGACACGCGTACCGTTTTTGGCCACCTTAGGGCCGCATTGTGGCCGCATTGTGGCCGCATCACATTCGAAGGAATAAATGAAAATATTGAATCGAATAAGAGGCAATTGGCAAACGTTGGGCGACGAAGTCTCACCGGTCAATTCGTCAGCGTCGACGTCCCTCGTGACGAGGACGGCTATCGTGTGAGCCGCAGGAAATCCCCATGCGACGACGGCTCCGACGGTTGAGAAGCCCTGCTCGAGACCAAAACCGTCCTCCTTGCTTGCATTCCCCGATGTTCGGCTCCATTTTCGTGCAACGATGCACCACCACGCCGACAATACGACCCACCTGTAACCGAGCAATTCAAAATATATTCGCATTAGCATTGACAATCGAAAAACGATTAGTTAAAGTAACAGCGTCACGCACTGATAATAGTACAATTAAATAAATGAGATTTCTGAAATTAAAAAATAAATGACAATAAATAAAAATGGATAACACGAGGATGATTATCGGCTGCTCGCCGAGTTTCGTGTTTCAGCAGTCACGCAGTTTACTTTGCACAACCAGACTGTTTAGGCAGAACGCCCGTTTCGGGCAACTCGCACTCGTGCCTCGAGCCCGCGAGTTCGCCGAGGGAGAGCCCCGCGACGTATATAGCTATTGCACACTTCCCTTTGAGTCGCTCACACTCGAACGCGCCCGTAAAAGAGCGCGAGACTCTGCCCGTTTAGTGGCCGCGCGCGGAACAAAGCCGAGTCTTGTCCCTGTCGGCAATAATCAGCCCGAAAGGTTTCCTGACCAGTTTCACCGCTGCTCCGCGTGTATTATGACTGGAGTGTCCGCCGCGCGGCCGAGGCCCGGCCTCCTCCACCACTTCTCACTCAATTAATCACGCCGGTCTGGAAATCGAAAACCCGGGGATCAAGTGGAAACCATGTAGGTGCGACACCAACTTCGAGTCTCGGTTCACGTAATCTCGATTTTTTTTTCTTCTTTTTTTTCAGACCGGTTGCAGGACCGTCAATGCATTATTTAAGTCACAAACAACAATGATTGATCAGGTCGTGACGCACCGAGTAATATAATTGGTTCGCCCGAGACGTCGTGGTTAAAAATTCTCCAGACGACGAAATCGTTTGCGTTGCCCAATTAATTTGTTACGTCAACTGTCTGTTCGTTTGTCCGGTTTTTTTCGCCGAATAAAATAATGTGAAAAAATAGTTTTTCTTTAAAAATCGACTGTTGAGTCATGGAAAAAAGGGCAAAATATTTGTAGTCCCTAGTGGCCGTGACAACTCAAGGGTGGAAGCACTCCACTGGCAACAGCAGCAGCAGCAGCAGCAGCAGCAGCAGTCAGGCCGGGATGATCGTTCGACGCACGCGGGAACTCGCATAAAATGTCCTACTATTATATGAACCAGCCCTTGGCGAACAGGTTGCCGCCCCGCAATAATAATGCGCTTCTCGTCGGTGTATAAACGAGCCCGGGCCGAGCAGAGACTGCACTGCAACGGCGTGTGCAGCACCACCTGCTGCTTCTCGTTTCTCGTTTCTCGTTTCTCCCTCGGTGGCTGTATCATTCCTTCTCACTGGCTTTCGAGCCAACGCGCGCAGGGCTCCCGCCGCCGGTATTGTCAAATCTGCGCGACTCGAAATTGCGACCTCGTACCCAGTCGATATTTATTCGCGCGATCCTGAATTCGGCGAGCACCAATCACCTGAAATGATATTTTTATTGAAATTCTATTTCATTATAGACAAATGTATTAAAAAATAAAAAATAAAATAATGTTAGATATTAGAACAATGCAATCAGGCTGCAATGTATCGCTGCAATCAGCCGCAATTCGAGTGATAGGAATCAAAGTGAATGAGAGTGATAGATGACGGGCTGGTGCCATCATCGGCCTCTCGGAAACGATGATAAATGGTAATCCCGGCTCTGTCTACACCGCGGTAATGGTAGGTTTTGGGGTAATGGGGACCTCCCGCTCTTCTCGTCTCCTCGAATTAAATTAACGACCTATAAA
This sequence comes from Itoplectis maculator, assembly GCA_964034905.1. Lineage (NCBI taxonomy): Eukaryota > Metazoa > Arthropoda > Insecta > Hymenoptera > Ichneumonidae > Itoplectis > Itoplectis maculator. The sequence continues at coordinate 12,658,009 of OZ035856.1, read as the reverse complement.
AGGCGACACACAAAACGTTCGGACGCGTGACTTTCAATTCCCTTAACGGGCTCGGATCTCCATAAGTTTCACCTTAAGGTGTTTCCCCTATATAGCTCGACTATTTATATTGACACTGGGGCGCATATTGCCTTTTCGCATATGTGCGATGCACTTCTGTACATTTTATTCGCCCCGATGGTTTTTTCGCTTGGCTTATGTCGTGACAAGCGTCACTACGACTAGGCAGGCGGTAAAGGCAGGCCCGCCTTAACCCGCCCCGACGACGAGCAGCCTCCTCCCTTTGTATTCGAGCCGTAGCGTCAAGTCGTGTGTGCCGTTTACACAAACGCCCGAGAGAACGGGAGAACGAGAGCGAGAGAGAGAGAGAGCGAGAGAGCCCCGCGGGGATCTTTTCACTCAAGTGCTTCACCGAACTTGTTAACACGGCGTCGAAGCGAAACGAAGCAGGAGCGAGAACGTTTGCTGCTGCTGCTGCTGCTCTGCCTGCCTCCCTTCTGCCTTGCGATTCCCTCGCTCGCTCGTCTGCACCGAGAAACGACCTCGGCAGGACTGTACATATTTGAGGTAGCAGAGAATATTAAGAAGAAATTTTTATATAGATCAAAATAAATGTATTATCAATGAAAAAATAATTATCAGATAAGAATTTTTTTCATGAAAAAAAATAAAAAAAATAAAAGAATATATTTTTTTAAATGATAAATTTCTTAACTATTAATTTGTACTGTCCATAAATTTGCTGATTGCATTGATTATCGATGGCAACAATTTTAGGTTGCGATTCGATGGAATTCAAAGTGCGGCGGGCTGAGAAAAAAAAGAAGGAGGCAACTACCGATTTTGGTTGGTGCAACGGCAGAAGCCACAGGAGCACGAACACAAATATCGAGTAAAGAGCGAGAGCTCTGCACGAGAGCAAACAGGTAGTAGGTAGAGGTAGGCAGGCGGGCGGGCGGGCGGGCGGGCAGGCAGGCAAGCAGGCGGCAGGCTCTCGTGTTTTCTCTCTCGCGCGCGCGCGCGCGCGAGCGCGCCAGGTTTGTTTCTCGGGCCTTTTTTTCTACCACTCACACCGCGCGCGCTCGCCCACTTGTTTCTTCGCGCTGGTAACTCGGGTGCAAAGCAAACATCCCGAGACCATATGCTCTTCTCCCGGCGACCGGACTCGCCCCGCAGAAATTCTTCGTTCGCGCCTTGAAAAATGTTTGCCTTCGTTTTTCGAGATAAAACGTCTCGGACGCCACGTCGTCGGTTATCGCGACTCCCCGGAGTCTTGGAATTATTTATGCGCCACTGGCAGCACATTTTTCGCGATACATTCTCGCGTTCCTCGATCAATCGTGAATTCCGTGGCAATTTGTTTCTTCGATTTTTCGCTTCTTCGCACGTGTTGAGCTGATTTTTTTCTTGACGAATCATTTGTTCCTCGTGTCATTTTATCCGGTCCTCCTCATCCTGGAAATAAAAAAGTCAAATTATTTATTGCACCATGTTCATGGGTGGATTTTGGAAGTTTTTAAATCTGAAGCAATTTCCTTCGTGTTAACAACATTACCGGGCGATGATTGAGAATCAACGCGAGTCCCGTTCCACGTAAAATTCTCGTTCGTCCGTCGCGAGCCACTTGAATATTACCTTAAAAAAAAAACGAAAAAAAAATGAAATCGTGATCTTCGGAAACGAAACGCGAGGCGTTTTTCCTCTCGCGAGAAAGGAATATTTGTTTTGGCTGGCGGTATGCCGAGCGTTATTCAGGGGGCGGCAGGCGCTGCTCGAGGGTTGGATGAAGAGCCAGAGAGCAGGAGTATAAGAAGAAGATCCATCAAGCTCTTGAATCTCCGAGAGCCGTAGGAGGTCTCATCGGGCCCCGGAGAACCTCGTAAAACACGAGGCAATTTTCATAGGGGATACGCTCGCTCGCTCGCTCGCTCGCTCGTGCGTCCTGTCCTCCGGTTCTTCATTTTTATTTTTTATTTCGCTCGCTCGCTCTCTCCTCCTCTCTCCCTTCGGTTCTTGCGCACCGCGCGCAACGAGGCATTATGTAAAGGCCCCTGCGCGTGCGTGCGATTCGGCGAGCTCGTATTCGCCACTCGTTTCAAGTCGCTCTTCGCCCCTCCGCGGTAAATACTGCGTCGTAATAAAATTACACCGGGCGCGCCGAGTTGTTAATCACGGAGACTCGATTGGCTCGAGCCAATCGAGGCGAGAAACAATCTTGCGTTATCGAGCCATTTCAGCGTTCGCTATTCCAAAGTAACATTTATTTTTATTCGCCGGAAAAATATTATATTTAATTTCTTTCAAAAAATCCTCAGAACAGCAAAAGTGTTTTTTTTTTTACTCGACGCTAAAGTATATTTATTTGTTTCGTAAAAGTAAAAAAAAAAAAAATCCTGAGACAACAGTGAAATTTGTCGCATTGCAACATTTATTCGAACTCGTCTCTGCAACTTAAAATGCGAATGCGAATTTTAAATTGCGGATATTTTTGAATAAATCGCGAGGCAGAATTTTTGCAAGCTTGTAGCTCGCGTTTCCTTACCGCGAAAAAAATTCTCGGGAATCGTTCGATCGACCGCGGGTATATCGTGTAGACATTTCGCTTGTACATAATACTGCGGTCCGTGACTGGTAAGAGGAGAATGCATCTCGGCGAGAGCGGAGGGCGAACCGACGACGAGGAGAGCCCCGTTTATCAGTTCGGTGAAATCAGCTCGGCCGCACTCTCGAAGGCCCACAGAGATTTGCTCATTTCTCCCTCGCACCTCTGCTTGCTGTGCTTCCACTTTTTCTCCTTTTTCTTCTTCTTCTTCTTCCTCCTCTTCTTTTCTCTCTGGGTTCTCGCAGCCCATTTGCCCTTGACTCCGGCGCAGCATCCCAACGCTGCACCGACTGTAGTAAACCATTAAATCTGGTGAACCCCTCGTTATGCTCTGGTTGCCTCCTCCTCGTCGTCGTCGTCGTCGTCGTGTCACAGAAAATTGTTCCGCTGCTGTACATTTGTCGAGAGGATGTTCGCGCGCCACGTGGCGTCTGGTGCGTTTCCTTTTCTCTACAGGAGACGTTTTTTTTTTTATGTTCCTAGGATTTCTCACCCCTCGAGCACTGCAGCCGCCGCCACTTTCCACTCGTGGGCGGTCCCGAAATAATCAACATCACATGATTTTTCGTTGCTCCGGAATTTTTCGTTCTCTCGAAATAGCTGCCGGAATTATTTGGCTCCAATGCGCTATGAATGCGAAAAATAATTATTTTCAAATCGGATAAGACAAATTAATTTTACACTGCATTTCGTCAAATTATGTACCTCATTTTTGACCGAGATTTAAAGTTCCGCGACTCGTAAAACGAGTTTTGCCGTCGTCACGAACATTTATTTGTATTTTTTCCACATTCGACGGATTGTTCCGCTCACACCGCCGGTGATTATTTGATCGCGCGGCTTCCGATCGCCGACGCGACGGAGCGGCTGTGAATCTACGTCTTCGGGTACGGATGCATAATAAACACGCATTAGCCCCGAGGGGAGCGGGAAAACTGCTAAAACATATAGACAAAACGAAGCTCCCAAAATAACTCACCGCGAGAGCCGCCGAGGATTTGTTTTAAAAAGCGGACACCGACGCGATGCCTTTGCGCCGATTCGATCAATTGTTTGGGCTATTCTTGTCCCGGAAAGTTCACTCGAACATCTCATTGATTTTCATTGTGGCGGCGAGAAAATGTTAGGATTTTCACTGAAAAAAATAAACATTGTATTTTATTAAAAAAAAACAGCGAAACCGCGTCCCTTCCATTTACCGCGATAATATATGCATTTGAAACTATAGACATCGACCCTCAATCTTTCATCGTCCGCACCCGTAGTCCTTTTTCACAGCGAAACAAGCCTCTTCCCTTGCTCGTCTGTCGTTCTCGTTATTCGAAGAGCTGATCAACCGCGAGAAGCGGAATGAATCATAGTTAAGATGAAGCAGAAGAAGAAGCAGCAGCAGCAGCGGCGGCAGAAGAAGAAGAAGAAGAAGAAGAAGAAGAAGAAGAAGAAGAAGAAGATGAAGAAGGAGTAGGAGGAAGAAGAAAGACGAGTAAGATCCGAGCGAGGCCTCCGATTAGACGCTGGCCACGAAGCGCCAGAGGGACGGGTCGGCGCAACCCCGCTGGTCGGGCAACCGCATTGTGGGAGAGGGAAAGAGACGAGCAAACGAGAGAAAGAAGAGAGACGAGCGAGAGCCGAGGATCGTCGTGCGATCGCGGAGCGTCGACTGCGCCCCGGGGTATATAATCAGCCGAGATGAGATGAGCGAGGGGTACTAGTCATTTCGTATTTGTTTTGTTAGTTAGCGAGTCGTTATGCGCGCGGCAACTTCGGGCCTCGCTTCCCCCCCCCCCCCCCCCCCCCCCCGATCCTCCGCCCAGATTTCTCCCTTTTTCCCGCGTCGGTTCTCGACGAAACCGGCATCAGCAGCATCCATTTGCTCGCTCGCCGCGTGTACGCGCAAAGTCAACTAACCTCATGAGAAGCGAAGAGAGAAGAGGACAGGAAGAAAGATGGAGGGAGAGCACACCGCGCCCTTCTCCACTCTCCCCCCGCGTCCCCTTCCGCCGCCTTCCCTTGACGACTCGGCCCCCGGAGAATTCAGAGTCCGGTGCATCGTACACGGTAATCGTCGCTGGTTATCCTGATCAGCGCGAGGAGCATGTAGATTGAACCGTCGGGTTAATTGGCTTCGGTGCAAGCCCTGCAATCCTTCGTTTCTTCCTTCTTCTTCTTCTTCTTCTTCTTCTTCCTCCTCCTCGTCGTCCTCTTCCTCCTCTGCTTCTTCCGACGACTCGCACACGCTGCTTTTCTCAATTTCCATCAATTTTCCCGGCACAATTGGGCTAAGTAAATCCCAAGTCCCGAAGGATAGGTCGATATGTGTAATTTGTTATACCTGAAACTATTAGACACATATAATTACAGAGCTGCCACTCGACTGTTGATCTACAGTTCTCGAGTCGTTTTTAAAAGAAAAACCCTCGACGATTCGACGCACGGGCCGAGGGTATAGTATATAGTATACCCGGCTCGTTTCTCGCTGCCGCTCAATCTCGCTTGTAAATCGTTTGCGCGTACCAGCGACACATAATTGGATCGTGTTACGCGTGATGGAAGAATGGGGGGGGGGGAGAGCAATTTTCCCCCCTTCCTTTTGTTCTCCACTTTCTTCCCCTTTTCAATATTCTCCTTCGTTGGATTTCTTCCTTTTCGTTTTTTTTTTTTTTTTTTTTTTTTAACGTTCTCCCTCTCTCCCGTTTGCCTCGTTCGCTTCTCAGCGAAAGAGAGGCTGTGACCGTTGCGAATAAGCAGCGCTATGCCGTTCTTCTTACCTTCTACACTATATTCCAACCTATTTTTTTATTTTTATTTATATTCGAAGGGCAGATGATCGACTTAGATATTTAACGACTCAATGTAACAGTCCAAATTTTGTCCTCAATTATAAAATCTCTAAAATTGGCTTCCATCGCTGTTGCATCAACTTGCGATTGAAATAATAATGCTTTGTAAATTTTCGTCCTAGCCAACGCAAATTGAGATCACGATAGCCGTGGCAAAAACGCGCAAGTGGCCATTACAACCCGGAGACGGACTATTTTTTTTCCTCCCGTCGTTGTTTTGCCCGCGAACAATCTGAACGTAAATAATGTGCCGAGCGTCGAAGATACTCGTTCTCTGCTCTCGTTGGAACTTGTTCAGCGGTCCTGCACCGGCACCTCGGCCAGACTATCCGCTGGCTCATCGACCATCTCTCTCTGCACCTCGGCTCTACCTTTCTCCTCCTTCTCCGACGACTCCTCGCGGCTCGACCTCTCCTTCCCTGCGCTGCCGTCGGCCAAGCTCCGAGCTCCGAGATGGAATGCCATTGACTCCATGCATATCTACGCGAGCTTCTTCTTCTTCTTCTTCTTCTCGTCCTTTTCCCGCTTTCCGTCTCCGTTCCTCTTCGGCCGCAGTGTATTTCCATCCAACGGGTGGCTCTTTTCTCCCGACGGTCTCACTTAACGATGTTGGATACAGCTCCACACTAGTCAAATGACTGCTGATTTTTTTTAATAATTCATACATAGTTTTAAGTATTTGTTGATTACTTTGAGGGGTTTTTTGTATTGCCAGGTATGTGTTCTTGACCTGGGAAAAATTTAATTGCAACGGATACGCATAGATATTAACCGATTTACGCAAACTGCATGAAAAGCATTTTCATGCAGTTTGTGTAAATTATTTTAAAAAATCAGCACTCGTTTGACTACAGTGGAGCTATAGAACATCCTCAAATCCTTACAATGGTCACTTCACCTAAAAAAAAAGTTCGTAAAAATTTCAGTAAAGCCATATGAGTCGATAATAAAAAATGTCCGTAAATTGAAAAAATAAAAATAGCTGTTGACTTAGACTTTGCCGGCCGTAAGGATGCATCGGCGTTATGTTTGCATTCCGGCTACCCGTTACATTGAAATACGGCCGAGATGAGCAGCCTCTCAACATAAACCCGGGGATGAGAGGATCCTCGGGCCCTTCTCGTCCTCGTCCGCTCGCGTCCTCCTCCTCCTCCTCCTCCTCCTCCTCCTCGGCGCGAGAGATGCGAGTCAGTGGCTCGTTAGCGGCACGAGGGGAACCCGCACAACACTGTTGCCAGATTGTTATCCCCCCTCCTCGCGCCCTCTTATCTCCCCGGATATTTCGATGCACGCGCGCTCTCGCGAAATGCAACGCGGCCATCGTCGCCGCCGCCGCCGCCGCCGCCGCCGACGCCGCGCAGCGTCTTCTACATATTTATTTTGCGCGCACACTCCGCACCTCCCGAAGAAGCCACGGGCTTGGACGTTAAGGATCTTAAGGAGATTCCTCGAGGAAAGAGACCGGACACTGGGCTCGCACTTTTCGACTTCGATGATTTTTCACTTTTTTTTATACTGGGAACAATGGCGCGCACCCCAAGTTCTATTCCAAGTTTCGTTTACGTTTTTTTTTTTGCGAAAGAAAAAATTTCGCAACGTTTGAAAACCCTATCCGATGGCAAATGTTCCGTTGATTCCAAAAATGACCGTTGTTCCCCCAAAAACTAGAAAATTCGAGGAGAAAAACGCAGAAATTGCATATTTTTTCTGACACGAGGGCATTTTTGTCATCTAAGGCACTTTCCAGGTGTTGAACGTTGAGCCCTCCAATTCGCCCAACTTCTCCCCAACTAAAAAATCCCAAAGCTTCAAAACAAAATCCCTATCTTTTTACGATGCTGAAGTTTGCATTGTTGGAATGCAACGAAAATAAAAAACAATCTTTAGGATCTTTAGAATAATTTTAGAATCAGTAGATTCTAAATAAAGGATCTTTAGAATAATTTTAAAATCAGATTTTTTTTTTTTTTTTTTTTTTTTTTTTTTTTTTTTTTTTTCGTTCCATTCCGACGATGCAAACTTCAACATAATATCTTTTCTCACAACAATTTCGAGGCTTTGAAATTTGTCCTCCCAGCACAGAAAGCCTCGAAACTTCTTCAATTATACTCCAACCCGAATATTTCCATCGAGTCAATTTTACGAAAGTACTCCGCACGACTTGGAGCTTCGAGGCTCGTCAATTCCGCTGGCTCTTGCTCTTTGTTCGTCGCGTTCTTCGAGGGGGGAATTCGCGATTTAACGTTCGACTCCGTATAACGTGGAGGAGCGAAGGAGCGTGAAGAAGGTCGGGGTGGGACGTGGGATGTGGGGGAGGGGGGAGGGGAAAAAGGGTACGGCAGGCATAAAGGGGTCAGTTGTTGCGGTTGCCACACTGAAATACCGCGTGTTCGTATATACGCGCGTGTTGCACGACGCGCATACGATATGCAGAGAAGCGGTCGCTGCCGCCGTTGCTGGTGTGTTGCCGGTGTCGCTGGTGTTGCCGCTGCGAAGCGTAAATTTAAGTGATGAGAAAACGAGACACTCACCATACACTGGCGGCGTTGCCGAAGTAATAGAGGAGAAGGAAGACGACGGCGCAGTAAGGATTCGCGAGTCCGTCCTGCGTGAGGTACTGCTGCTGCTGCTGCTGCTGTTGCTGCTGCTGCTGGGCGATCACCACCTGATCCTGAGGATGCAGCGGCACCGCGGACGTGCACGCGACAGCCGCTCGGCCCGCTGCCAGGCGAATCACGTAACCGATGCCGACAGCCGCGTGGCAAACGGCCAGACACGCGATCGCGCTCTCTGAAACACGCGAATACACACCCCCCGCCGCCGGATTGACAGTCTCGTTATTCAATTCACTCATTCGTTGAATATACCTCCGCAGTAATCACATTCATTCGCGCGGCATCAATTATACCTTATCATTTTATCGAGCGATGGGCAATTCGAAGGAATCTATATTTTTTTCCAGCCCGGATTAAACTCAACCAGAGTTTTATATAAAAAAAAACATGTCTATGAGTCGCGGGAAAAAAAACAAAAAAATGGATGGAAATCCGATACTAACCACCGGTGGACATAGTGGTCGGCTGTTTCCTCGGCTTGAGCAGAGTGACAACAGCCGCGGCTACGGAGATGAGACAGAGAGTAACGAGAGCCGCGAGCCACGCTTCGGCGAGGCGCTTTTCTCGTTGAGACCAGAGTATATCGGCGTCGCAGGCAGCGGCGCATCTACCCGAGCGATTGAGAAATATGTACAGTCCGGACTTGGCGTACAAGGAACAGCCCCAGGCTCCGTTGCCGCCGGCTCCTACCGCCTGGAAATTCAACGAGAGACACCAATTGCATTTTTTACAACCATTTTAATCGATAGATCTCAATATTTTAGTCGAAGCCAACGAACCTGTATAGGATTGACCGGTCCGGGTTCTCCAGGTCCCTCCATGCACATGTGCTGATGATTGTTCTCCGGTGGAAATTTCGAGCAGTTCAACGCCGCCGGCCACGGAAACCCAAAACCCTGAAGAACCGGATAACACCGGGCCCGGACCTGTTCGCACAGCCCCCGACAGGGCCCGATCGGCGAGGGCACCTTTTCCGTGCACATCGGCGCGTAAACCGAGCACAGGAACAGGTGTAGCTGGGCGCTAAAAAAAACAAAAGCGTCGTCACGCAAGTTGGCAATCATGTGGAAAAAAAAAAAAAAAAAAAAAAAAAAAAAAAGTGTTCTATGATGATTTTTTAACGTCAGTACTCATTTGACTAGTGTGGAGCTGTATAACATCCTTAACTTTGAGTGAACGATAAATAGTCGATGGTTACAAGCAGCGGCAGAAAGCCGCATACCGATTGGCATATCCGGAGACGTATATTCAAATGGGAAAGTGCACGAAAGCGCTGTTATAGCGGTACGCGCGCGCGCATAAGCGCCGAGACGAGACGAGACTAACGAGAGTCACGCGCGCGCACGCGCGCCTCTCCCGACGCTAATAACCGGCGTCGGCGCAGTCGTGTGCGTCTCACCTGCATCCGTATTGGATGAGCGGACTGAAGGTCTGCAGGGTGAAATCGGCATCTCCCTGGATCTCGTGGCCAACGAGATTGGGCATGGCGGTGACGTTGTAGCCGAGGCCCCGGCACATCTCGATCCTTATGGGCTCGCAGGCGCCGCGAGCCGACTGCATGCCCCGCACCATCAGCAGAATCAGGAACCACAACATCTTCGCGCGTCTCTTCCGGTCCGGTCCTGCACTTCGCGCACTTCGCGCACTTCGCGTAATCCTCGTTATCGGCACTGATAATAAGAGGCTAATCGGGCAAGTTCACATCACACCGAAGCACAGTAAACTTCTCCACGAGTCAATATTCACTGAGATTCGCGAGAAAAACAACAACGCACCCAATAACAACAATAGTTCCCGTCGATCGATAATAATCGCCGTTGCCCGATAAACCGGAAATGCGGGCGAGATACTAATAATAATAATAACAGTTTCTCCCAATCGAACAATAACAATAATAACAGTATCGGTAAGTATCGATAAGCACGACGCAGACGCGCCGAATAAACCAATAAACCGGAAATGCTTCGCACTCTCTTTTCGTCTTTGACGAAATAACAACAATAGCACAATAAACGGGCCGGCGACGCGTTTATTTACAAATCGCGGCGGCGAAGACGTTCCTCGTGCGCTTACTTACGGAAGAGCGGCGGCGGCGGCGGCGGCGGCGGCGGCGGCGATGGAAAAAAGACGAAACGGGAGAGATCGGAAGGAGCGGTAATAGCAGCCCGTTCGCCTCGTCGACAATCGGCTCGGCGCAGTCGACAGCGTCGGCGTCGGCGGCGGCGGTCCGTTTGACAGTCGCCCGAGAACTGCTGCTGCTGCTGCTGCTGCACCCGAGTATCGCCGTAGCTTCCCCGAACTCATCATAAATCACTGACTTTTTACACTTTTCCCGGGATAGTTATCCCTCCGGGCGCGCGGCGGCGGCGGCCGCCGCGAGACGCGACGGGAATAACGAGAAAAGCCGTTCGAGAACATCGATAACAACTATTTTTCGCAGCAGTCTTATGTATCAACGTTGTCGATGATGTTGTTGTCGAATCACCTTTCGCGATGATTCGATAAACCGCGCAAACAAACTCGCCTCGGAAGACGCCGAATTCCGTTGACGCACCGCGTAAAAAATCGTCGTTGATCTTATTTGTTATGATTATCGGTAACGATGCATCCGAGAGACGTTCGCGAAGCGGTCGCGAGGTGGAAAATAACGCGACTGGCGGTTTGTCGTTTCGCGGAACGAACGAGCGAATCCGCGTCCTCGACTGTCGAGGCTCCGCGTGTTACTGACCCTCCTGGAACCTCGGAGCCTGCAAGATCCGCCACGAGTTCCTCTCGGGCTGTGCCGCTGCTGTCGCTGCTGCTGCTGCCACCTCTCCTGAAACGCGTCTGTCTCTGTCTCTCTCCGTCGCCATTACCACTTTGCTCGTCTCTATCTTCGTCTCTCTCTCTCTCACTCGCTCGCACCGATTCTCTCCGCTCCTCGCGTCTCTGTCGCCGTTTCTCGCTGCTCGCACTCATCTCTCGCTCTCTCGCTCTCTCTCTCTCTCTCTTTCACCTCGATTCTCACTTCACTCGTTCGGTCTCTCTCGCACGAACCGAGCAACAGCGGCGTCGCCGTCTCTTAACTCCCTCCACTAGCGCCCGCTTTGTCAGTCGCCGCAGTCAGTTCGCAGTAGTTCGCTGCTTCTTCTTCTTCTTTCTTAGCCATCGGCGGCAGTGTCAGAACAAAGCACGGTGGTAGCAGTCGCTCTCTCGCAACTCTCGCGTACTGCCCCCGTGCGCTTCGATTTTTCATTGTTAGCAACTGTATTAGCCGGTCCTCTTCGGTACTCATTCGCTGCTGGAACAACAATCGGCGTCGCATCGCTCTTTCGTCATCCCGAGGGGCTCTTGTCAGGTGAGCGTGTTTGTTGTTTTAAAAACCGACGCGATAGGTTCGCTGTCGCGTCGTTCATCGCGGATAATTGGGCTTTGAAACGTAGCTCGGTCAATTTGCTCGAAGTCAGTTCGTTTGGACGAACAGAGGCCGAAAGTCCGTCTCGGAACGTTTTTTCCAAAGCATCACAATAATCACGCGCCCATTGTCTGACACCAGCGATTTTGTCCGAGACGCAAGTGCCGATGATAATGATGATGATAATAATAAACAATTCGATAAGCCGCAAGGGTCACTATGCTATCGCTTGACACGGATATATTGCGGCCGGAATTATCGTATGAGTAATGTGTTACGGAGAATTGATATTTTGCAGAGACTCGGAGTCAAGATGCCGAGTCTTGCGAGCAGTGGAAAGCTTCTCCTTCTGTTTATGGGTATGTCCTCTATTTGTATTTGCTATGTTCCGTTCATTCTTGTTTCGATCGAAAATGGCTGTAATGACCTCTGTCTCCTTTGACGACGGCACTGCTGGTTTTTTCCCCAAAATATTTTGAATTTTTTTGATGAATTATACCGAACGATGTTTCAGGAGTTTGCTGCGCTACAGCTAAAACGGCTGTAAAGGCTCCCACATTCAGCGATGCTTACACAGTCAAGGGCACTCTGTATATTCCGTACGCAGAGATTCGTGAGCCCTTTTACGCCTGGTACGACAAAAGCGCCGGTGCTAGTCGCATAGATTATTATGGAGGTAAATTAAATGAAATTAAATAAGTTCCTAAAGATAAAAAGGATAGCAAATAAAAATAATTGAAATGCCAATCAGGAATGGTCAAGACTTATCAACTCGGCAAAGATGGGCCTTATGGATCCAGCATTAAGATTGCTCCGGTCACCACTGATACCGAAACCAACAAGGAAACTTGCCTCAAAGTTAACGGAAGCGAGGATATGAAATTTGAACCTCAAGTGATTGTCCCAGACACCACTGGAATGGAGGTATAAAGACTTGATTACCAATCAAAATAGTAATTCATAGGAATAACAGGATTGATTAAATAATGCGTAATAATCCAGTGCATAGGTGAGGAAATAGTCAATGGATTGCCGTGTGAGAAATGGCGTTTGGTCGAGACTATCGGCGACAAAACAAACAAGTACACCCTGTGGATCCGTTACAAGGTAAAAACCGTGAATAAATAACCACCTTATGTACAAATAGTGAATCCATAGTTCGAATCAATTGTAAACTGCGTTTCAGAAATCGACGAAGCTACCGACGGTCAAGGAACCCATTCCGGTGAGATACGAGATGCACGGTTTCAACACTCTGCTCGGTTCTCACTACGATCATTATTACCTGGAATACGAGTGGTACTCGTTCGAGATGCCGAGCGCCGATGTATTCAACGTTGCCGACAGTACGCATTTCCGACGAAGCAACTTCGTTACCTTTTTACAATAAGAGAGAATAGGTCGATAATTATGCATTGCTTTAGACATGACGTGCGTAAGCTTCCCCGGACCTGGCGACAAACACGTTTACACTTTCAATCCGATGCGCGAATTCGTTCACAACGATGACTCGCACGTCGACGCGGAATTCGAGCGTTTCAAGAACTCGCACAAGAAAACTTACGCCGGTCACGTGGACCACAAGAGGCGCAAGGAAATTTTCAGACAGAACTTGCGGTAGTCATTTCATTATATCAAAACAATAACGAACCCATTTTCTTCCATTTCGACACGTTTTGAGTCTTTTAATTAATAACATTCAATTCGCAGGTTCATTCACTCCACGAACCGAGCAAATCTGGGTTATCAGTTGGACGTGAATCATTTGGCCGACCGCAGCGATCTGGAGTTGAAAGCTCTGCGTGGCAAACAATACACGCAAATCAGTGATAACGGTGGTCTTCCTTTCCCTTACGACGCCAAGATGCACGTTCAAGCGGCACCGGACAACATGGATTGGAGGCTTTTCGGAGCTGTTACGCCGGTCAAAGGTAAAAAGAAAAAGAAAACAATTGAAAATCAAAGCGATTGGAATGCACAATTTGTGAATCGTTTTTTTTTTCGATCATAGATCAATCGGTCTGCGGTTCATGCTGGAGTTTCGGCACTACCGGCGCAGTCGAAGGCGCCTATTTCCTCAAGTATGGCAAACTTGTGAGATTGTCTCAACAGGTAACGTCTCGAAATTTCAACGTTCTTGCATTCCTGCTTAGAAATTCCGATTGAAACATATAGAAACCGATAAAATGGACAAAATTCCGATTGAAAAATAATCGGTTCCAATAGGATTCAGTAGGATCATATTCGTTCGTTTTATCGGTTCTAATCGGATCGTTTAACCAGGGATACATTTTCGCTAATAGATTTCGATTGAAAATGTTTCCATTTTCTCAGGCTCTGATCGATTGCTCGTGGGGCTACGGCAACAACGGCTGCGACGGTGGCGAGGACTTCCGTTCCTATCAATGGATCATCAAGCACGGTGGATTGCCAACCGAGGAGGAATACGGTGGATACATTGGCCAAGTACGTAGTCCCACCGAACAGTGTGTTTGTTAAACAATCGATTGTCGATATCCCGATTACTGACAATGCGATTTTTTTTTCGCAGGACGGCTATTGTCACATCAGCAACGTTACCCTCACGGCGAAGATGACGGGCTTCGTGAATGTGACTCCGAAAGACGTTGATGCTATGAAAGTTGCCATCGCTAAGCACGGCCCAGTTTCCATCGCTATCGACGCTTCGCACAAAACATTTTCGTTCTACTCGAACGGTGTTTACTACGATCCGGCTTGCGGTAAGAATTGCGTTGAACATGCACATTCACTAAATTGATACGTTTGATGTACCGTTTGTGGCCACTGTACCCTCATTTATTAATTCGAATAGATTGATAGTACGATGAATTAATATATTCATTTTTTATGAGGCCACTGATGGTACAGTGGCCACAAATGGTGCGTCTACCACCCTACTGCCCCGATATTGTGAAATAATAAATTTTGAATTTTTAGGGAACACGGAGGATCGTTTGGACCACGCGGTTCTCGCTGTTGGCTACGGCACGATGAACGGAAAGGACTACTGGCTCGTGAAGAATTCATGGTCCAACTACTGGGGCAACGACGGCTACATCCTGATGGCCCAGAAGGACAACAACTGCGGTGTTCTCACAACGCCTACCTACGCCCTGATGGCCTAAAAAAAGCCGCCTTGTCCGCGACGAAACATTATTTTTTTATTAGAACAAAATATGAGCAGCTCGAAACAACGACGTGAAATTGGAATTTTTATTGTGTGATAAACCTGTAACGAGCGGCCGAACAAAATAGTAACAATAAAATCCCTGAAACCTACGTGTGGACAATAATTTATCGACTCCAGGAGTGTGGTATGAAATAAGACAATTGACAATTCAGAGGACCGAGGACGAAGTTTCCAGACGTAAATAAACGAAACGCTGTTGCTGCTGCTGCTGCCTGTTGATACTGTGAAAAGACAGGATTAAAAAATCGTTTCGAATCGAAAAACTATGAATAATTATTAGAAACGAGCGATAAAATATTTTTTTATTGATGAACTCAAATTTATTTTCTTCATTTAGGGATTAATAATTTTTGTTCTCGAATAATTAATCGAACTCTTCGAACCGAAGAAACGTATTTTGACTAAATTCTTATGCTGATATTGCCCCGTGCCGATGTATAGCAGTCGGCAGAGTAATAAATATCTGTTTAGTACGTTCACGATGACAGCGCAACTAAGCCGACTCAAGTCGAGGTTTGTGGCTTCGTTAAAATGAAATCTCCGACGTCGTTCCCAAGTACGTAAGTACATAAAGACAATGTTCTTATTATTCCGATAAAATTCATCTCTATACACATACAAGTTATAAGCTCGCTAATATCTCAGTTGAAAAATGTCACAATATTTGTAAATCTTTCGTAATTACTTTCATCATCCTTTATCGCAATTGTGGACCCTAGATCGATCATTCGTCTCCGACATTTACACCGTGACTTACACACACAATAAATTCTTCAAATCACCTAAATTAACGAATGCGGGTAGCAGAATAAACTTGATTAAGGAAAATGACGTTCAGTCAGTTAAAAAAAAAAAAAAAAAAAAAAAAAAAAAAAAAAAACCAATTTCCAACAGAAATAATGAATATTAAAAACGTCAATTGGACAAATTCTTCAAACTTACAACAATTCGAGATAAATAAGATCGATAAAAAATCCGACCGAATGAAATTTCGATCGACTAAATTGATTTCGATTGACTAAATATTCCATTCAATTATCGAAATATATTTTTTTAGCTACCCGTAATATCTAATTTACTTCATAGGACCTTCTCTCAGCTGATTCTTAATCTTGATCACGTCGGTTTTTTGATTCTACGATCGATCCTTCTCGCTTGCGTTGTATTATTTTTCCTCTTCGCCGTACGTTTACATTTCTACGATAATAAATAGTAATAGGAATGTCGAGGGTCCGTCGCTGGGAGCAAAGGACGCGCGCTGGCAACAAAAGCTGTTGCGGATTCTTCGCGTATCACGTTTTCCCTATTAAAGAAATCCCATTTCCAGTGCGTTGTACAGATTCTGCGTATCCGAATGGCTGTTTATTCGCCAAAAGGGAAAGTTGTGAGCACGAGCGGCTGTTTCCTCGTCCGAACCATCGCCCACCACGACGTATGTACAACGACGACCGAAACGTGCGACGACCCTGCCGAAACAGCTTTCTTTACCTGTTTAAAATAAACAAACGGGGGTTATACGTTGCTGCACGTGGTGACTGCTTTTTCAGGATTTTCACATCTTCAGTGAGCGGAGTCCCCTTGGAAATAAATTGTGGATTTTGTGTCGCAGATTGTGGATACATGAGTGTTTATCGCAATAATTAAGGGGTCTCTCTACTTTGGATGCCTGAAAAAAATGTCAATAAGTATATGTATAATAATTGTATTGTTAATAAATCGCGGTTACTATTTTTATTAAAAAAATAGCGTTTTTTGTCAGGCATCCAAAGGAGAGAGGTCCCTTAAATGGAATAAAATAGTTCGACTAGATAATTGAATAAGGGCCTCACCGATTTTCGTGGCCGAATAAATGTTTTCAATGGGAAATACTCCGCCAAGGCCGAAGAGCAGGACTTTGGACAACGCGGGCACAAGCTGCGTCGTCGTGACGAGTATGTTGACGCAGTGTCCCCTCTTGTTGATGAGATTGAGACACTTGACCGCCGATGTCAGCCAGTTATCCGTGAGTATCTCGATTTCCGAGCGCAACTGAAGCCACTGATCGCGCTTCGCGACGCCCAACAAACCGCCGACGTTGTTTCGGTAATTGCAATATATCTCCTTGATCTTTCGATAGCGAAACGCGAGCTTTCGCATCCAGTCGACGCCACCGCGAACTCCCGACGCCAAGCAGATGCCGTTGTTCGCCGATGCGCACTGAAACCCATCGGCTGCGAAGTTGTACGAAGACAGATCCTGACCGTTGTCATCCGACGCTACGTCCTCGATGTGAACCTGATCGCAATCCTGAGAATTTTTCGCATTTTTTTTATACCAATCTTCGAGCTCCTCGGGACTTCTCTTATTTTTATGGATTTTACGCAGCTCCGCACTCGTCAAAAGAGTGCTGATTTTTCAAAATATTTATACATAGTTTCAAATTATTTTTAATGATGATTCGTATTGTCAGACATGTTCTTGACCTGGGAAAAATGTATTCCCGATCAATTTGCAAAAATCTTAAACGATTTTTTTTTTTTTTTCGGTGACAATAAGGAAATCAGAACATTTTCGTAGGCTTCTTTTTACAGTATCGAAAAGCCATTGATGCAGTGAAATATTTGTACCTCGACGTCGTTGAAGAAAAAGTGCGTGTCCGCCAAGTTGAATATCATCTCTTCCATTCTGTAGGCGAGTTGTATGAGAGGTTGTGGGTCCTTGCCATGTTTCGTGGCGAATAGCCCGGTTAATAGCGAATGGAACACAACTATGGTTTCGTCAAGATCCCAAATGAATATCCGGTCGGGACCGGCTTCCGTCGTGTCCGCCGAGCCAATACTGTTTCCGCTTCCGCTCTGTCGCCTCCCGCGCTTGCAAGGCTTCGCCGATACCCCTGACATTCGATTTTTTTTTAATACATTAAAAACACAACACTACAGACACAACTGAAGCCAATATTTAGAAAAAAAATTGAGATTGTTTTTGTGGCGAAAGTACTGTGGAATGTCTCATACAGAATTTGTACGATTCTTTCTTATGTACCTTCGACGTTTGTGCTTTCCCGTGACGTTGGATCGTTTGCTTCGTGCGGCGTCGTGTCTAACGCAAGGGCTGATTTTGTGGAGTCTGTAGCAAAAAAAAAAAAAAAAAAAAAAATGGCCATTAGATAATACGTCTTTCTATTTCTTCTTATAATCAGATTGTCTCATTATTCACAAATTACAACCCACAGACGCAGGTAATCTGCGCAGTTTCAGACACTGCGAATCATTCGCATGAAACGTTTCACTATAAACAGCGAAGAGACTGCGAAATAAGGTATCTGCCGAGCGTATTTACCGCTAAAATTGAGGTTGCTGATATTGAAGGACGCAGGTGTTGCGTGATTGCCGGGCATCGGATAATAACCGGGATACTGGATCGGTACTCTGTCGTTTCCATAGAGAGTGGCACTGTGCGCGCTGTAGTCGAACTTCTGACGCAAACAGATGACATAATACGTAATACAATCTATTTCTTCGACATAAGACATTTATCTTATTTTAACTCTTAATTTTATTGTCGTTACCAGCAGCGAATTGGATGCACGGAACTTAATTCATTTTCCGAGAGTTTGCGTTATGCAAACGCTTAAAATGACTATTTTTTATTTACAAAAAAAAAAAAAAAGAAAATGACGTACTTGCGAAGGCGATGAAATATTCTGAGACACGGTGGAAAAAGTCGTTCCATTGCTGTTGTAAACGGGATACGCGGTGTACTGCGACATCGAGGTCGGGTTCGGATAGCTCAGATAAGAATTCTGCAGGCTCGACGAATTTTTCGAAGCTGTCGTTGATCCGTAAGACGAGGAGTTGTAGAGGCTGGGAAACGCAACGGCGAACTGCGGCTTTTCTTCGTTGAAAAGTTGAACGTGCCTGTTGTAATACTGATTCGTTCCGTAGAGCGGAATGAAGTCCGCCTTCTCCAAGGATTCCGGATATTCCTGACCCTTGTCGTCGGCATTCTCGTCGATGTACAATTCGCCGCCGGGCACATTGTCGCTCTCCGTGCAGTCCTGCACCTCGTTCTTCACCTCAGCATCTGAAAGTTTATTCGAGGCTATAAGCGGTTGATCACATTGCGAGCATTGAGAGATTATGGGAAGCACTTGATGGCTGGATGAAAAAATTCTAGCAGATGGAAGCGACAGAATTCAAACAGAGCCCACCCTCCCCCCGTCCCGGATCCGCCTCGGCTTTTCTCTTAACGCGATATCGATCCAAACGCGCTCATAGGTATGCACTAGAGCTTTCGGTATAGGGGATACATGTATACAGCTGAAGCGCAGAGCTGAGCGTAATTGAGGGGAAAACTAATTAAGCTGACTTTGATAGAAAATAACAATGCTCATAAATATCGTGCGGCAAAAGTTACAAGTAAATCTGAACAAACGTAGACGTCTCCCTTCGTTTTTCCTTTACTTTCCCTTTACATAAAAATTAATTAAAAAAAATTCATTGTGGTTCAGCCCCAAAGAATTGAACTGTCAATACTCATATTGGTGATTAAATGTGTCTCAGTGTCGAGGAGCCGATTTTTTATCAACCGCGCCGCATAATTAAAATGACTGAAGTTCGGAAAAAGTGTCTATAATTATTACGTAGCAGGTGATTTATAATTACCATTATTTGCCGTCCGAGGATGTTGAACCGATGGCTCCGTCGACGATGAGACGCTTCCAGCATTGTCTAAGACCCCTGCTGGTTTTGTCGGGTCATTGTCTTCGGTTAACATATCACACTCTGTCTGAAACGAGATAAACATTTTTTTTTTTATTTTTATTTTTATTTGCCGAGCGATCGAACGTGATTTAATATTAATTATCGACATTATTAATAATTATCAACATATCTATTCTACTAATATCGATTAATATATCTTCAATCAATTTTCTTGGATTAATCATAATAACAGCTCGACTCGTTGCGAGCGAAGCGTCTTAGAGGTGGAGTGACCGGACGAGTAGGCGTACACGCCGATCCCTTTCGAACGGCCAATGAAATCTCCTTTCACGACTCTACACTGTACATTTTGTATTCGTTATGTTGCCAAGTCACTATCCATCGGCGCGCTCCGCCCTTAAGTCCCGATGCGTGCGGCACTATAGCAGGTGAGAGAGAAGGCGTGAGGCGACCCTCACTGACTGACTATAGCCATTCATACCGATTCCATAAATTCGCAGCACATTTTTTTAGCAACTTTTTTTTATCTGTGCTTCCAAAAATCACGTTTTGCGTTTTGCCCTTGCGTTTTTTTTTTTTCGCGGAAAGAAAAAATGATCGATTCCGCAAAGTTTGAAAGCCCTATCCGATGGCAAATTTCCCGTTGGTTCAAAAAATCACCGTTGTTTATCCAGAAAAAAATCGAAAATTCCGGGAGAAAAACCCCAAAAACAGTCGAATTTCAATGAATCCAGCGCTGAAAAAAAAAAAAAAAAAAAAAAAAAAAAAAAAAAAAAAACTGCGAAATTTCGTAATAGTTTCCACTAAAAGCTGCCGTTAGCGCGCGTTCTCTGAATCGTCCGAATTACGGATAACACCGCTTCGTTATGTATATGAACTGCGAGAATCGTGTCAATTGTGGAGTTACGTCTAGCGATACAGACATGCTAATAATAGCGAGGAGACATATAAAGAGCTCGAGAGAGACAGAGAAAGACCGCGCTATTGATGAATAGTAGTAGGATAGAAGTAGCGGTTTTGGCCACCTTTCGTCCAGCAGTTGTGGCCACTTCGAAAGGACAGAATTATCCATATTGTTGAAAAGAAACAAAATAGTATAGATCATCTTGTTAATTTGTATGGATACTTTCGAAATTTCAACATGACAATACAGGATAACAATAATTTGAAATAAATAATAGTGAAAATGGCGACAAATGGTACAGTGGCCACAACCGGTGCCCTATCTACCCTATTTTGATGATTGCAGCGTGGCGTGCGATGCCCGCATCGGGACGCTTTCGCGAGAAATTAATTGTTCGCCGTGTAATGCAAGAGATATGCGGAGCGACGTTATAAATTCTCGGTAGTAAGGAGATACGATGAAGTCGGTCTGTCTTGGGGACTTGTCTGTCTCAACAAAACGTGTATAAGGCGCAGTCCGAGTCGAGCGAGCCGAGTTTTATCGCTCGGAGAAGTTGCTTGGATTGCAACGACGCGAGGGAAGAATACTACGCTCTTCGCGTATTCTACAACATATTGCCGCTCATTGTCTCTCACGCGGAGAGCAAAAAAAAATAAAGCGAAGAAGAAGTAAAAAATCGATGGACGGAATTTGAAATGCATTATTGTTGCGTTTATTTATTTTTTTTTTATTTTTTTTTTATCGACTGACTCGATCAAAATCAAAATAGTGCCGGACAAGAAGCCGCAGCCAATAATTTTTCCTCGCGTCGATTTAGCCCCAAAACTTTTCGGTTTTTCGTAGCTTAATTCCGCGAGATCGGGTGACCGACCCCGATTGTCCGGTGAAATGTGCGGGGCGAGCGTTGTACTTATATCTTGGCGGAACAATTAAGCCGCCGCGGGAAAGCGTCGACGCTTGCATCTCCACCTCTGCTCGTCCCATTCGGCTCGTTAACCGTAATGTATTCTAATTGACGAAGCGCGCCAGTGTCATTCGTCCGAGCCGCGCGTTCATCGCGGTCAGTGAGTTTTCCGTCGCGGCTGACACACAAGTCTCCAAACTAGACGGACGGAGCTAGTCCTACTTTTCGCAAACGTGACGAGAACCGTCGTCGCGACATATCGTCTCACGCGCGCAGAACCTTTCGTGCGCTTCTGGCCAAACGGAAATAAATGCGAATCCGAATACAGTCTGTTCGGTCTTTCCTTTTGCAAATAACTCGGAGAATGCCATTATAGCCATTATAAACGAATAAGGTTGAAGTTTGCATCGTTGGAATGCAATGGAAAACAACAAAAAAATCTAATGATCAAATGTCTGCTGATAGTTGGAAGGTTCGGTGAGATTTCTCGGAGAGCAAAAGTTAGAAGATTTCATCTAGCCTCTCTATATACGTTTGTTTCTACAGCCCGGCATAAGCAACGGCCGAGGTAAACACGCAGCTACAAAAGAAACCTCTTAGCGGCGGCGGCGGCGGCGGCAGCGTCCGCGTTGACCTCTATTTACGACAAGAACGAGCGCGTCGACGCCGCGACAAAGGACGCCCGTTGACGCCCGGTCGGAGGGTGCGTTTATAATATAATCATCAGCGGTTTATTATTACCGAACAATGGAAGCTGTCGGCGGTGGCAGCGGCGGCCAATGAGAACCCCCGCCGACGGTGTTTACGCTCCGCTCTTCCGTTCGAAGACATTTTTCGCGAATTTTCCGGCCGAACGGATTCCACAGTTTTGTATCTTTTGTAGAAACAAAGCGATGCCCCCCCCCCCCCCCCCCCCCTGCTCTTCATCCTCGGCATTGCCGTCCGTTCGCATCCCGAGCGCCGGCAAAGAAAAGCATTTCTCGCTCGAGCAGGTAACAAAAAGAGACGGTACTGAGTGAAATAATGTTTGCTCTGCATGCCAAACAGATGTCGAAAACATTATCGAGTTGACTGGACTCTCGAACAGCCTGTGGAATGTTGCTACTGGGACCCCCGAAAACTTGTGACGTTGAAGTTAGCATTGTTGGAATGGAACGAAATAAAAAAAAAATTATTCTAGCGATTCTAAAAAGTTATTACAAAGACCAATCGGTATGATAACTTTTTATACCCAGTAAAATCCTTTGATTTCATTAGAATATATTTTTTAACCCTCACTGTGCACACTAATTCATCCACTAAAAGATAGATATATATATATATTGATATAGATATTATCCAAAAATAAAAAAATATATTATAATATCACTGAAGAAATGTGGTCAGTCATCTGTCGGTGGGTCTTAATACGAAAAAAAAAAAAAAAAAAAAAAAGTAACAGATCTAAATTCAGCATCTTCCACCATAGAGATAATGATAACAATAAAACAGATTAAAAAAGCCTGGCGAGTCGAGAAGGTTCCGTGAATCGATAAACAATCGAAGACAAACAAAAATTCAAGTGATCTGTTGCATCGCTCGGCGGAATTGTTGATAAACAGCACCGCCCCCGCGGCCCGGCAAAACGTAAACATTTAAAAATCAATATATCCGCACCGTTAAGAAATCCGATAACACGAAAACCCATTAACGACGATTGGCAACAATCAATTACGATCGAACCGTTAATCGGCGTCAAGGGGATGGCGAAGTCAATCGAATTCGATGGGGATTACGTTGGTGGTATAATTTCATTGCTCGAACCTTCGATGTACGTGGCGTCGGTCGCGACGAGGGTCAGCGAGGATTCTGAACCCGCGCGGCAGTTCCGTCGGTGGATTCGTCGCCTCGAGGCGGTTATTATCGAGATTCGCGGTAGATTATTCCCCCGGCTCGACGAACCGACGTCATTCCGCCTTCGTTCCTGTCGTCCCGATGCGCTTGTCCCTTATTGTCTCTTCTCACCCGCACAAATCACTGATAACCGACGCAAGTGCTATCCGCAAAAACAAAAAAAAAAAACCGGACACCACCGAAACTCCGAATTCAGGCGAATATTTCCCACTTTTCTCGCACTTTCGACGTGCGAAAAAGCATCGTGCGCGCACCTTCGGCTCGCGGACCGGCGACTACTGTTTCTCCTCCACCGGCGAAGCACAACCGCCGCAGCTCTACGACGCGCTGACTGAGAGACGAAACGACGATAATAACGCACAAGCTGCGCGTATGTTTGCAGTCGGAGGGCGGGAGAGAGACGAGCAGCGGCGGCGGACGGAAAATCAAGGGGTTGGCTGCGGGGCTATAGGCGGAGTAAACATCGACGAGGGTGGCGAGAGCGGCGAGAGCAGCGGCTTTTGTCTTCCGGAGACGGACAAGGGCGCCCGTTCTTCGAGGGAAGAGCGCGCCGCAGGACAGAAAAGGCTGCTCTCTCGGATCGACGACGAGCCTCGAAATTCTCACAGGACGAAAAATTCTTTACAACACCCACACATATAAAAATATACAATTTTTACAATTTTTCTTATTCACTGTCACTATTAAATGTCCCCGGATCGCTATATCCAAAACCCATCCAAAATCCTCCCTTCCACTGATTCAAAACCGAAACGAAAAAAAACTCGCGCAACTGATATGTATATATGTATATTGTCAACGATATTTATTTTCTTATTCACTGTCACTATTAAATGCCCCCGAGTCGCTATATCCAAAACCCATCAAAATCCTCGTGTCCACTGATTCAAAACCGAAACGAAAAAAAAAACTCGCGCAACTGAAACGCGTTTGTGTTTTTTTTTCTGAGTGTCGTGTGTGCCTGTGTGTGCGTCGGGTCACTGCGGGTCGGCTCTCGTTCCCGGTGTGATGCTGCCGCTGCTACTGCTGCTGCTGCTGCTGCTGCTGCAGCCTGTGGAGTTCTGAGTTCTGAGCATGCGAAATGTCGTCTACCACCCCCGCCCGGCGGTCACGTGGTCATTCGACGATACCCCCTCCCCGCCGGCCGTGCGTCTGTCCCTCTCTCTTGCTCTCGTCTCCTTCCCTATCGTTCTGTCTCACTCCTCTATCTCTTTCTCGCTCTTTGCGGCGGCGATTCGCCATTAATTAGACTGCGAGGGAAGATACCGCTGCCGCTGCTTCTGCTTCTGCTGCAGCCTGTGGAGTTCTGAGTTCTGAGCATGCGAAATGTCGTCTACCACCCCCGCCCAGCGGTCACGTGGTCATTGGACGATGCCCCCTCCCCGCCGGCCGTGCGTCTGTCCCTCTCTCTCGCTCTCGTCTCCTTCCCTATCGCTCTGTCTCACTCCTCTATCTCTTTCTCGCTCTTTGCGGCGGCGATTCGCCATTAATTAGACTGCGAGGGAAGATAACGCTGCCGCGTTGCGCCGATGCGAGCGAGAGGGTGCGTCGACGGTGGAACTTGGCGCGGGAGGGGGAAGAGGGGAGGGTGACGCGAGGAGGACGATAGCGGCGGAGCGGGAGCAGCGACGACGACAACGACGACGGAACCCCCTTGTATACGAATAATTGTCGTCGGCTGTCAGCGTCAATTTGTCCGAGTGACTTGTGCGCTAATGACGTACCAATCGCGGGCATCTATCGCGCCAAGCCGCGTCCTTGTCTCTCTTTCTCCGTCCCTCTCTTGAGGGTTCCACGCGCAGGCGACATGGAAACGTGTTTCTCGCACAATGAATTCGGATGCTGGCTGATGATAAGGATCGAAGGTTTTTTTTTTGTTGCTCTTTTTTCTTTTCGAGCGAAGCTATCGCGGGATTCTGGAAGGGTCGACGGCCTATTCGGCCTCTCCTGACGACGAGTCCTTTTCCTTTATTTCTTTTCTTTGTGTGCGTGTGTGTATATATATATATATAGGCTACCTATATTTCACACCGCGGCTTTGGTGCGTCATACGCGTCCATTACGTAACTTTATTATGCAGAGCGGACTATCGTAATGAATATAATGCGGGACTCTTGTTACCGCGATGTAATCCTACACGTTCTTAGCTCGGCCGAAGCTCGTTTTATCGGCTTTGGAAATTTCGATGTCTCTGCGAAGCGGCGCCTCGCGAGTCTCGAACGTCGTCGGGCGTTTAAGACGCGGCTTAGCTTGTGCGACGATTAAGAGCGCGCGCGCGCGACGGTAATAAAAGGCTTACGCAAACCTTACGTGAGGCTAGGCGTCGAGTGTGTGCATCACTCGTCGTTTGCCCGGAGTCGCGCTGACGCGTCCGTTGACGAATACGTTCGGACGTAAAAATGGTTTATTTCAATATTTACATCCATCATAAGCATTCGGGTTTCATCCCTTTGTATCATTTTTATGCAACGGTAATCGTTGATTATTGAGATAAGGAGGTTGAAATAATAATACGTATTTAGATAATCGAATAATAATAATAATAATAATAATAATAATAATAATAATAATAATAATAATAATAATAATAATAATAATAATAATAATAATAATAATAATAATAATAATAATAATAATAATAATAATAATAATAATAATAATAAAATTCGTCTTAGTGCTTCTAAAAATGTTCAGTCGAACATTTTTTCTCAACCGCGCAACTCCAGCGTTTTGCGTTACACCAAAGTTTTTTAGTTCTCCAGCTCGACGCACCGTTCGACTCGTAGGTAGGTCCCCGTTATTTTACCGCGAGCTGTGCGTCCACGAACGTCTTGTATCTCATAATGGCTAAGTGCACCGACTGTCGAACGCGCACCGAAGCCGAGAGCCGGCCCGGACTCCTCTCGTGGCGGTTTGTAAGCGGATCTAATCCCCCCCCCCGGTAAGCTCTGGGTTTTCATGCTCGACCGAAAGTCGCGCTCGGATATCCCTCCTGACGCGGACGAAGTAGGTAGTAAGTCTCGCTCGGGGCCGGGACGCGAAAAATTGTGTCTCTCCCCGCGCTGCCCGGACGCGCACCGTTGTTCCGTGTTCCGTCGAGTTCGTGCTTTTCACGTTCATCCCGTTCGTCCTTTTGCGAACGATGCGCAACGACGCAGCTCGTGCGCGCGCGCGCGCGCAGCGCCCTCTTGATTAATGGCGCCTGCGACCCACGGGACGTGTTGACGTTGATGGAAAGTTCGGATCGGATGTAAAATTTGCCGTCGCTCACCGAAACGCCCATCGATCTGCCTGTTACGTGTCTATAGTGTGCGAACTATAGTGACTGTAATTGTAGGTTATAAACGCGCGGGTCCCATAACCTCTCGTTGAAATCGCTAAAATCGTTAGAAAAGAAGAGGCCTCTGTTCTCATCGGAACGTCAACGGTCGGCAACCTTAAAAATAATCGACGGGTGCTCGAAACTGTGTATAAATTATTTCAAAAATCAGTCTCAAACTGTGTATGAATTATTTAAAAAAAATCTCCTTAAACAGCGGCGCGAAAGCTCGAAGCACGCTTCTTACGCATCTTACGAGAGATGCGTAAATACGCATGAGACACATCTTACGAAAGAGTGTAACGCTAATTTTTGCCAAATCCACGCGCCCATCAAACCGCCGGTTTTATTCGCCCACCGCGGCGGCCCGACCCGGCAACCCAACGGCGAAGACCTCCTCGCTCGGCCGGCGAGCGGCGACCACCCGCGTATACGCTTCTTCCCGTATACTCCTCTCGCGTACACAGCTCACGTAATACACACAGCTCACCCTCTCCCCGAGAGCTTCGCCCGCAAAATCCGCAGAGACAGCGAGCGCGGCGCGCGCAGTGCGGCCGAGCGAAAAGGCACGAAGCTGTAACAATAGGGGCGGTGGAAGGAGGGCCGCTCTCGGCGTTATGTACTCAATAATAACCCATAACCCATGGGCGTAAAGTTTACACATCGCCACCGTCGCGGCAAGCAGCAAAAATTTCGCTTTCGGCGTTTGACTCTCGGAAGCTTTGGCCGACACGTTCATATATATAACCAGTGGCAGTACCTCTTCGGTCCAATCAAATTGAAAGAAGAAGGCAGGCGTTTGAATCTCATGTCAGGAGCCTCGAGAGCCGCCGTCGACGAAGCCTCCGGGACAGTAACCGCGGTGGCTCTTCCGAGGCTCTCCGCAGGTGGCGAATATATTCTCACGTATTGCGCAAATCTATACACGTATATACGTATATACCTGTGGGTTATAGGTCTTTATATATATATTTGCGAGCCAGCGCGTCATGTCTCGCTGATCCTTCTGCGGTCGCGGCGAAACGCAGCACATTTTTGCGCGACGCCGCCCCGTACCCAACCAACACCACGAGGCGCGAGGCGAGACGAAGCGGCGGCGGCGGCGAGAGCGGAGGTGCGCGCGCTGCGACCACCGCCGCAAGTTTCCTCTTGCAATGTCCCGGAGAACCCGTACGTATTACGTTTCTCCTACGTGAGAATGCTGCCAGTGTACGTTGTGTATATATATATATATATATATATATATATATACATGTATATCCGCGGCATATAGCGCGTATATACATACTACGCGCGTATATATTTACAACTATGTGGTATATACGTACGAATATTTATATGCACATAATACACGCGTGGATGTGTATACATATATATATTTTACGTGCTATGTATAGGAGAGAGCGGACCCATATGGAAATATTCATATCTGAAATATATGTCGCATATATTTTGCATTAATTTTTGACATATATATTGCATATGAAACTTTTCGGCGACATATATGTTACGTGTAAATATTTCCATGTGGGGAGTATTTATGTATATATGTACTACGGTGCGGTATGCATGCGGATATATATATACATATAATACACGCATGGACGTGCATATATATATGTG
Source organism: Itoplectis maculator (assembly GCA_964034905.1). NCBI lineage: Eukaryota > Metazoa > Arthropoda > Insecta > Hymenoptera > Ichneumonidae > Itoplectis > Itoplectis maculator. Next base: position 12,630,001 of record OZ035856.1, on the reverse strand, counting down.
TATAATATGTATAGGAGAGCGCGGAGTATATATGCGAAATGGTACATAGCGAGAGAGGAGAGAGAGAGAGAGAGAGAGAGAGAGAACGCAGGCGCGCAGGCAGCTGTCACCTTACACCCATGGAGGAGGCATGGGGGCTGGGCCGGCCATTCTCAACTTATCTCTAGGATCTTTGTAAACATGTCGTGAAATCCGAGTACCCCCGGCAGTGGCGTAGAGCACGGGGGGTGATTCGACGCGGAGCGACGGGGCCCCCGAGTCCCGCGAAACTTTCGGTACTCGCCGCGGTCCTCGAAGCGGCGCGATGACGCGACCGCGGTGGTCCTTTCGGACGACGACGACGACGACGACGACGGCGACCAACGGTTCCGACGAATCTACCTCCCTCGCGACGTATCGCGGCAACTTGATCCGGTTTTGCTGATAACCGTCCTATGAGGTCATCCGATGTGTGGGAGAGAGGGGGGGGGGGGGGGGGCAGCGAGGGGGAAGCAGATTCGTTGGATCTCGAGCGCGAGGGACTTTCAACTTTACGTCTCACTGCGTCGTTGACAGGACCCATTGTTGTAGCTTTCGGGACTTCTTCGCAGAGGCTGCGGGAAAAAAAAAAAAAAAAAAACGACGGTAAATTTGGAGGCAGAGACGCTCGAGCGGATTTTTCTGGACGTATTGGGTTGTGAGGATCTTTGTCTCGCGGAGGGGGAATATAGAATAATTGGATAATAGTCAGGACTTTTTAATTCGATGGAAATATTACGATCGTAAAAACGCGCACTTACCGATGCAGATTTATCGCCTTCTCGTTGCTTATTGCCGTTTGAAATCTACGAAAACTATAATTTTGCCGTGTGTATTAATCTTAAAGCTTATCGCCGGTACTTTTTCCGGCAGAAGACTGCAATATCTGTATATTATCACGTTTCGCTTGTACCATAAAGTATTTTTATCTCCTTGGCGCTCGTGAGTTACTTCGAACTGCGGAATAAACGAAGTTTATCGGCTATACGTTTTTCGTAAATAAAACTCACACCTGCGAGTGGTCGGGCTGAGGTGAAATAAAAATCGTTGTACGTCGAAGGGCAACGCGAAGTTTCGCCGGGGAAGAGCGAAGTTTGCTTAGGAGAGAGGCGAGACCGGCCAGACAAGAAACGAAGAACCGCAGCATCGTGAAACATAATACAAGTTGCAGCAGCAGCAGCATCAGCAGCAGCGTGAGAGGTGAGCAGCGGCCGTAGCGAGGAGGAGGGTGAGCCGAGCTCAGCCATGCGAAGGAGCTACATAGCTAGGAGACCCGAGGAGGCCAGCAGGCCAAAGAAGGCGACGCACGAATCCGATTACATCTCTGGTCCGGCCTTACTTACCGTCTTATCTTTATTCTTCATTTTATAAATTTCTAGCCCAACTCCGTTCGCTTGATTTCACCTCGAAGCCGCGGACGACGACGACGACGACGACGATCAGCCGAAGGATTCTCAGCAGCGACGTAACATTCGAACTCCGAAGGGGATGTTTTTTTCTCGCGGTGATTTTTTTCCCGACGATTCTACAATCTGTTGATTTGAACTGCGAAAATACTGGAATATAAATAAAATTAGAAAAAAGTGAGAGATTTGATGAAAATTTCGGTGAGATTCGAGAGTCGGTTTGTAATAATTTAAAAAATGTGTTTTATCTTCTTAACTTTACGGCCTTACAGTTAGTCTTACAACTGTATATCTTACAGTTACAATCTTAACATTAATCTTAATCCTAAGATTGTGTTTAGAGCGAGAATATTTTGGAGAAACTTCGCAGTCTCTTCTTTCTCATTTCGAGGTGGTTATTCGTTGTCGTTGCCGCCGGTTTGCAGATAAACCGGGGCCTGACCGCCCTGAGCGACTTGGATGATCTGCGGCTGGGCCTGAATCGGAGCGGCCTGGATTATTATCGGCTGATTGCTTCCGCCTTGGACTTGCATTCGGATCATTTGCAGCTGCTGCGGCGTCAGTTGAATCTGTAATTAATTTGTTCACGTTCATTTCTGTTTCACTACTACTCCGGTATTTATTACCGACCGAGTATCACAACCACTTGAGTCAATATTTATGTAATATACAAAAATTTTTTAAAACTAGGAACAACGTGCTCGCTTCGCTCGCACTCGAAAACATTTTTTGAAGGGGTACCCTTTGCGGCTTTTTTGGCGAAATTTTTTTTTTCGATTTAACGAAGTTTTAAAACCCTATCCGATGGGAAATTTTCCGCTGATTCCGAATATGACCGGTATTTGTCCGAAAAATAAAAAATTTTAGGAGAAAAACGCGAAAAACGATTTTTCACTTTTTCCTCATTTTGGCACTTTACTAAAATCGGTGTAATTTTACTTTGGATCAATATAATCGGGATTTTCTTTTTGCATTCGAAAGAAAACTTTTCAACGAACAGAATGCCGCCAGGCGGAACGCGATATCACGATTTTTCGATTTTTTGCTGATTTTTAAAGTTGACCCTCGAAAATCGCAAATTTTTAGAAGGGGTACCCCTTGCCATTTTTCGCAAAATTTGACGAATTTTTTTTTTTCGATTTACCGAAGTTTTAAAACCCTATCCGATGGAAAATTTTCCGCTGATTCCGAATATGACCGGTATTTGTCCGAAAAATAAAAAAATGTAGAAGAAAAACGCGAAAAACGATTTTTTTTTCGGACAAACTGCCAAATTTCGCGATATTAAACATCAAACTGCTGCCGGTTTCCCAACGACCAATCAGATGTTGAATAAATCGACAACAATGGTTGCTCACGAACTTTTTAATAGAGGATAATGATTTTCACGATTCTCAAAAGTTATTATGACGGATTAATCATTTTAATAACGTTTTATACCCAGTACGATCTTTTGGGTTGATTGGAATATATTATTTTTTCATATTTTCCGTTGCATTCCAACGATGCAAACTTCAACATCATCGTTAACCAGTCAGTTTACTCTTCACTCACCGGTATCTGTTGTATATCGCCGTTCGGCGTTACGATTTGTTGTACTATCTGTATACCGCCGGCTTGCGAGTTGGCGGTTTGTTGAGCCTGTTGAAGTTGTATCACCTGTTGGCCGGACGATTGTTGTGGACTCTGTACAGTTACGGTTTGCGTCGCTCCGGCATTTGTCGTTTCCTGTGCAAAAAGTCCGCGAATTTCGTTCGAAAAATTGTCGATTGTTTTTTTTTTTTACTGTCAATAAAATCGATATCTTGCACCGAATGACCACCCACCTGTTCGACAGGGCTACCGATGTTGATCGTCTGAATTTGGCCCGTCGACGGCTGAACGATCTGTATTGGCTGACTGGTCGTCCCGTTGTTCTGCACATTCTGATTGGCCGACGCTTGCTGCTGCTGCGCCAGTTGAAAGTAGTAATGAACCTGATCGGAGTTCATCGACGTGCGTACTATGCTCTCGGTCTGGGCTTTGCTCTGCTTGAGGTCGTCGCGCGGGACAATGTCGATCAGAAAATCAAATTGATCGTACTTAGTGATCGCCATCGCGATGTCGTTCCTCTGAAGCGTTCGCCTCTTGTTATCTTCCGTGTGAACCCACGCTCTTAGCGTCAACTCGTGAATAAATATTTCCGCTGCTTTCGAGAACAACATCGGTGCCTCCGCGCTTATCATCTTAACGTCGCCGTCCAACTTCATGATTTTCTTTATCCTCGCCAGCGGCAGCGACTGCGTTTTCAGGTCCATCTGCAAGAAAAGTCATTGTAAATGACAGCGTCGCCTTAAGATGACGATCAATGGCCTGAAAATTCTGTGCCTGTACGTACCGTTGTAATCTTTTTAATTTCCTCCGTAACTTTGGGCCAAAACGTGACGAGCGCCTGTTGGGCCTCCGAGCTGCCCGGCGAAGCGATTTGCAGGTCTCCATTCGAATCGCCTTCGACCTCGCTGTCCTGGTTTCTAAAATAAGCAAAAATTTAGAAGCGACCTAAGCAGATGTAAGGTCGTCGTAAGAACTCCGCCGGTGATATAACATTGGCTGCGCTTCGTGACAATTCGAAAATTCGACGTGAACTCACTGTGATTCGCGCGAAACGCGCGAGACACCGCGAATCGTCGATAATGCCGTTCGAAGTGTCGCGAAAGTCAAGAGCGCGCGACATAACCTCGAAAAATAACAAAAGACGAATATTTACTCACGCATTAACAAAGAACACAGACATCTTGGAATGCGTGAGGTGCGAGGGGGGGGAGCCGATACGGTGAATTCGCCTCAGGGGGGAAGGTACATGCTACTTCCAGTTTCGTGGCTTAATTGCGGACCCCCGTTGATTTGAAAATATCGCGGCTGATGGATCGACGAACGATTGCTTCGGCCGAATATTTGCGCCGGAAATTTCGCCAATCCCCGTCGCACGATTAGTAGCACTGTCCTCTTCGTCTTCTTACCATTCGATTGGAGCCAAGCGTGGAGGGGACGACGAGACGCCAATCTCGTGGGCCACCACTAGTTGCGTCGCCGGAATGTTGGCTGCCCTTTCCACCGACTGCTCCGCGGATTTGAATGAAAAAAATGTTTCGCCTCGCTTATCGCGCGAATGTCATTGCAATTGCGTAAGCGTTATTAATCGATAATTCTCAATAGAAACAAATCCAAACGTCATTTGTATGGTTCTCCGAATATTCGAGTACTTGGAAATGAATCTACAGCAGTCTGCAGTCGATTCAAACTGCTCTTGAACGTTATTCGTCCATCCTAAGTTCCATTTTTCTCGAGCTTCGTTTTCGCTTAAATTACATTGAATTTACGACGCGAAGCTTTGTTATTAATAATTATTTTCTTTCGTTATTATTTATTGCCGATAATTGCGCCACCAGATGGCGCTCGCGGCGGCGCGGGAAAGGTTCGACGATTTTGAACGAAAAGCAGCTGAAACTTCGAGCGAAAGTCATTTTTTAATTATTGTATCAAAATAGGATTAGTCGAGGAACGTCTAATTACAGAACAATATTATAGAGGAAGATTCCGAGGGGACTTTAGCCGTGCACAGCTTTGTAATTGCTCAGCTTTTGAAACACGTGATTCAACACCTGCTTCGAGGTCGTTATCTCGTCGCCGTTGAATCTGATTATCTCCCCGAATTCGCGGATATAATAATCGAGCTCGGACTTCTTGATCGGTCCCTTGGTGGCCATGTATTTGTTCGTCAGTTGCGAGAGCTTGAGCATGTCCGAGCTGAAAGCCTCGTCGAGGTCGAAAAGCTCCAGAGCCGGTGGATCGAGCTCCTGAAAGCTCGGCGGGAAAACCTGGAAAAAGGAATATTCCCTGCTTAGCAATTCCGATTAAAATATAGATTTCAACCGGGATCGGGATTTTTTTAATCGGTTTCTATAGACGAACCGATCAAATGGACAAAAGTCCGATTGAAAAATAATAGGATTCAATTGGATTTTTGTCCGTTTCATTGGTTCTAATCGGATCGTTTAACAAAAGGGTTACTCGGGTTTGAAATATAAAATTGTCATTCGGTCTCGACAATCCTCACCGAAGCCTGCGTGGCCGGAAGTGGCGCCTCGAAGTGCGGCGCTATCAGGGACAGAGGCTCGTGCTTGACTCCCAGAGTCTGATAAGCTTTTACGCAAGCCGGTATCATCGATAGATTGATCGAATAAAAATGATGCTTGAATAATTTCGTGTATTCCCTCGGAATGTCGATGTTGTCGAGATCCTGGGTGCAAACCTTCGGGTTGTCCGCCTGTTGCGTTATGTCCGGCACGAAATTGTACTCGGAATACTGAAATTTCAAAAAAAAAAAAAAAAAAAACAACAGAAAAATAATATGCATTTTTTAAGGATTCTGCTTTACCGACGGATACTCACGTCGATATCGTCGATCTGCGCGTCGTTCGACGATCTCTTCTCCTGCGAGTGAAAGAATTCGAAGATCATCCGACGAAGTCTGTCGTTCTGCTCCTTGTCGATGTAAGTATCGTTCAGAATCCTCGACGAGCCCAGGACGACCAACTTGCCGGCCTCGTTTTGTCCGGAGTAGTAGCCGCAAATCGGTCGGTTCGACGGAATCGCCAGAGTTCCCGTCGACATCGCAACCGCCGCGGGTTGGACGATGTTCAACGTCGCTCCGTAAGGATACAAGAAGTTCGAATTCCTGAAATATGTAAATTTCGTATTTTTATTTACCGGAAATATCATTTTTTTTTTTCGAATTATTCCAGGAAGTCGACATTATCTAAATCAATTTGGATAAAAAAAGAATCCAAGCAAATGAAATTTTATAATTTACATTTTTGTCAGGCGACTTGAAAATCAGTCGATAAAATCTGTATCATTCGTGAATCTCACTCACGCGTACTCGTCGTGATTCCTCAGAAAAACCGACTTGTTCGACAGTCCCCGCGAGATGAGACACTCCTTCGGGTGAAAAGTTTGACTGTAGTGCATGCGCACGACGCTATCTGCGAGTGAACAAAGCGACGACCTTCAGACCGACCATCGGCACAAACCCATCGCCCCTCGTATAGTGTTTCCAGGTATTTTTTTAATTACCATTGTTCACCATTATGCCGTATTCCTCGAGCAGGAAATTAATATTCGTGTTGAATTTGCTCTCGCCTCCCTCGCCGAGCATCACGAGGACGTTGCCACCACCGTTGATAAAGGTTCTTATCGAGTTCATCTCGAGCTCCGTGAATTTACTGCGCGGACCCGGCAGGACGAGGACCTTTGCATTTCCAATGGATTCCCGAGTCAAGACATCGTTGTTCCTTGAACAAATATTATCGTTATTATTATTATTATTATTATACGTAAAGATCCAAACGATTGAAATGAGTGACAATCGGGTGGTTTCGATTGTTTGGACAATCGAGCTAATGGCATCCTTGGCATACTCGACCAGTTTCCACTTGGGTTTCAGTTTCCTCTCGAGCACTTTGAACTCCTCGTGGAGTCGTCTCTCGTTCTTCGACGCGTCGAATACTATCAAGTCCGCGTTCGCGTCGCCGGCACCGAATATCGAACTCATTTCGTTCGTTTTGTTTTTTTTCTCGCGAGAGCAGCGACTGTCACGAGCAACGTTTTCCCACGCCCGCCGATCGAGCCGTGAAAACAACGTGTGCGGCACCGTGCGAGCAGCACCGCGTCAGAGGCATTCGCGTCGGTTGCCCCTGGCAACGCTTTATTTTCACTGTCAGCCGGCAGAGCCGAGCAGTTGGTCAAGGACCGGCCAATAAGGTTTTACTATTTCATTCTCCGCTTCTACGCGTTTGTTGCGTCGTTGCTTTGGTTTTTAATTTTTTTTCCGCGAACTCACGACAAAATTCGCTTGAAATTTATCAGGTATAATTATAGATACCGACACGTTTATAGAATAATCTATATTATCTGCTTCTGCGTATCAAACCGTATCAGACGCCGGATAATATCGATCAACTCGGTACCGAGTAATACAACCTTAACGTGAAACATTAATGAATTGAAAAATTGATGCTCGCTGTCTCGTATTTATTACCTTTCTCTTTTCAATTTACGTGTATCGACCTTCCTTCTCTCTTTCACAGAGTCAACATTTTCGCGAAAAAAAACAGCAAGGCTATAGTCTTGCTGTTTTCGCGATTCGTGAGGGTCAGCTTAAAAAATTTGTAAAAAATTAAGGAGACGTCGTATCGCGTTCTGCCACGGCTTATTCTCTTCGTTGAAGAGTTATCTTTCGAGTGGAAAAAGAAAATCTAGATTCCATCGATCCAAATCGAAGTGACAGCGATTCGAAAAGTTACGACGATTTTTCGGGTTTTTCTCCTCGAAGGGATTTTTTTTCGGCCAAATACCGGTCATATTTGGAATCAGCGGAAAATTTCCGATCGGATAGGGTCTTGAAAATTCGTAAAATCGGAAAGAAAAAATTTTCGCGAAAAAAAGAGGAAGGCTTGCTGTTTTCGCGATTCGTGAGGGTCAGCTTAAAAAATTTGTAAAAAATTAAGGAGACGTCGTATCGCGTTCTGCCACGGCTCATTCTCTTCGTTGAAGAGTTATCTTTCGAGTGGAAAAAGAAAATCTAGATTCCATCGATCCAAATCGAAGTGACAGCGATTCGAAAAGTTATGACGATTTTTCGCGTTTTTCTCCTCGAAGGGATTTTTTTTCGGCCAAATACCGGTCATATTTGGAATCAGCGGAAAATTTCCGATCGGATAGGGTCTTGAAAATTCGTAAAATCGGAAAGAAAAAATTTTCGCGAAAAAAAGAGGAAGGCTATAGTCTTGCTGTTTTCGCGGTTCGTGAGGGTCAGCTTAAAAAATTTGTAAAAAATTAAGGAGACGTCGTATCGCGTTCTGCCACGGCTCATTCTCTTCGTTGAAGAGTTATCTTTCGAGTGGAAAAAGAAAATCTAGATTCCATCGATCCAAATCGAAGTGACAGCGATTCGAAAAGTTACGACGATTTTTCGGGTTTTTCTCCTCGAAGGGATTTTTTTTCGGCCAAATACCGGTCATATTTGGAATCAGCGGAAAATTTCCGATCGGATAGGGTCTTGAAAATTCGTAAAATCGGAAAGAAAAAATTTTCGCGAAAAAAAGAGGAAGGGTCAGCTTAAAAAATTTGTAAAAAATTAAGGAGACGTCGTAGAGCGTTCTGCCACGGCTTATTCTCTTCGTTGAAGAGTTATCTTTCGAGTGGAAAAAGAAAATCTAGATTCCATCGATCCAAATCGAAGTGACAGCGATTCGAAAAGTTACGACAATTTTTCGGGTTTTTCTCCTCGAAGGGATTTTTTTTCGGCCAAATACCGGTCATATTTGGAATCAGCGGAAAATTTCCGATCGGATAGGGTCTTGAAAATTCGTAAAATCGACAAGAAAAAATTTTCGCGAAAAAAAGAGGAAGGCTATAGTCTTGCTGTTTTCGCGATTCGTGAGGGTCAGCTTAAAAAATTTGTAAAAAATTAAGGAGACGTCGTATCGCGTTCTGCCACGGCTTATTCTCTTCGTTGAAGAGTTATCTTTCGAGTGGAAAAAGAAAATCTAGATTCCATCGATCCAAATCGAAGTGACAGCGATTCGAAAAGTTACGACGATTTTTCGGGTTTTTCTCCTCGAAGGGATTTTTTTTCGGCCAAATACCGGTCATATTTGGAATCAGCGGAAAATTTCCGATCGGATAGGGTCTTGAAAATTCGTAAAATCGACAAGAAAAAATTTTCGCGAAAAAAAGAGGAAGGCTATTGTCTTGCTGTTTTCGCGATTCGTGAGGGTCAGCTTAAAAAATTTGTAAAAAATTAAGGAGACGTCGTATCGCGTTCTGCCACGGCTCATTCTCTTCGTTGAAGAGTTATCTTTCGAGTGGAAAAAGAAAATCTAGATTCCATCGATCCAAATCAAAGTGACAGCGATTCGAAAAGTTATGACGATTTTTCGCGTTTTTCTCCTCGAAGGGATTTTTTTTCGGCCAAATACCGGTCATATTTGGAATCAGCGGAAAATTTCCGATCGGATAGGGTCTTGAAAATTCGTAAAATCGACAAGAAAAAATTTTCGCGAAAAAAAGAGGAAGGCTATAGTCTTGCTGTTTTCGCGATTCGTGAGGGTCAGCTTAAAAAATTTGTAAAAAATTAACGAGACGTCGTATCGCGTTCTGCCACGGCTCATTCTCTTCGTTGAAGAGTTATCTTTCGAGTGGAAAAAGAAAATCTAGGTTCCATCGATCCAAATCGAAGTGACAGCGATTCGAAAAGTTACGACGATTTTTCGGGTTTTTCTCCTCGAAGGGATTTTTTTTCGGCCAAATACCGGTCATATTTGGAATCAGCGGAAAATTTCCGATCGGATAGGGTCTTGAAAATTCGTAAAATCGGAAAGAAAAAATGTTCGCGAAAAAAAGAGGAAGGCTTGCTGTTTTCGCGATTCGTGAGGGTCAGCTTAAAAAATTTGTAAAAAATTAAGGAATCGTCGTATCGCGTTCTGCCACGGCTTATTCTACAATTTTTGGGACGTCGAAGGAAGAAATAAAAAATAAAATGACGGACCTATTTATAAAATCTCTGTTTTATTCATGATGTCGACAGACGGGCATTTCTTTTTTTTTTTTTTTCTTCGACACACCCACACGCACACACTTACGCACACGCACACGCACTCACACTCAATTCGTATAGTATACACGTTTATATCGCTGCTGGGTGAACGAACATATTCGTAATAAATAATAAAGTGCGATAGTAACGATGATTATGATTCACAATGATCGGACATTCTTAGTAATCGTGTATCTTGTGTACGTGTATGCGTATTATATGTCGGGAGATGAATTCAAGGTGGTAGGCGGGTTTATAGATTTTTTTTCTTTTGGAAGCTGAGAATTGGGGAAAGTTAATGAAAACCAAAGTCAGGTGTTTTTTAGTCTCTACCGATAAGTTTCTCGTGCGAATTTCAAATAAATATATTCTACGCGAGTGTAATGGAAAATGTTGGGCAACCGATGGTATTTCTATTATTCGTTAGGTAAATTGAGACAAGTTGGACTGAGATGAAAAAGGAATGATAGGTGCTCGGAGGGACAAATTGTGCAGGAAGCGACACACGTCGAGTGTCACGATGGGGTGATATGCGTTTATAAACATGCAATGCTGCAGTGTGTGATTTTCTTTCGTTTGTTTTTTTCTCTCTTGTTTTTCGCTTCGATAGAGGAATATTTTGTTTTCGCACTCGGATCTCGCACTTGCAACCGATGCAAACATGTTTCGTGACAATCGCATTTGCTGGATACGCGGTTGTTGCATTTTACGTAGGGGCGTATACAATTTATATACATGAGACGCATACACGAGACTCTGTACGATCGATTATCGTACAAGCTGACTTGAAACATACCGACACAAATATATAGTTTACCTATAGTATGTATATATACATATTTATATTGTGGACAATGCATTTTGGGAGGCGCGCGCTTGGGACAGGTGGACGATATCAGTTATAGTTTATAGGTAGGATAGACTCTTCTAATAGACTTTGCAGACGGACATAATAGAAATAGTTCATTTAGCATCATATATATCATATAATATTTCGTAATAATATAATATTATCTATCGTTCATTCGTTTACGGATGTTACACAGCTCCATACTAGTCGAGTGGGTGCTGATTTCTAAAAACAATTTATACATACTTTTGAGCATCTGTTGCTTTTTTTTAGCGGTGACTTCTGTATTGTATATTTATGCAAATCCGTCGCAATTAAATTTTTCCCAGATTAAGAACATACCTGGCAATACAAAAAAAAACTATTCGAAATAATCAACAGATATTTAAAACTATACATGTATAGTTTTATAAAGTCAGCACTCATTTGACTAGTCTGGAGCTGTATAACATACTTAATGTTTTTTTTATCTCACCCAATCATTTTTTGTTTTTCTATATCATATCTCTTCATCCTTCTCCTCCTCGTCATCTTCTCCTTCGCGGTATCGTCATAATTACTCTTCTCTTTTATACTCAAAGATTGAATCCATTGTATGATGAATATCATGCAATATAAGAACATGTATTTATAATTAACTTCAGCCTTTTAACCCGCTGGTCTCTCGCTCAGCGGACCCTATTTGTCGTCGTCTTAGTCGTCGCAGTCGGTCTACGTCGTAAACAGTATTATATTTATTCTGCGATGCCTGTGTCGCGATAAACGGGCCGACACGCAAGATTTTTACGCGAGTCGAAGGATGCAAAAAATGTCGATCCCACATACTTTCCATATGAAAATACGCGAGGTGCTTTTCGCGTATATATTTGTATGTGGAAAATATATGCGACGTATTTACGCGGAAAAATCTTTTACATCCTATATCGCACACGCATAATTATCCTCGCGGCTTCGTTTCTCATCGTAGTCATTCCGTTTTTGTTTTTTTTTTATTGCTCTACTCTTGCGAAATTGTCGTCATGAATTATCACAATAACAATATGCACGATACTCGGACCCCCCCAGGGAAGAGGAAAGGAAAAACGTTATCAGCTCTGCTGGTGTGTTGGAGAAAAAGCGCAAGGGCCGACGAGGGGGGCGCAGAGACTACTGCTGCGACACATTGCGACAGTTAGTTTACAGGGGAACGATTATCTTGTCCGCGGCGCAGTTAGACAAGCGACATAGAACAGTGGAGGTTCGTGAGATTGTTTTTTCTTTTCTCGCCCTTTCCTTTTTTTCTATACTTAAAAATCAAGGTGCATTTCACGTAAGCGACCGCGCTTAAGGATGTTATACGGCTCCACACTGGTCAAAAGAGTGCTAATTTTTTAAATAATTTACACAAGACAGTTTTAAGCACCTGTGGAAACGATTTTTCAAAATTAACACTTATGTCACTAGTGCGTAGCGCTCCAACCTCCTTAACGCGCTGACAGTGGGGGGAAAACGGAGCTCGGAAGTTGGGTGCTTTTTCACTTACTTGCTAACATATTCAACTACCATATTCATGACCGGTGACTACATCTCGAGCGCAGAATCATTCATACGATTTTTTTTTGTCTTTTCTTCGTTACTCGTTACATTTAATTACCTAGTTCACCTTTTTTTTTTTTTAAGTACAATACCAGCATGTACTCGTTAATCGTGTATTCGACTTTTAATTGTTTATGTGCTTTTCCCGGTACATCTTAAATGTACATACGTTATTTCTACAGTTTGGAGAAAATAAAGCTTGTGAAAAATTGACCATAGCCGATTGCTTTGAGTTTTTTTTTTTTTTTTTTTTTCGTTACATCTTTCTTTTGTTCTGTGTCGAACCGTTGCATAATCTTTTTTTTTCTGCTCGCCTGTAATTCTAGCAATTTTAGGGCCGATCGACGCTGGTGGGCAGGGAGGAAAGACGCAGTGCACTTGGCCCGGATCCTGCGTCACAGAAATTGCTTTTCACCGCGTTTTGGTCGCGGATTTTTTTTTTTTTTCCAATAGGAAGCCCAGCTCAGCGTATCGACTCTTTTTAGATATGTCATGTGACCAAATATATTCTACATATGCCCGAGTTATTGACCAGGTATTTACTCGACCGGGATGCAACGATTTACTTCCCCACAGAGGTCAATTTTCAGTTCGTCAATGGAACGTTTGAGATTTCTCAAGTGTCGTGTGCATTCAGAGATTTTTCGCTCAAAAAATGTTCAGCTCTAAATAGTGACTACAAAAAAACGGAATAAACTCCTTAGGGCCGAATATAAAAATTTTGTACCAATTTTGTTATGTTTAAAAAAAATGGACATCGTAATGAAAGAAATTGTAAAAATTACTGTTTTGTGTCAGCGAGACTTCTCGACGTCTCTTCCAAATTTCCCAACGAATCCGGGCATTGACGAACTAAAATGTTGTTCCCAGTAGATATGCCACCGAGGCACAGTTCGTACTATTATCGCGTCTTGGCGCGCACACGCGAGACACGTGTGCTAATTAAAACACATACAGATATCGGACGTAGCATTTAACAGCAGCGGTCGGTGGGTGCAATGCAGTTGAAGCTCTAACAATGTAATCTAACTTTGTGAATCGCGTGCATTTTGCTCGGAGTCTACACAGTATATACATACGGTCATTAGTCCAACAGTCTTTCCACGAGATTCGAAGGGCGTAAAAGTCGTGGTAAAAATTAACGTGCGTGTCAGTCATAGTCGTTACGTTTCTTGTTTTTTTTGTTCGCCCTCTCTCGCTATTTTTTTTTCAGCGAAGCCATCGCGCAAAAATCAGGAAACTTCGCGAACACTTCGGCTGACACTCGCACGCCTCGTCTTTCGGTAATTTCGCTAGGAAATCGGTCAACTTTGTGCTCGATAAATAAATTTGATTAAATTCGGACGATTCACGGACGCGCCTAATACATTTGTCTGTTTTCTTCCTCGCTTTGTCTTTTTTTTTTGTCATGCGCGCATTGTTGTACATTCGTATAACAATATCGGTGATAAAAAGTGGTGAAAAATACTACTTAAATGTATTATAAAAAGTGCGAACGAGATAGACTCGTGGTGTCGTGGTGCCTGGTCGATACGAACGACGAAATTGCGAGAACCAATCTTTCTGAAGCTTTGTCGAGCCGCTTTCGGCGCGTTGGGTCGGCAGAGGAATATTCAGACGTACGTCTTGTAGAGCGTAGGTGATTATTTTGTTGCAATGTGTACGATCGTAATGGGCGGCTACGTGTCAATTGGCCGGGTCGGAGCTTCTTTTTTTTTTGTAATGAAAATTGACGCTGAGGGCTTATTACCTATTCTCGATAAATATTTGAAAAACAAAAAAAATCCATATCGCAAATTTATCCAATGTTTTCGGGAAAGTACTTCGCTCCTAAATTTTTTGAAAAATCGTACGATTTTTCTGCACAGTGTACTCAAGGGATCATCACAGTTTGAATGTTATTTTAAATCGTTTTTTTTTTGCATTTTCCGATAATATATACGGTTAACATTAACATTAACCAAACTAACCATAAAAAATAGCGATGAGATGCTATTTCGCCGGGGGGGGGGGTCACACTGTGATGATCCCTTAACATTTTTTGCGAAACTCAAAGCACGGAGAAACATAGTTTTAATAGTTCTATTCGTTAACGATAAGAAACCTGTTTAAAATATCTATATATTTTTATAATTCTCTTGATTCTCACGTAAGCTTGTTAGGCTCAAGCCTAGGCGTTAAATTTCATCGCGGATTCAGTGAACAATCGGCAACGGCCACGTGAACACGTAGATCTCGCTGATGCAGCTCGCCTCCCCCTTCGTATCATCTCGATATGATAATAATGTACGTACTAGGTTTGGTTTGTATTTACAATAAGCTGACTAGATCGATCGGAGTGTTGGGCGTCGTTCGCCGCGTTGATTGCACGACGAGGCAATGTTCCAAGGTTTGTTTCACAGGTTTATACGAAGTGGCGTTACGATAGACAAAACCCGTGTACAAGTTTCGCAGTCTCGTTTTTGCTAATTCACCACGAATGATCGATAGTCCCGAGGATCGTTGGGCGCCTCGAGGTCGCCGCGGCGAATCTACGTCCCTTCGACGAGCGCTCAAGGGATGCAAGAGTGCGTGTTGGTCGATTGTTCGGGCGACGACAGAGTCACCGAGAAATCCGAGTCTAATACGAGGTCGCTGATGCAGCCGACTATACCGCGCGTGTATCTGCCTCCCGTCGTCCTCACGATGTCGGGAGCGCCACCTGAAAATGATTTTCCATCATTCGTTCGATAAATCCCGATGAAAATGAGGTGTCAGGGGAGAACGGGGGGTCGAATCACAGTCGTTTCTACGACGACTCACCGACATAGAGCCCCGCATCGGTATTAAGTTGTCCCAATTGACCAGGCGACGAAGCTGTCACGGCTGATCCGCTATCGACAACCAGCGACGCCCATTGCTTGTTCCTGTGAACAAGCATTGTTAGCCGAGAATCCACAATTTTTGTTTCATCGTTCTTACGGTTCTGTTTTTACAGTCAATTGAGTCGCAGTGTCGCGTCGACTGACCTCAGCGCTCTGACGCGATGCCACAAATCGTCGTCGAGTTTGGAGATGTTGTATCTCAGAGTAGCCTGACCCGAGCCGAGATTGTAAGCGAGGGTGAGGTACCCGTCGTTCAGTCCTAGTGACAAAAAATCGTCATTCGGACTCGGCTGCTCCGGCGGATCGGCTTGTCTTCCGCTCCAGAGCAACAAGCCGGTGCTGCTGCTCGCTCGAAATCTCATATTTATGTCGACCCGATAACTTATTATCCTGGAACAACGAAACGTGTGTGTGTGAAATTCATGTTACGATTTGTTGCAAATGAATTTTCGGTAGGAAAGCACATTAGGAGTTTCAAAAAAATCGGATTTTCTTTATACCCTGCCCGCAGTGGGAGAATCCCACTCACGACTTATTTTTCCGTAAAATTATTCAAAAAAATGCACAAAAGTAGTTGAAAATATGAATAACACGATGGCCAAATTTGATTAAGTTCTAATAAAAAATTTCCACCGAAAAAAAATCCTAAAAAACCAGTGAAAATGAGGCTCCTAATGTGGCTTCCCCCCTTAAACGGAGGGGGACATTGAAGCAAAAGAACCTCTTCATAGTATCGGCGTCGCTGTAGTGTAAATAGCTCTCGCTGCCGGTGAAGCTCGGTACTCGAGTTTTCGACTGATATGCGATCGGCAGACGCAAATGCGAGGTCGAAGGCAGCCCTTGCTCCGGGCTACGAACGAACGCAGTGGTCGTGGGATCCGCCGCCAAGGAACTCGGACGAGGAACGTACGGCTGCTGCAGCTGATAGGGTTGCTGTGAAACCGTAGCCGGACAGGGGTGCGGCACGCCGGGATGACAGCGGCAAGTGAATCGCTCGCGCAACGGACGACACTCCGCGTCGCCGCAGGGTCGAGCCTCGCACGCGTGTCCGCAGTTTCCAACATTCACGCCTCCGAGTGCTTCGGCTAATATACCCACCTGTAACATATTGACATTTCGATCACGTTACAATTCTCACTGTCGACGAAACATACATTCGATACAAATTTATTTGTCAAACGCAGACTCGTTCGGATTTAACGTCATTTTTAATTTTACAAAAAATCACCCTCTATGACGAAGGCTTAAAAACCTATTTAAAAGTCAGCACTCGTTTGACCAGTGTGGAGCTGTATAACATCGTTAATAAATACGCTTTCGCATAGATTTGAAAAATAAATTCTCACCTCGCGATGATTCAGGAGAACCGTCTGTATGCAACCGACGAAACTCGTGGTGGTCTTCATTTTCGGCGTGTACATATCCGCCGTCGGTGCGCCGCCGAGATAGAGATTGAGGGGCAGGGACAGTTGTGTGAACGCTCCGGGAGCGAGAATTTCTTGCGGCGAACCGTCCTCAACCTCGAGGGAGGCCAGTCTCCCGGTCCTGGACACGCGAATCTCGACCCACTCGCCGAGCCGCACCGGTGATTCGCTTCTGTAAATTTTTTTCTCGGTTTTTTTTGTTGTTGTTGTCGTCGCAAGCGACGCGGATTAATTCGCGTGGGAAACAAAAGCGCGCGCGAGTATCAAACGCGGTTACCTCAAGGTTGCTGGCCCGGTGCCCAGATCGAACGTAAATTGCACGTGACCGGCGGACAGATAGAGAGCGATGAAATCACCGGTAGCATCGCTATGGTGACCGTTGTAGAGTATAACGCCATCGGGCGACGCCGGTTTGAGGGTGACGGACAATTCCAGCCACGAGAGTGACGTCTCGCCGAGCCCGGGATATCGCAGATACGACGAACCGTTGAAAGACGGGACCTCGAGTGAAAGAGGAAGCAATGCACATTTTTATTCGACCCGTATCATACATATTTTGGCGATGAATTGACATTATTTGCTCGATGGTCGGTGGTACCGGCGAAACGGTTAAAGCGCTTCTAATCAATATGCAATGTCTTACCTGAAGATCAACCCTCGTTTCGCAGAGATCGCCCGTGTAACCGAGAGGACAGAGGCAAACTGCTGTGTCGCCGCCGGTCGCGAGACACTTGCCGCCGTGAGAACACGGCACCTTGCTGCATCTGTCGGCCGTGCATTCCTCTGGAATAGCAGTGAAATCATTTATTTATGCGCAATTCGTTGCAATGTCGTCGGCGCGAATGCGCCTCGTCCGCAACAGGCGCGTTTCGGGGCCAAGTATACGACTCCGCTCCGCGTGAAATCAAAGAGGTGCTCACCGACGTCAAAGCCATTAGCCGCATCGCCCTGCGGAGCAAGTGGAAACCGATATCGATGCTCGTTCGCTTCTAGATGACGAACACATCCCCGAAATCCCACTCCGACCGGAAGCCGCTCCAATCCAGTAGTGTTTCCCGGACCGCCCACAAACAACGGTTCGCGGAACGTGATCCTCGAGAACAAACCCTTAAGGAAAGACAGAAGAGGTGGAGGGGATGATAACAATCAGTCCGAAAGAGAGAAAAAACGCTGACCGATTAACGAAGGCCCAAATATATATTTCATTTTGTAACAATGTTTTGTGACTATTTTGATTTTCCAGCAGATATTCAGCAGCCTTCAACGGGTCGAACTTTCCAGCACGAGTTTGTAAATTTACCAAATTCTTCCGTCACTCCACCGCGCCTTTGTCGGAAGTTCGGGAACGAAAGGTGGACTTCGCGTTTGATTAACAAGCGAACCACCTCCGCCGGGCGCCTCGTTGACAAAACTATTTTTACAAAACTTCGCTCGCCGGTTTTGCAAAGTTACTTTTTTTTTTTTTCGCGGTTCACGACACGAAGAACACTCTCGGGTGGAGTGAAAATCGAAGAGACGCCTGGGTCGATATCGCCCAGCCGAGTGTAATGGAACTTTTCGATAGGCCGGTACTTTATCTCGTGACGAAACGGGGAAAATACGAGCCTCCCCGGCGTTGAAGCCGAGGGTGTGGCAAGGTGAAAGGTGAAAGGTGTGGCGGATCGTTCGCGCGTGGGTTCGCCGCGCGTATCGTTGCTCGTACACGGCCAGGCTAAATGGCAAGTGGCCACGTGAAGGTGGGCAGAGCCCACCGCTGTGTTGACGAAACGTTAAGGGGACGTTCTGCTTCAGGAGGTCAAACAAATTATTTGTACACTTGAGATACATAAAACAAAATATATCCCAAAGATCGCTGGGCTAAGTTGTTTTTCCCCGTCGAAAAAAATCCTCGAAAAAACAGCTATTTTCCAGTATTCGACAGCAGGATCCCCCTTAAGCAACGGGGGTTTCTCGCGGACTCGACGCTCGATTGTCGACGAATAAATGCATAAAATTCGCCGGCGAAACGAAGCGTCGTCAATTAGATTGGCCAGCGCGATATTGAGAGCGCGCCCATTAGCTGCAGAACGAGCTGGGACGAGACTCGGAGTGCTGCGCTGTTTATGCAATATCGATTTTACTCCCGATGGCCGATTACCATCTTAGAGGCTTCGTCCCCGTTTTTTTTCTCCTCGCTGTGTGTGTGTGTGTGTTTTTTTAAGCTACCGTTATGCCAATACAACACACCTTTGATCGGCCCTGCACGCGCTTTGCCTGATTCAGCTGGATCCAAGCGTC
Organism: Itoplectis maculator; assembly: GCA_964034905.1. Lineage (NCBI taxonomy): Eukaryota > Metazoa > Arthropoda > Insecta > Hymenoptera > Ichneumonidae > Itoplectis > Itoplectis maculator. Next base: position 12,610,949 of record OZ035856.1, on the reverse strand, counting down.
CCATCGGTGTCTGTAAACGCTCAGAGTATTCCAATTATTGAGCTTTACCGTCTCTGTACTCCTAACGACTCCCACTCCGCTGCCGCAATCGAATCTGTAATGATCAGAAGGAGGAAATGCTTCAGTACAGAATTTCGCATAACAAGTTGGAAGTTCTTTCTCAGTCGTATTATTTTTCATCTTTTGCCATTCGAAATGTACCCAATCACTCTTTAGAATTGAAACGGAAAGAGCGTAAGTATTTGCCTTCGGCACACAAGCATATGAGATTTTTTTTTCTAGGGATGTGCGAATTCGGGAAAAGAATTTTTCAAAGCCTTTCACTCAGGTTTTACGCGTTCGCGCCGGTGATGAAGTATAAGCGTGAGAAAGGCGAAAGACGGGAGCAGCGTCTACCTGAATTCTACGAAGCCATGATACAATATCAAGGCCATAAAATCGCCCTGAAGATCGTCGCGCTCGCCGGCGAGAAGGAGAATTCCATCCCACGCCTCTGGACGAAACTCGAGATCCAATTGTACGTGTTTGTAAGCCGCTCGGAGGGCAGGAAAGGCGAGCCATCCTGAACCGGTGAAGCGAGGTGACTTCACGTCCGTCTCTGAAACGACAAGACAAACATTGCACTCTACATTCAACCATCGTCGCGATAATCCAATAATTCTCAATAAATACTTTCAAAGTATTCGTGGAAAATGTTTCATTTTTCTCATTCGACCCAAATCTCGTGGAATATATTTTCGTCGACTTTGGATTATTTGACATTCCGATAGAATCCAGAGAATAGAGCCCAAAGTTTATTTTCGTTACTGCGTCGAATATATCCACCGCGGAGTGTAATGTCAATTCATCCCCCCGGCCCCCCCGCAGCAATTCCACGATGGTTGGTACGTTGGTCGACTGTGAATACTCGAGGCTTCGCCAATCATTCGCGATACTCGGTGGAAACGCTCAAAGTTCCAATTCCCATTCATAGCTCGCCCAGAAATTCTTGAATAAATATCGCCAACAAGTGGGTTTGAAACGCGTGGTTTGGCGCGTAGTTTGGTGGATCGTATATCGAGCCATTAGAGACAGGCTGAATGGGAGAAATTCTTCAAAGGGTTTTTAACTTTTTTTTCTCATTACACGTTTTTTTTCCCCCCCTTGAACCCCTCAATCAAAATCCCCATCGTTTCTCCGAGTCTGCGGATACCGCATGCTCGCAATTTATATCCCGATATTCTCCTTCGTCCCTGTTAAAAGTTGGAACTCGAGTGGACCGCGGCCACGGTCAATTTAATCTTGCAAATTGTAGCGCGTGCATTTTCAAGAGCGACGCTGAAATCTCGTCGGCGGTGGAAAAAAAAAAAAAAAATACGCGCAAACGTTTGAGCGGATTCGGTCTCGGATGATGAAGGCGGAATAAAATATGTTGTATGAATAATCCATTCGTTCATCCGAACTTTACGCTTAACAGTGTGTTTTAAGTAGTCGGGGGGATTCAACGCGTTTATCTGCATGAATATTGGATAATTTCAGTCGCGCGAAAAAGGCTGAAATAAAAAAAAATAAAAAAAAGTTAGTACATGTAACAAAAATTTTACAGCGAAAAATAAAATAAAATAATATAACACGGCTCAGTGATTTTGTGAATAATTTTGACGTATTCAAAGCCAGCTACAAATAACGAAATAAAAATCGATGAGAAAAAGGGTGAAAAATGTTCTGCAGCCAGATTTACATTTTCAGTATATATTACAGGTGATAAGGACGTATAGACAGTCCGGCAGAATTATCACTGGCTTTTCAAATTAGAAATTTCTTCCGACGCGACTGCAGCTGCTAAATTGGAGAGCAACTTTTCTCTCGCTGGTTCGAAATGAGTATTTTTCTGTTTGTCTCTCGACGATGGCCGATGTCGGGGACGGGCGGACCTTAACGAATGATAGGAATTACGTCGGGCGGGTGGGAGGGGGGAGGGGGGAGGGGGGAACTTACCGAGCTCGCATCGATCGCCGCTCCTTCCGAGGGGACACTGACACCGCTGTCGGAGGTTCGAGGATATTCGATCTCCCTTTCGTTCGCTCGAGGGCCCGTCCTTCTCTTCAAAGTCTTCGCCGTCTCCACTTTTCATTTGTTCGAGGTAACAATTACCGGCGGGTCCGCAGTCCAACGTGCAAGTTGCCTCGGCGTTGGCGGCGTAACGTTCCGTAATTCCAATTGCGGACTTTCCATCCCCGCTCGTTGTCTATAACGTGAAATCACGAAAATATCATTATTATGTCCTCTGAACTATTTTCAAGTCTCGGGTCGGCAAAGCGCCCGGGGACATCGCCAGTTACGTGTATATATATATGTTACATAGTATACAGTTTTAATGCTTTTTACGAATCGTCGTTCGCAATGAAAGTTTTCATTTCCTGGGCATTATCAGCGCCTTCGCGTCGTTCCGCAGCCGCGAGTTTCCATTGGCCCAGTTTACCACGAAGAGTTCTACAAAATTACAGCGTGATCGGCACCTACACTAAAATCGACAATCTCTATTTGTCCCTCAATATTTTTTTTATTCTTCTATACGATCGCCAGAATTGGCTTTAAGGAGATTCGAGCGCTATGCACCAGTCAATAGTTTATGGTGATTTGTAGAAAAATATATGTTCTCGATCAGGAAAAAATGTAAGTGCAACGGATTTCCATGTATAAATTATTAAAAAAAATCAGCACTCTTTTGACTAGTGTGGAACGCTCGAACCTCCTTAAAAATCGCGCTCTGCATCAAAGGGTTAATATGGTCTTCCAAGGATTTAACAATTCTATTCAAGAATAATTAACAATTATTCCAAAAAGCATTTCGAATGCCACATTCGTACGAAAACCGTCCGTCCAGAAATAAACGCGAACCGTCGGACGAGATTTAATCCTCTCAGCCTCTGTTTTGCAATATTAACCATCACGATTCCGGAAAGCGAAATTATTGCCGACCGAGGTTGTTTCAAAGCAGCTTCTCTCGCGAGGTGCTCTCGTTTCGGATATTTTCAAAGCGCGATTGCCCGGACCGTTTCCTCGGCAATTCACCGAGAGAATAAGTGGAAACACGAGGGGCTTTCCGGGGAAAGAGTGAAATAACAATGCGCGTACAGATGCACAATGTTTTTTACGCCGGGCGTCAAGTGGCGCGTCAGCGCGCGAGGGTCCAATATTTGCGTTACTACCTGAGACACGCGGTGTCGAGTACCCGGAGATCCGCCGCCTGAGCTATTTCATTAGACTCTTTTACTCCTGTTGCACGAATTCGACCGTAAAATGTTTCACATCCATCCGATTTTCTCGGTTTTATTTTTTTTTCCAGTGAATTTTATTCATTTTCCGGTTGAAACGAATCAATCGAAAATTATGTTTTTTTTTTTTTTTAAACCACAACAATTCTTATATCATTTTTCAGATTTTTATCCCAACTAGAGGTGTCCGAAATTCTATCTTAATTTTCACTCTTTTGCTCTTTTACCTTCATTTTGACATTTGTGATTAAAATAATGTAAAGCCACTTAAGGTGCGCGTATCCGGCCTGTTTATAGCGTAAAATGCCTCAGCATTTTAATAATCCATAAGTGGAAATATGAGTGCTACGGGAAGTTTCAAGTTACAACGCACCTGCAACTCCGGGGTAACTTTAAGCGTGCGGAGGGGGTCTGGGGGGGGGGGGGAGGTTAAGTGTGCGACATCGCAGGAGGTCAATATTTGCATTTCTACCTGAGACGTCGCGTCGAGTGTCGAGATATCCGCCCAAGGGATTTCATTAGACTCTTTGCTCCTGTTGCTCGAATTTAGCGTCGAATTTTCCGCGCTCTGGTCCAAATGTATTGTAAAGGACGCTCCCCTCATGTATAATATATCCTCGATCGCCGTCTCGTCCTCGTTCTCGGTCTCCGCGTTCAATTCATCGTTCTCGATGTCATTCATGAGCTGCCCGAGCTCGCTGGTCGGCGCCGACGTTGAATTCAGTCCTGAAATCAGAGAGAAAAAAAAAAAAAACGGAACGTCATGAATACCAATTGGCCCGACAATTTCGGTCGCTTCAGCCGTACAACAATTCACAATTTTTCTATTTTATCTCGGTGAGCATTTTTTTTTCATTAAAAAAAAATTGAATTGAATAACTCAAGATATTAGCCACTTGGTCAGTCAGCACTCATTTGACTAGTGTGGAGCTATCTAACATCCTTAAACAATTTCTTTTTCTCGCCATTCGTAGTCTGTTTCGGTTTTTTCCGAGTTGCATGTTTCGCAGATTTGAGGTTTTAAATTTTTTACGTAGTCCGATGTTACTTTTCACGTAGTCCGACAATTAATGAGGCTCTAATGTATACGACAGATCAATACGTGAAACGACGCAGGCGAAACCCGTTAACCCTCATTTTGTGCGAGAAGCAATTAGGGCACAACGGTAAATAATTGATGTCCCAGTTGTAACGCCGTTCGATCGCCCCTCGTTCAAATGAAATACGTCAAATATTAAACTTGCGGCGGTCTACCCGGAGGTACAAAACTTCGCCCCTAAAAACGTCATAAAACTCGGCCGTTCCCCGGCGTGGAAACGAATAAAAAAATTACAAACGTGGAGTACGAAATGGAAATTCGTGCCCACCGCATGAGATATACATTAACAATGGAAACGTTAATTTCCACGCGTCGTCGACGCGGTGAATCGAATATACATTACGCGTGAATATTGAAAACCGGTGAAAGAAATTTTCCCTTAATTACAACATCATTAAGGTAGTTCTAGCGGGCAACGGTGCTCAACCTGCGAAAAAGCGAAAATAAAGATAGAATTTCGAACACTTCTAGCTGAGATTTACGTCCCCAAAAGTCGCTAACTTTTTGAACCGCAATTATTTTTCTCTCTTGCCACGAATATGAATCCCAATTGTCAGATTGTTCAGCCCGAGTGAATTTAGGCACCCCTAAAATTCGACCCCCGGATCAACCCCAAAAGTCATAAATCACCTACCCCCGGTTTATTAGCTTAATTGAATTCGTCCCAGCGTCGAAACACCCGAAAATCCATAACAACCAACGTAAGGTTTATTAAACGGAAATTTCGTAAATTTAATGAACACCATAAATCAAACGGGCCCACCGGAAGACACGAAATTTCGATGCGGTGCAACGAACGACCGCATTTCGTCCGCGAGCCGCAAACGTGTTAATTATTCAGCGTTGTATATTATCGATAATGAGTACAATATCGTCGATGCATGGAAAACAAACATCGTCAATCGACAGGCGAATCGACGTTGAGCTTGCAAGCTTCTGCGTGTGTGTCAGTGTTAACAGTGGCAGCTGCGATAAAACGAGATCCATTAGCTCAATTAAATTGCAACCGGTCGGAGGAGCCGACCGAATCGAGCATACATTGCGTAAATAGATATACACACCCCCTCCCGGCGGAGGGAAGAGCAGAGGGGGTAGAGTCGAGTGAGGAGGTCGTACAAATTTGTAGGGGGTGAAATTTATCGCTTCCAATATACGAAGTAATTATCGAAATAACAGGTGCAATCGGGGGGGAGGGGCCCCTACCCCCCGATTGGGGGTGAAACGGGGCAAGAAATTGTAGGAGAAATGTTGTGTGTAGCCGAGGGTCGATGGAGAAATTCAGTCGAAGGCGAAAGAGACAAAGAGAGGGGGGAGGGTCGACGGGGATGGTTTGGAGTTCTCCTATCGTATCGGAAACGATACCCGATCATCGTGGATGGCCATTGGGTCTAACATAGAAAATATATATACGGGGCATTCCATCTGAAGATTTAGAGCCCTGGTGGAAAAAGGCCCGACCTTTTTTCGCGGAGCATTATCTACTTGAAGTATTTCCCGAAATTCGTTATTATAAATATTATAAAAAATGTATTTTTTATGAGTTTGGCCAATTTTTTTAAGTTCCTGTCTTCGTTTCTTTCGAAAGAATTCGAAGAAACGAACGTCGACGGAATTTCAGCTGGAATGCCCCATATGTATATAGATAAATATGTAATCTATATATGTAACTGCTTCGTGGTATTGGCCTATTGTTTCCGAGGGTCGCAGGGGCCACGCAACTATCCCTGTTCTTTATCGATCGCCACTGAGGCTGTACTCCTCCCTCCCTCTCGTAGCCCCCTTCGCTCCCCGATCCCCCCCCCCGGCCCCCCTTGAGCACCGAGGCGACTTGGCATTTATACCTATAGGTTCCCGTGTATAGTACACACTCGATTATTCCGACAAGTTTTGGCCCCATGCGAGAGAGCGAGTGCGCGGTTCCGAAGCCATGCGGACGTCGGGCATGCGCCGTCAGTGGGAGAGCGACGAGACAGACCGCTCCGGCCACACGCCGAGCAACCCTCGGCTCTCCGTCTCCTCTTGTATGTCATCTCGCTGCTGCTCGATATAAGCAGTGAGGCGTTATGCCGCCGAATCAATTACCGATCGATGCCCCGAGACTGAACGACGCCTCGCAGCTGACTAAGTCTGTTGTTACCTGTTATTTTTTTTTAATTCTTGTTATTCGGTAATAGTAATTTTTTTGTGGGTAAGTATAACGAAAGGGCGGCTCGGAATATTTTGGTAGGGTTTTTATAATGACGGTGGGAATAAGGGAAAAAAAAATCGAGGAATAAGAAGCATATTGCAAATGAAGTATAAAAATGAATGAATGAAGTATAAATATGAACAGTGAAAATAACTATAAAAAAGCACCCGTCCGTTACTCATGAACTTTTTAAAAGAGGGATAGAAAAATATGAAAAAATAATCATTGACAATCGCGTGCGTCGACTTGAGAGGGCGTAGATGTTTCATGTTAGTTCTTGCATCAACTAATTGTGATGAGAAATTAACGGGATGTTAGTTAATCATAGTAATAGTGTGTAATTAGAGTTAATTACAGTCACAGTGTATAACAGCAATGCAAACAGGATAAAGACGATTATTTATGTCCACCGTGAAATTGTCTCCGAGAATTGGATGAAATTTCAATTGCAGCTTTAAAAAAAAATAATATTCAATAAAAGTATTGTTAATTCCCTCTGTAAATGAAAATTGTTTTTCTGCAAATAATTCGCGAATTTTATCAGCATTTACACGAAAAAACCGTTTTTGGTGTCCCTTTGGTATGAAATTTCAATTGCGGCTTAAAAAAAATAAACAAAAAATTATTGCCAATTTCCGCTCTAAATGAAAATTGTTTGGATGCAAATAATTCGGGGAAAAAAAAGCGAATTTTATCAAGAGTATTTACATAAGAACCGTTTTTAGTGCCCCGAGTCTCACCGAGTGTAAAGCGCGCTTTCCACGAAGCTGTGTTATTCCGTGGCTCATGATTTCCAGACACGAGATAAAAGGCAGGCCGCCCTTTTGCTGACATTGTATTTAGGTCACGTGACGACGTTACCGCACTAAAGTAGCCGTTTAATAATTCATGGCTCGGCCGCAGAGGTGGAAACTCCGTATTCCCAGAAACCTATAAACGTTTAGACGAGAGCGAAATATTGATATTTTATGTGACGCTTTTCCCGAGTTGCATTTCACGGATTTCATTCCACACTCGCGGAGAGACAATTTCAGTCGCCGGTTATTACGGTTGATATTAAAAATGCACGCGATTGTGTATACGTTTTAATTGAAGCCGTTTGAGAAATCAAGTCAGTGGACCAGTCGTCAGTCGAGAACGTCCCGATTTTTTTATTCACTTATCATCATCCGAAGTTCATTGACGGTTCACTCAACTCGACTGGTAAATTTATCACCAACGTCGAGCACGGTCGTTATTTTTTTTTTTTTTTTATTTATTTTTTACGGAAAACCAGCAGAAACCATTAATCTTTCGCACAAAAGTGTCGGATCGCGACAGCCAAAATAACACACGGGCCATAAAATTGTAGAAGTGCCTAATAATCAATAGCCCCGTCAATTGCAGACTCGGACGCGATGAAAAAAAGAGATTTCGATGAAATGAATAATTACACGTTCATGGATTAATTTCAGTCATGCTCGATTTGTTGAATTTTCATTAAGTCTGTCAAAATTTGGTCGAGGTACAAAAATTGAAAAATAAATTTGATTCGATTTATTTATTATTTATTCATTCGACTGTTCTGGGTTTTTAAATATCACCGTAAAATCGTCCGCAATTTAATAAAATAAATTCGCGATAAGAATGTCGATTTTTTTTGTTCAGGTGTCCAATGCGATTCCCCTGAGCCCCAATTTTCGTCGTTATTCGGACGGTCGACCGCTTAGCCGCCGGCGCATTGAATCGTGAAGCGGGAGGTCATTTTTTCCGGAAACTGGATATTCACCCCAAGCCCTTATCTGCCGGAAGGGCTGACTACCCTCGATGGCTCAGGTTTTCCACAATTTGCCAGCGGCCACGTGCGAAAACGCCACAGCAGGGGTGTAACTTCCCTGCGTACGCAATTAAGGGGCAACCCCAGCTCGCAGAAAAAACTCGGTCAGCTGGAAGGAATATAAAAAAGAAAACTACTCCAAAAAAATTAACTGCAATCAGGCTGATCGAATTTAATTTAAATTCGATCAGCCTGATTTGTATTAAACTTGCCCCAATTAGGATATCCATCAGTTATCGGTATTAATAATCGGCAGACGGTGACTTTAATTTCACTCGTAATTCAATTTTTCGTTTTACAATTATTCAATTGTTCCTTTCACAATTATTCAATATTTCCTTTCACAATTATTCAATATTTCCTTTCACAATTATTCGAATATCCCCGCAATGAATATTCGAATAATAATCTTGTTTCACCGAATGATCGTAACTTCAACTGAATAGCTTGAGCAATGCGTGCCAAAAGTTTGGCCCGCAATGATGTCGCGGTGTATGAACCGGAGTTCAGTCAACTCGAGGGTCTAACGAAGTATCGATGTACAGCTAACACAGATCTGGCTCATTGAGCTCGTGGTACATTGGGCACAAATGTGTTCACCGAGCTGGAAGATAGTTGGCTGATGCGGGACGGGGGGGTGCGCACCGCGCGCTAACATCTTATCGCGCACATTGCGGTGGGTCTGCTGCTAAGGCACAAGACTCGCGACAGCCGCGTCGAAGGCTCGCCAAATGGTTAATCGATATCGAACGAAAGCGAGTGAACTCGTAACAACAAGTCAGTCTCTCTGGCCCAGTGGCTGCTGCTGCCGCCGCGTGTATACGCGAGAGCAGTCAATCGGTCGGTAACCTATGACTGCGCCAGTCCGTGTGCTGCTGGCGACGGCGTCGTCACAGGAACCCAGCCGCCGCCAACTGGTATTGGTACGTCTATCACGTACCACAATCTGGTTCCGAGCTTTCGCTTCCGTGTGTGTGTGTGTGACGTAACATGCCGCAAAGCAACGAGCACGGAGCCTCCGGCTTTGCTCGCATTACGACTCGATACGTACACACACAGCGCAGTCCGCGATACCCGTGAATACGTGTGTACGGTATGTATGGGACAAATATGGTAATGTGGCTTTATATTACAAACAGACGTTGCCGCTGACACGCGCCTTGTCAAGATTCAGGGGAGCGGGACGACAATAGGATCATCCAGTGTTCCCTGACTTTTTTTTAAGGGGGGGGTAGGGTTAATTCGTGCAAAAAAGGCACGTTTTTGTGAATTTTTTTTTGACGACACTGTTAAAATCTATTCAATAAGACCAATTGTACATCAAAGTATAACATTCGAAGAATATTGTGTAATTTTTTCATGAAAAAATATTAAAAAATACAGCAATGGCGGCATTTACTCGGAAGCGTCTCGGAAAAAAGTAGAATTGCGGTGCCCATCAGAACTCGGTACTGGATCATCCGAAATTAAAAAACCAAAGTTCATTCGTTAGGTAATCGTTTTCCCCAGGTAACGCGGAAGAGTTTTTTTCGAAATTTTGATTTTTCAATTTTTGGGAACACTTTAAAGGGAAAAACGCGATTTTTCGGGAAAAAAATCGGCTATTTTGTTATTGTAAAATAAAAAATATTAATAAATTCGAAAAAAACTCTTCCGCGTTACCTCGTAAAACATGTACAGAACAAGTATGCAAAAATTCAAAGGGATCGGTGCAGTAGTTTTGACGGTACGATGGGCACCGACTTTGAAAACGTGAGTTGTGGGAAAAACGCTTTAAAGTCGCGGGCTCGGGCCGCCAAGGTACAGCAATCCGCGAGTATAAAAATATTCATAACGTCGTCAATTTTGCTCCGATTGACTTGAAAATTTGACACAATATTCTTGAGGTATTATGCATTCAGTAAAAAATATAAAATAAAAATGCCAAAAAAAAAATTTTAATACCCTACCCCCCCCCCTTAAGGTAGTTCCAGCGCGCAACGGTGCTCAATATCCGAAAAAGTAAAAATTAATATAGAATTTCGGACACTTCTTGAAATCAAGTCCACAGAAGGTGCTCAAGAGATTGCAAAACCACCTCCACGAGGAAGTTCCTTTATTATTGTTGGCTTCCTCATGGAGGAAGCACTGCGAAACATAAAAATGAGAGAGGAAAGAAAAAGCAATCGAAGCTACTTTGTTATTTGTGCGGTGGGCAGAACCGGTGAATAGATTTCGCTCTAACAGCAAAGCTCCTCCGTTTCCGTTGTGTCGCATATTCGGTAGTCGCGTGCGGTGTATAATTCGCGTAGTCACCGTGAGAGTCTCCGACGCTTCTTCAGCAGTCGTCGGGTATACAAGCCCTCGGAGCTCTTTCAAGTGACTGACGTTCCTTTCTTCAATCAACTATAAAAGCTCCGTTCACGAGGTTCGCGCGCGCGTCGCATCAGACTCCCTCGCGTCGAGAGCTTTAATTATGCATTATCCGTCGTCAAGGAGCTATGCTAAACTGACGGGGTAAGCTAATTAAGCGAGCCATCCACCTTCCTTCCTATCTATACGAGCCGCGCCTCGCGCTTTCACTGCGCGCCGCCACCTTCGGCTTTGCCATACAAAACGAGAGACGAGAGACACTCGTCTATCCACCAAAATGATTTGCATACACGTACAATTACCTTACACAATACCAGATGGAATCTGTTTAATAGTCTCGGGCTCTGAGAAAGCCGAGGCATTTCACCTTGAACCCTGACCTATTCCACCCAGCACAGGTCAAAGGTGAATGCGAATTGAATTGCGTGGAATTTTCCCTGGTATCACGAAATTCGGATTTAACGCGGGAAGATAGTTTTTCGGAAGATAGTCCGAATCCCTGAAAATTGAGATTCGGATTATTTAAGGTAGTTCTAGCGCCCAACGGTGCTCAACTTGCGAAAAGTGAAAATTAAGATAGAATTTCGAACACTTATTGCTGGGATAAAAATCTGAAAAAATCAACACCACCTATACACCATTTTTTCAAATTTGTATCGCATTAAGAAATGTCCGAAATTCTATGTTAAATTTTACATTTTTTGGACATTGAGCACCGTTGCTAGAACTACCTTAAAATCCTTAACATCTGCACTGTGAGCAGCGGATGTGACATTTATATCTGAACACGGTTTAGCATATCGAAGAGTCCGGGGTCGAGCGGATCCCGAGCGAGCTGTCCATCTTAATCCAATCTATACGAGCTACTTCCATGACTACTAAAACTCGGCTGGCTATACAACCGGACACTTGTCCCTCAGCGGCCGGTAGCCTGACTGACTCGTACATGTAGGTACGATTACGTAATGCAATGCTGGGCTGAATCCGTACAGGTGTCCTAATTTAAAAGTAATGCACTGAAAAAAAAAAAAAAAAAAAAAAAAAAAAAAAAATGTTCAGTGTTGACAAAACACTTCTTCTTCGATATAGCGAAATAAATATTAATGTATTATTAAACCTGGGTTGACCCACGTGAAATATTAATACCAGACAGGTCGACCTCCCGAGGGGTCTACCTGTCCGGGGTTAATATTTCACGTGGGTCAGTTTTGGTACTGAGTACCATGGCGTTTCCAGGCCCCAAAGGGTGTTCACCTAGCGACCCTGTTCAACGCCGTCCAGGCTTGAATCGTCTGCTAACAATTACGAGATGTCATTTGGTTGACCTTGAATTTGTCAACGATAAATAAATATATTTTGTATTACCTCCCCAAGGTCAAAGTAGGTCAATGCAGTTCTCAGGACGCGACGGTTCGTATAAAAGCGGTCTTTCTACCTCAATTTTAAGTCGGCCAATGTCACGAGGTGCCACGAGGCCGACACAAGGGAGCCACACACTAACGGATAAATAAATAACTTGGAAAATAGCTTCACGCGGAAGCAGCGGACGACAAAACAAGAGGGCCGCGTCGAGACGCTGGGTGTACAAAGAAAATTTGTCGACCTCCGAACGACGTTTCTTATTTGAACGAGCCACCACTGCAGCTCGAAAAATAAAAAAAATAAAAAACTTTACTTTACTGAAAAATAAAAAAGATAAAAATATTTCTCACCGGCGCAGCTATATCCATTTTTGTGGAGCACGTAGCCGTCGTTGCAGTCGCACTCGTACATTCCATCGTGAAGCTCGTAGCACAGCTGTTCGCATGGCGAACCGTGACCGCATCTTCCTGCAAAAATAATAATTGATACTCACAATTAATTAAACCTCCAAAAAAAATGTTCGGCCTCTACAAGGCCTTACGAATGTCTTTTTTCGGCCTTATGCAAGGGGCACAACCCCTTAACGCTGCATTGTAAGCACTATCGGAAACCTATTTTTTCCGTCTACTAAGAACACACCCTTCGGTGACTGATGAACGGCCTTGACGAACGAGAAAGAAAAGAAAAGCTCGAATATTACACCGTATTCGTTGTTCTCGACTGAAAGAAAACAGCATTGACCTTTAAATCCGTGAGCACGAGAGATGCCGGACGATAGAGAGATGGGCGGAACAAAGAGTCGGGGATTTAAACGAGCTGGCTCGCTCGTTAACGTCCACGTATATATGTAGTATATGCACACTACATACCCGTTATTATATAGCTCTTTTAGCCCGGAGTCGCTCGATGAGTTGTACGAACAAACTCGCCAATCCCAGTTCTCTCTCCGACAACTCTGCACCACTACACATAGCCCCTTCCTCTCGCTGCTGCTCTCTCGGCCTCTGCGCCTTTGACGCTGCTCAGCTTGACTCCTAGTCTAAACCGCACTAGACCCCCACTGGACCTCGTTTCACCCGTCTCTCTATCACAGCGAGAAAAAACTCTCGCCCCGCATATTCGTCGTCGTGAATTTCAAGGAAACCGGAAGACACCGAAAAAAAAACCGTGCAAATTATGCGAATTCTTTTTGATTTATTCCGCAGTCTGTTTTAAATATCAACGACGGACGCAACCGGAATTCCGCAGTAATTTAGTTAAGCTACGGATTCGAGTTGAGGTTCGAGGAAAAAGACGGTTTCAACTTGGATTGTTAATTAAATTTTTTTTCGCCAAGTTATATTTAACTACACACGTGCGTTGCCTATGTGTTTTTTTAATGTTTGAGGGAACCTTCGGCTAAGTATAATGAATGAAGATTGGGAAAAATGCGGCTGCTTTCAATTTTTCAGCGGGCTTTCCTCTGATAATATTAATGTAATAATAATTAATAAGCGCGGCCGGATAACTCATGACATTTCGCGATAATGTAATTAAGTTCGGGTTCGACTCGAAGCTCCGGGAAAAGAACATTTTAATGTGGATCATTAATTAGATTTTTTTTCGCAGGTATATTTAACCGCACAGTGCCCACTGCTGCGGCTGCTGTAACTTTACATGCAGCAGCAGAAGTTGGCCATTTATCATCGTAAATATGAAATACGGAGATACGGAAGATGCGGACTTTATGCATCTTCTCTGTTAACCCGTTTTTATTCTTTTTTATGAAAACAACGACTCGGCAAAAATTTAATTAATGTTAGATTTTAGTTGAGACGTCGGGAAGAAAAGTTCAACTTCACGTTAACCCAGTGGAGAAACGCTATAAACTTTACGTATCGGAACAACCTGAGCCACACAATATATCGCGTTTTTTCCTTTGTGTCGTTTATTTTAATTAAAATCTTAAATTTCACAAAATTCTAAAAGAAAAGAAAAATGATGACACTGGAAAATAATGCATCTTGACAAATTAAATATTTTCGCGGGGGGCATTTTGGTCGGACGTCGCTTCGCCTGCGCTGGTTTCGCGTTACTCGAGAGACGTTGACCCCTACGAGCGTTTTGTGGTGTGTACGACACCCGAGAGCTGCGCTTTTTTTCCATGACGCTACGCAGCAGACGTTGCTTGAGTAACAGCATAAAGAGGCTTTCTTCGCGATCATTTTTCCAAGGGAATTCCATAGAACGAAGTACCTTTTGAAGTGTGCATTTCTAATGGCCGGAATACCGGCATTAAATTTCACGTCTCGCGCTGAGGTCAAGACGAGAACAACATGACGTCGCGTATTTTCTTCACTGACAAAGTAAAATGGAATAAAGAAATTTGAAATTAAATTTTCATTTATGAATATCAAGACGGCTGTGCGCGGGGTCAAAACTTGTCTTATGAACTTCTCACAAAAGCATCGTCGCGCCATGAAGATGCCTTTTTTCCTGACAATATTTCCGTGAGATTTGCGTAGGTACTGGAACGAACCCCTTTGAATTGTGCATTTCTAACGACACAATACCAGGCATCAAGTTTCAACGTCTCGCAAAGGTCAAGATGAAAACAGCGCCGTGTATTTTCCTCCGCGACGTGGAAAACGGAAGGAAAACAATTGTCAATTAAATTTTCATTTACAATATCGCGGCGGTCTGTGTCCGCAGTGAGGTCAAGTCGCCTCTCGCGACTTTTCCTTCCTCCATATTACTCTTCGACTCCTTTCGCTCGGATTTCGTTGTTTTGTTGCGAAGCGTTTCGCTAAATAAAATGAAACTTTTCGCGGCGTCGCTTTTTTTTTTTCTTTTTTTTTTGCTTTTTCCAGTAGTCGCGAATAATCAAGACAAAGTGGAGGCAAAGTGTTAGCAAGAATGTTGGTCGTTGCTTCGGCATATTTATGGAAATTTAGTTGGCGAACACTCCGCCGGATGTTTTCCGGACATTTTAGCGGCCAGACCGTCGGAAGCTCGACGGAACTGAGCGAGAGAGGCGAGCGCGACTACAGTCGACTGACGCTTAAACTTTTTACGTCCGTTGAGAATTATTCGCGAAAATTTTCACGGCTCTTTGAGACGGTTCAACGTTAAATTCGCACAAATTTCCCGGCACTTTGTCCGAACGAGCGTAGAGCTTTATGAGACTTTTTTTTTCGAAACATCTTTGAGATTTGTTCGTATCGTCAAAAACATCAAGAATCTTCCTAAAATTCTGAGGATTTCCGAAATTCAAAAAGACTGCAAAAGGCATTAACAGCGTTTTGTTCGAAAACAAACAAAAAGTAACAAACCAAAAGCTCGCAAAATTTCGCCCTTCGTTCAATGCCACAAAAATCAAAGAGTTGACATTTCCACGCAACCAGAAACAAACAAACCAAATCATACCTTTCCATTAGCCACTTTGAGCTCGAGTGATTTTCAACTTTGCATCGTAACAATCATTCTCCCGGCGTGTTTCAATGCTCAGCATTTTCCGACAAATATTTCGAGCGAATACGTTGCGAATAAACCGTAAGACGGAGGGTGGAGGGGGAGAACGAGAGGGGTGGCAATTAGCCTGGATAGACGAATACCTACCCGGCGACGCAGCGGAGATCGCAGATTTGTGTGTAGAGGGCAGAGTAATTGCTGTGTTTTATACTGTTCCCGGACTTTGCCGACGCAGCCAGGGGGCTAAATTCTTCGCGAGGCGATGCCGCAAGAGCAGCAGCAGTAGCAGCAGCAGCAGCAACAGGGTGGTACAACCGCTGCTATACTCGCGCGAAAGTATGGCGGGCAATGGTAGTCGAGGTAAAGTGGACCGCTGCGCGCGACGCTCGTTTAACGTCTACTAATCATTATTGTGGAAGCCGGTGGAGAGTCGCAGCGGACGCGTAGGGTAGACGCACCGTTTGTGGCCACTGTACCATTAATGGCCACACGAAAAACGGATATATTAATTCATCATACTATCAATCTAATCAAATTAATACATGACATTATTCTTCACGAACTGAAGCAAAATTTACATTGAACAATGCTGGGCTTGAAATACATAATTATTTAATAAATAATGTTTAAAGCGTTCAAAGCACTTTTGCACCATTTGTGGCCATCCCGAAATTTACGTGTAATAAGTATGGCCACAAAGGGTCCTAAGATGGCCAAAAATGGTACTTCTACCCTATACACATTTCGCACGAACCGACCGACACACACATTTTTCCCTACGCGTATTCTATAATAAATATAATAATTACTGAAAATATGATGGATTTTACTGCGTGCGACGCTTGGTAAAAAATTTGTTGCGTTACATTCGGCCCAAGTCAGGCACTGATCAGGCCCGGACAAAGATGCCAAGGTGCCCCTGACCAGGGCTGCACATATTTTACCAGGGACGTTGTAATAATTGCGAGAAAAAAAATGCATACAGGTAAACTGCTACGCTGGCCAGCATCGAGGACTCGAATTCTGGCAATAATCGTCACAGCCAACACACACACACACAGAGTTCGCGCACAAACCAACAGACACGCAGACACAAACATTTCCGACAAAACTTCAATATGCACCAGTGTTGTATACCGGCCGCCAAGTGCCAAGTGCCAAGGGCCGCCACTTTTCCGTTCCTATAGCAACGAACCGAGCTCGCGTTTTGTTCAGCATTGGTCGTACCTGGTTGGTACCGAAGCCGGCTAGACGGGGGCGCGGCGGCTTCATCGTCTCGCGTGTGTACTCGACTCTCTCGCGGACTCGAAGCTTTATGCTGTACAAACAATTAAGCGAAAACTAACATTGACGGTTTTCCACAAAAAAAAAAAAAAAAAAAAAAAAACGGAAACGGCTTTGCTCGGCGTTGCGCGGTTTATTTACCAACACCGGATCGGGAGAACGAGGTGAATGCGTTCACGACGTTGACCTCTTGCTTCCCTCCGTCTATGCGGCGAATACAAAACTTGTTTATACCCTCTTGAACAACGATCAATCAGAACCACAACAGAAGGCTGGTATTTCATTAATATTTTTTTTATTTGCTTTTTTCACCCGACTCGACAATATTAGTTCTTCAATTTTTCGTTGCCTGCGGATTTTCTCATGAATAATAAAATTGGAAGCTCGACGAGCTCTTTTTTTTTTTTAGGGAAACGAAAATTAAAGCTCAGATTATGACGCGAGTGGATCGACGAATGCAAAAGGGAAAATGTTTCCAGCGTCTTCCGCGAACCAAAGGATGTTTTGACTCGAAGCTTTCGGCCTCTGGTGAGCAGCAGCGAGAAACTTTTGAAAGGAGGCGACCGTCGCGCATTGCATTTCACCCAAACACTTTCGTTCATTTATTTGATGACGAGATGATTTAAAAACCGGATTCGCGCGACATTTAAAAAATAATCCGTCGTGGTTAAACGTGAAATAGGATGCGACTGAAATCCGCAGTTTTTTGCGACTCTCCTTTTTCGTCTGTTCCAACTTCGCGTTAGACTAAATTAGATGAGCGTAAATATTTAAGGTCCGTGTGACCTGTTCACCTTTTGGGCAACATAAAAAAAAATACGTCCGAAAGTTTTTCGCGTATTCGCCTCTGCAAGAATAAACCGGTTGCATACATCGATAAACCGGCGGGAGAAGAAAAAGCTCTCGAGGCTTTCATTGTGCGTCGTCAAGTTCCGAAGGTCATAACGGGGGGGGGGCTATTTATGTGTCGAGCGCCGCTTTGTTCTCATATTTATCGCAACAATTTACGAAGCAAGAAGCTTTCTGCGTTTTAGACGCATATTTTGAGCTTGAATTTGAATTTTTTACCTTTTTTTTTTTTCATCATTGAATAGTCGCTGCAGCTTATGAATAATAAAAAAAAAAAAAACGCGACATGTAGGTCTCCCTGTTTCGTATAGATATACCGACGATAATTTCCCGGAGCTGCGCATCGTGCACTCAAATTTATCTTTTTTTGTCTCAGTTTTTTTTGCGACTGTCCGCGAGAGCGAAAACGGGAATTATTTAAAGCTGTTTTATTATCCAAAGGTACGGGCAAAAAACTGTCCGGTTTTGCGCCGAGCATGATTAAAAATGTATTCATTTACCTTTTCGGCAAGTTGCGGATAATCCGAGATTAAGCGCTCCTGACGGCGCAAATTTGAAGCTCCATTATTAATTTATTCGTCGAAAAAAAACAAAAAAAACATCCTTTCCAGAATTAAACCTCTAGAAACATTTTTGTTAAAAATATAGAAGTACTGTCAGATACATCTTCGGATACTTTCAGCGAAAAATGTTGCCTCGGAGAAACTAAAAAAACACCGCCTGTCGTCCTCAAAAGCATTATTTCAAAACCCTCAAATTTCCGGCGAACGATATTTTTTCTTGCTCGTTGACCGTAGGAATATCCTCGCCGCATGATAATCCGAGCCGATTCGGCTGATCCCTGATGGCGGAAAAGCAATAATCGCTCTCGATGAAACGTGCGCGGTTGGACGCGGATAGCGTCGGCGGCGGCGGCGGCAGCAATAACAGTCGTAAGACGACAGAGAGCGTGTAAGACGACAGAGCGGTGTAATCTCGACGGTGAAAGCTGTCGCAGCGGCTGCGGCAGACCGAAGGGCCAGGAGCTTTGATTATGCGGAAAGCCAAAAAAAATAAAGGAACGCGATCGAAGTGCGGTAACGGCACAGTTCTCGTCGTCGACGTCGTCGCCGTCGTCGTCGTAGCAGCAAGCGCGGAGCTTCCATTCGTGCGTTGGCCCAAGCAAGTTGTAAGTTGTTGGTTAGAGGTAGGAGGAGGCGGAGCCTTGTGTTTGGTGGCTTGCTCGCGCCTCGCGATATCGATCCGAAAGGAAAGAGCCGTCGCGGCTGCTGCTGCTGCCGCTGCTGCTGGTGGACTACTACTATGACGCTGTGTGTGTCGCCCGAGCCGCCACCGATGTTAACCTGTAGGCTGCGCCACATTTTTTTCCTTCTCTCCTTACTTCCATAATTTATTACTATTGTTATCATTTTTGTCTCTTCGCCACAGTCCGAAAAAGGGGTATCGGAAACCAAACGTTTTTCCGAGTGCACACTTACGGCATGATGTTGAAGTTTACATCGTTGGAGCGCAACGAACATTTTTTAAAAACATTATTCCAACGATTTAAAAATTAATCGAACGATTCTAAAAAGGTATTATGACGATAAATCGCTATAATGACATTTTATATAGAGACCGATCTTTTGGGTTCATTAGAATAATTTTTTTTTTGTAATTTTCGTTACATTCCAACGATGCAAACTTCACCATCATCTTACCGCACACCACACACGTCGGTATTTATCGATCACACGCCTGAAACATTCCACGACAATGAGACATAAATAATTCAGCGACGACAGTCTCGGTCGGCCGTCGCACGCATAGAATTTTCTCTTTAACGTCTTCCGGCGAGACTGAAGAGAGAAAGAGAGAGAGAGGAAGATCAATACCAGCGCGCAAATTACTACTGACTAATGGCAACCCCCGCCGCGTGTTACATCCTCGAGCAATTATGCAGTCCCCGGACTTTTGCGCTCGGCTGGGTACGAATAAAAATGTCACGGCACTTTTTTTTTTTTCGTTACGCCTCGGGTCTCGTGACTCGACGTCAGAAGAGAGAGATGCGAAGAAAAAATAGGCCCACTTTAAATTAGTAGGATTTTAAAAAATAAAAAAAAATCATTTTGGCGTATTACATTTTTTTGCACGCTTAGGCTTAATCTATGGACACTGATGTTGTGCAAAAATAATTGCATCATAAAGAAGTAGTGTAATTTCGTTTTTTTTTTTTTTTTTTTTATAGAAGCACGTCGCGCGAATGAGCTCGTTGAATTATTTTTAAAAATTCATTAAATGCTCGTCGCTCGAATTATTTTTAAATTAAGAAATGCATTTTGGATTCGCATCATTTCGCGTTTTTTTTTCCATCGACAATCGTCGCTCGAACGAACCGAGCAGACGGATTTTGTGCGCAACCGATTGTCGTGCGGTAAAATTCGTGGCAGGAATTGAATGTCGAGACTTTAATTTCTATAAAAATAAACAGATTTCACCCCTCGTTAAGGGTGCCGAATTTTTTTTTAGCCCCTTAATCGTCATAATAGTTTCCTATAATTAATTCTAACATTTAGGAGCGATAAAATAATTTTTTTTTTTTATATATTTTCGTTGCATTTCAACGATGCAAACTTCAACATTGCAAACATTGTGGAAAAGGGTGAGAAAGTTGGACGGAGGGGAAGATTGCAGCGAACAAGACTCGCGCGAGACGAGAATATGCATTCGGCGGTGTCAGGGATACACCGAGATTAGAGTCGGGGTTACCGGTCTGACCCGGGTTCAAATGTGGAACCTCGAAACAGCCTCCGGTGACTCCCGGGCCATGAAAGACGCCACTTTCGAAGGTTTATCAAAGGGACCGGAGCCTCGTTTCCTTATCTCGAACCCAATCGCGGGTCGCGAGACATAAAAATGTCAGGATACGTTTTTTTTTTTTTTTTTTCAATTTCAATAATATATCTGCTGTTCTCGCGGATTTTCGGCGCATATTTTCGGTTCATTAACACAAATAAATTTGCGGTTAATTTTACAGCCCGACAAAAATATTAAGAAATGAATATTAATAAAAATATTATCCCCGACATTTGCCAATAAAAAATAAAAAAAATCGTCTTCTTATTAATTAATGCAATTATAAATCGTTGGTCCGTTGGTTATTAACACAAATAAATTTGCGGTAAATTTTACAGTCCAACAAAAATATTAAGAAATGAATATTAATAAAAATATTATTAATATTAATAAAAATATTATTAATATTAATAAAAATATTATTCCCGACATTTGCCAATAAAAAATTTTAAAAATCGTCTTCTTATTAATCAATGCAATTATAAGTCGTTGGTCCGAAGACAAGTAAATCAGTAAATCCAACCGAAAAAAAACGCTTCGAAGTCGCTGTTAAAAATCTCGATTATCCATCATTAGCAGCGATTGCGCCATTACTTGAACCACGAAAAACACAAGAGAACTCGACAAATCCCGAGAAATCCGGCACAAAGCGCGTCCGAGTGACATAACCCCCCCCTGTTATGTCACTAACACACAGAGAGAGCGGCTCGGACGATTATCAGGCAAAACGCGCGAGTGTTTTGCGTGGACGCCCGGGACGCGTTTACGGCGTTAATCCCAGCATCGCTATTAGTAACGTCCCCGGCATCGCTGTCGCGGCGCGTTTATGCACGTCGAGAGAGAGAGAGGGAGACAGCGAGTACAAGCGCAAAGGGGGGTTGAACGTAGGGTGACTAGCGCAGCGCGCATCTGCGAATCTAATAGCCCGTGCATAATGGGCCAACCAACGCGGCTTTTCGGGAGCCTCGCAGCGCACCAGCAGCAGCGTCAGTGTCGACCGAGCGCAGAGCAATTGTCGGGCAAATTAGTTAGAGAAATACCTTTAGAATTTTCAATTTTTTTTTTTTTTTTTTTTTTTTTTTTTTTTTTTTTTACATATTTCAAAAGTATGATACCCAAGGAATATACTGGCCAAAGGAAAGCTCCAAAAGATATTTCTCCGCTTAATAGCCAATCGGGGGGGGGGGGGGGGGGGGATAAAACACTCACCTTGGAAGGCAGCCTCGAAAATGGTTCTCTCGTCGGCGTTATCCTGCTGCGACAGAGCTCCGAGAGCCCCCAGATAGACCAGAGTCACGGCGAACCAACAGCCTTGTCCAGCCATCGTTCCGATAATGACATGCGTGATACGCGCACAAATACCCCAAAGGTATGCACTTGGGCCACTTGCGACACACGCACCACTCGTCGAGCCCCGTCGCAACGCACGGCGGCCACGCAACAAACACTCCCGGAAATCTCTGCTGCTGCTGCTGCTGCTGCTGCTGCTGCTTCTCACTTCTCACTCTGCACTTGTATTCCTATCCGTCCACCCAACTGAGTGCATTTATTTACATCCGCGGCATCAGTGTCTCTCCGAGCGCCTGCGACACGATTCCGTGGATACGCGATGGTATTATTATTATTATTATTATTATTATTATTATTATTATTATTATTATTACTATTATATGATGTTGAAGTTTGCATCGTTGGAAGGCAACGAAGATTTAAAAAAATATATATATATATATTCTAATGAACTCAACGGATCGTAGTGAGTTTATTATTATTATTATTAGTACTACTATTATTATATGATGATGAAGTTTGCATCTTTGGAAGGCAACGAAGATTTAAAAATATATATATATATATATTCTAATGAACTGAACGGATCGTAGAGGGTATAAAAAGTTATTATAACGATTGGTTTGTAATAACTTTTAAAAATCATTAGACTAATGTTCAAACAAATTTTTTCGTTGCATCCCAACGATGCAAACTTCACCATGATGAAAAAAATACGGTTATGGACGCGCGGAGGAAGCGAGAGACGCGAGAACCGAGCGGGTTGCACACACGGGGGAAGCTCTACGGGGAATCGGATCGATTTGCCGGGCCACTGAGAATCATAGGCTGACCGGTAGACTCTTGAGGGTCATAGTTACGAGTTACGATATCAGCGAGCGAGAGAGGGAGAGAGAGAACGATCAATGGGTCGCCGTGCGGCATACGTCTCGACGAATTCCAGCTCGCGGATTAGACGGATTTTTTTGTTCGACGCTCTACGGAGGTACGTTTTGCCGCGGAGGGTGGAAGAGAATTCCGCGTGAGAAGTACTAACGCTACATCGAGGATTAGGAGCTTCCGTTGGAGCAGACGACCGAACCGATTAGAAGCCAACAAAACGGCCAAAAATCCAATTGAATCCTGTTGGAAGCGATTTTTTCGTTCAATCACAATTTTGTCCATTCGATCGGGTTTCCATACGTTTTAATCGCGGAATTTCTAAGCAGGGCGCCCCGCTGTTGTCGGCTACGACGGACAACTGGTGCAACAATTTGCTGGAGCGACGCGGCTCTCGCCGAGGGCATCGAGCACGGCGCGCGGGCGACACGGCCGAAGCGGACGGACTGGCGAATCACGGCGCGAGGGGAGACAGAGGTCGCGATCGACTGGCGAATTTGCTTAGGATTTACGGCGAACTCACGGCGAATGCTTCGGCAATTGGCGGGCAGCAGTACACTCGACGCACGGGGGGTTAGTAAGTAGGAACAACTGGCGCGCGCGCTGCGAGAGCGAGGAACGTCGGAGCCGGCCGGTGTCTCGAATCGAACTGCGAGGGTTGCACGACAGTGGCGCCGCCGTACAAGCTCTCGAGAGCGGCAGGACTACTGTCTCACCGCGCGGGCGACGAGGCGAAGCTCGCGCGCGCAGCAGTCGCTGTAGCTGTATTTGTGTGAAGCAGAAGCGGCGGCGGCGGCAATGGTGGATGAGCGAGCGAGCGAGCGAAAGCTTGCGCGGCTGTGTGCACTGAAACTCGGGCAGCGGTGGCGCTACAGTGGAAGCTCTCTAGCTTCGTGTTGCGTACTCTTGCAGTTTCCTTTCTGGTGAGGAGAAACTATTTTTTTTTTTTTTTTTTTTATTGGACGAAGAGAAACACGAAATAATCGATTAAGGGGCTGGAGTAGATTTTTTTTACCGACTGGTCGGTAAAACTAGAATTCCGCAATTTACGCTTTACGTCGTTATAACGATACAGATATACTTCAAATTTGACAGAGATGTTATATGAACAACAATTCTAGTTTTACCGACCAACGTCGGTAAAAAAAAATCTACTCCAGCATCCCCTTAAAAATGCTGAGGCTTTGTTTCCGTCCAATGGTTTATTTTCAAAATGGTTTGTTTTCGTACGCGGATGATTTTTGTATAGCTAACACGTGAGAGGGTTGACTGTAGGCGGGGGTAGGAATGACGACGGTGGTAGTAGTCGCTGAGTTGGGGATGTAACGGTGCCTGCTAGCCTATATGTAGATGGTAGGTGGTCGTAGGCATGTGTGTACTCCACCATATGTATGTACGTAAAATCTCGCGCAGCAGCAGCAGTGGTGGTGCGGCGGCGGCTGAATCCGCCGACTGCGAGATATCCAGAGCACAGATATGCCTACGCCTGAGCGTGGGTGTATCTGTGCTGGAAAAGTTGGCCGAGTGGTGGTGGTGGTGGTGGTGGTGCCGCTAGTGGCTGAGCCGCGAATCCACCGACTGGTAGATGGCGTATAGAGTTGTACCTGTGTAAAAGTTGGCTCGGTACGGAAGTGATAGTGCGCAGGCTGAGCCGGGGCCCCACGCTGTCTGCCAGCTTACCAATCGACACAAATTCACCAGAGACGAATACATATACGAGAGGGATTCGACTGTACGAGTGAGAAACGCGAACGAGTCGAGAGGCGCTGCTCGCGTCGGTGTTGGAGCATCCCTCCGCCGCCGTTACGGTAATCGGTTCTCGCGCGGCGGCGGCGGCGGCGGCGCGCGCCGGCTTCGATCGACCGCCATGTTATTTTTCCAGCCCCCTCCATTACTAACCCTGTGCAAAAACATGCTCCGCTCTCACTTCGCCGACGACAACTGGCAGGGGATGACGGGTGCATGCAATAATCGCCGGGCGACGCGTTGTGTACCTCGTACACACGAATCGCCGCCGCCGCCGTTGGTCTCTCGCTCGCTCGCTTCCTTTTTTTTTCCTCGCGCACAAATTACACGACTTTGCCACGCTGAGAGTATTTTTTTGTCAGTCATCGTTTTAAGGTAGTCCTTGCGTCTAGTATTCAATTCACATAAATTCGAGAAAGTTGACAAGAAATTGCAACCACTTCTCGATAATATAAAAATCTGAAAAAAATCATGCATGTTATAAACGTTGAAAAGATTAATTTTCCATAATAAAAATTCCAAGATGTTATTAATAAATTCATGAAAAATAAAATTGTTCAACAAATCCTTCGATAACTTAATTTTTTTGTTTCAATGAAAATAATGTGTTCATTTTTCTAAATATGTATGAATTTTTTCAATTTTTTAAATTCACTTTGAATTTTGCGTTTTTTAACATGGGGAAAATCACAAAATTCAAAGTGAATTAAAAAATTTGAAAAAATTCATGCATATTCAGAAAATAGAACGGATCATTTTCATTGAAACAAAAAAATTAGGTTGTCGAAATATTTGTTGAACAATTTTATTTTTCATCAATTTGTTAATAACATTTTGGAATTTTTATTATGCAAAATTAATCTTTTCAACGTCTTTAACATGCATGATTTTTTTCAGATTTTTATATTATCGAGATGTGGTTGCAATTTCCTCTCAATTTTCGAAAACTTATGCGAACTCGACACCAGGCGCAACGACTACCTTAAGGTAGTCGGATCGGTACAGTCTCGTCGAATGACACTTTCGGAGAAATTGAAAAAAAGGCGAAAAAAAAAAGTTTGGCAAATGAGGGATTTGTACCTTCGAATTATATCTGGTGAACTACTATCGCTGATTATTCTTCGGAAGACTACCAATTAGCGTAAATATGTAAACCCACCGATACGAAATGCGAATAGACGTCGGGTATTCCAATTGTGTATTTGAATAATTGCATTTCTCGCTGTAATAAAATGTTCCTAATTCGTATTTCCATCTTAAACGCGAGGGAGATATTTGCGTTTGTAACGATATCGAGTTTATACGTCAGAGCTAATTACAAGAAGACATTCAATGCGCGAATAAACGCGCGACCGATAATCGGGTGGAACGAGTTTTCGATATCGAGGTTTATTGTTTATTGAAATTATTTATTAACAATTGTGGAAACTGATTCACAATTTCTGTTGTTGTGGTTTTTTACATTTCGTGGCGAGCGAATATCGCGTTGAAAACGCGGCGCACGACCATTAAATTAATACTGCGAGCTTATCGAATATTGTTGTTACGATTACGAGTAAAGTTCAATGCGGTTTGTACGTATAATCCGATCAATTCTCCGTTCAACTTGGTATTTTATTAAATCAATCAAAAAACTTGATTGGTGGAATGAGATTCGATCAATCATCTGGTTGATTCAGTCCTCTTTTTTTTTCTTGGTGCTGATAAGCGATACAAAACGAACTTGTCTACCGCGACGGAAAAGAGTACAAAAAAACAAACGCGATAA
The DNA here is from genome assembly GCA_964034905.1 of Itoplectis maculator. Classification (NCBI taxonomy): domain Eukaryota; kingdom Metazoa; phylum Arthropoda; class Insecta; order Hymenoptera; family Ichneumonidae; genus Itoplectis; species Itoplectis maculator. Next base: position 12,584,774 of record OZ035856.1, on the reverse strand, counting down.
AGTTTCTCTGAATTGTTAGAAAATATATTAACGAAAAAATCGGAGCTAGCTGAATGATAAATATTAGCTGAAATACCATAAATAGGTAATAGAGAGCAGAGACGTCAGTTGGTCGTTACTTTTAAACACACACTTGTCACAAATGTCTTTTAAGAATTTTACATTAAGTACAAACATAGATTTATATAATGTATATTTCAAGCTTCACTAAACTTTCAATAATAAGCAAATAGGATAAATTATAAAAAGTATGTTTCAAAAAGTAGCGAACAGCTGACATCTCTGAGGACGGAGAGACGTTAGGCGCCCAACGTACAGCGGTTATCCCTGCCGTTTCTTCTGTATTTACATTGTGCTTATAGGCAGGTAGATAAAATATGCAGAGGAAGTAACAACAAACATATACGACGATACAAACTCATTTCCGTATGCCGGTAAACTTAGCGCGCGCGACGGTAGTTCTTTTCAAGCGGCCCCGAGGCTAAACTACTCTCCGTTCGAGTCGGTTCCGACTCAATTTCTCAACTCAGCCGGCACGATAGGTCGCGTCGCACAGTTGCACCGTCGCACCGTCTCAACGGACGGACATTGGTCATTGATTTTTCTTGACATTCACCAGTGGAAGCTACGTGGTTCTGTTGATAATGTCGTTCCAGGTGTCCTCGATTGGCGCCAACACGGTAATGACGATAAGTACAATGGCAAATGCCGCGATGCCAAACACGTAGATTCCAAAGACGCTCCGCCTGAGGCTCGAATGCTGCGGACGAAAAACAATCATTGTATAAGGTCATGAAAGCCATAATACAGGCGAAGATAAAAAATACCGAGTTGATTATATTTTTTTTTTTTTTTTTTTTTAACCCACCGGTGCGTCTCGCCTCACATCTGGATGACCCATCGTCGTCCGACCATGCATATCTTTCATCGGGAAAGCGCTGATTCTCTGGCTGTCGTGTCTGTCGGAAGCGCAGCCGGCGAACTGCAAAAACATGGAAATAACAGGCGATGTTTCGCTAACTTCCTTTTATCAGCTGAGGCAACATCAATATTTGATATATTTGACAAACGCCGCTTTACCGTGAGGATGAGATGAGTGAGCACGTAGAAAACGACGTAGGCGACGAGAACCCAGTCGAGCCATTCGGGCAGATTAGCCTTGGTCAGACGCACCGCGAAGAAAATAGCGATAACTGAAATTGGGAATATTGAGAATAAATCGTGGAAATCAGATCGAAGCAGATTGGGAAAAACGTTACATTTACGAGGATTGACGCTTACTCGCACAAATGTGAGCGGCGTTACCGACGAACCAATGAGCCCAATTGAAAAGCGCTCGCTTCGGCGTTCCGGGATGCGGCCTGATGGCGGCCATAAACGGCTGAATGAAGCAGAGAATGGTCGTTGCGAGGCCGAGGGATGCGTGAATCGTCGCGGAGCTCCATTCGCCGAGCTCGACGAATATCACGACGAATGCGGCTATGGTAAGCGACCACGTTAGCACCATGAAGAATCTGTGCCACTGCGAAAAACAACAACCAAAAAAATGTAATCAATAATTATATTAATCAGGCTTATCGATTTTATTTTTTTTTTAATTTTAGATGGGAACTTGATATAAGAAATAGTCATTGAACGTCGATACAAGGTGTCTTCGTTGTACTAAAAATATGTGAAAGTATAATAAAAAAAAAATATATATATACTCACAGCGAACCACTGGTCCTTGCCGCAAATCGGAGAGTTGACCCACGTCTGCTTGTAATACCTCGCCAAGAGCATGCCGACCGATGCAGTACCGATCCAAGCGGCCAGCATGAGAGCACCGTGAACGCGGATGAGAAGGTCACTCGCAGCCGTGAATTCGGCAACGTCGGCGAGAACGCGAGCCTCGCCTGCCGCTATTTTCGCCTTGTCGTGATACGTCACACCTTGAGCTGGCGAAATAATAGGGTAATACCCGAGTTACACGTATCCGTATCTGCCTTGCGGTATAAGAACGCGCGAATTAATCATCCGTGCTGGATAAAAATGACTCACACTTGAGGCTGGAGCCAGCAGCGAGTAGCAGGACGTACGCGTCCCGCGCGAGATCGTATTTTCGTCCGTTCAACGTGGTTTCCTGTGCCCTCGTAAATTTGCACTTTATAACGTCGTCTCGGATCGAACCCTCCAGCAGCTTGATGGCTCCCTCGGGCTGCAAAAACGCAGATGCATATTACTTGCCGGCTACGGATAGCATGAAATTACATTAAGGCCGGCCTTTAGGTGGGACTGAAAATTTCCAATGAAAATTTCAAAAAATCCTTTTCTTTCTAGTCTTACTAAATAATACAATACACGTCTGGAATATTCTCAAAAATTTTCAAATCGATCCGAGTAAATTTCTATGCTCTTGAAAATCAAAGAACGTACTGTTTTCAGTCTCATGTTGCGTTTTCCATCGTTGTAGGACATGTGTATCCTGACGGCGCCGCCCTCGTCGGTACATTCGACGACGCTGTCGTCGCCCTTTAATCGTGAAGCACACACAACGATTAATCATCATAAATACAGCCCCCGTCCATGCTTTAATTTTTTTCGCAAAAAATACTTACCATCGTCGTGTCGGCGGAAAGTCCAACGGCAACGTATTTGCTGCTCTTCGCCATCATCTCGAAGAGATATTGTTCGCCGCGGACGGAAAGCGAGACGGCGGCTTTGCAGTTCCTGGACTGGATACAAGTGATGGGATCGCCGAGACAATTTTTCGTCTGGCCGCAGCCGTCGAAGAAGGCGTCGTCGTTGCTCCTCGCAGCCTGAAAATTCGAAACGACAAAGCGATCGGTGAGACTTCATCCCGTGCAGAAAATCTATCGTCGAGTCCCAATATAATATAATTAACAATACTTACAGTATCGTTAATAACCGGAGGTTCGTAATAAGGCGGCGTGGTGTATCTTGGAGTCGAGGAAATCGGTCGATCGAAAGTTGTCCCTGAATCAATTGATCTTTTCAACAGACTTATTCTCGGCGACTCAACGCCGACCCAATAAGTCGCATAATCCTGGGCGAATGTTGAGCTGATGAAAAAAAAAAAAAAAAAAAAAAAAAAAAAAAAAAAAAAAAAAACAAATTATTACATCGTCTGTATTTACACATTGCCATATTTTCATTGCTACTATTTCGAATTAAATAGCCAGCAATACGAATTAAGCGGCCATTACGTAACAGCCAAAAATGTGACTATTGCCACATAGACAAATGTATTAATTAGTCGAAAGCCGCAGTTGTCGATGACGAACGGAAATTTAATCGACGTCTAAATACTCAATCAATCGGACGAACTATCAGCACTAACTGCCAATATAATCTCGATTCAATTAATTAGTTTGAATTTCAATTAATACTCACTTGAATATAACGGTGCCCTCATAATCATCCGGTGCTCTCCATTCGAACTGGAGATTGTGCTTCTTGTCCGTGTTCGTGTGGGTCACTCCATTCTGTACAAAGTAAAATAATTAGCGGCCATATTGGTTTTCGATAGGCTTACAAATTTACAATTTTCTTTGTTTTTCAAGCGTTTTCACCCAAAATTCAAGTCTACGCCGATGCGCCTATGTTGATATTATAATCCTGTACAATTTGAGACATTTTTGTAATACATTAACGACGTATACCGTAAACTACGAAACCGTACTTTTTTTAGCGACCGGTCGGTAAAAAAATCTACTCCAGCAGCGCCTTAAGGAGGTCCAGTCATATAGAGTCCATTTCGCATAAATTCGAGAAAAACGAGTAATAATTGCAACCACTTCTTGATAGTATAAAAATCTAAAAAAATTCATGCACATTAAAGATACTTAAAAGATTAATTTTGCATAATAATAATTGCAACATGTTATTAACAAATTGACGAAAAAAAAAATTGTTCAACAAATTTCTCGGAAACCCGAATTTTTTTTTAAATGAAAATGCTTCTATTATGTTTCTGAGTACGTATGAATTTTTTCAGATTTTTAAGTTCAGTTTGATATTTGCGTTTTTTTTTTCATACAAAATTCAAAGTGAACTTAAAAATCTGAAAAAATTCATACGTACTCAGAAAAACAAACGAAGCATTTTCATTGATAAAAAAATGTGGGTTTCCGAGAAATTTGTGCAACAATTTTTTTTTTCATCAATTTGTTAATAACATTTTGCAATTATTATTATGCAAAATTAATCTTTTCAGTACCTTTGATGTGCATGCATTTTTTCAGATTTTTATATCATCAAGAAGTATTCGTAATTCTTTCTCATTTTTCTCGAATTTATGCAAAATGAATACCATACGACTGGACCTCCTTAACGTCCGTAACAGTTTACGAAAAAAAAACGTACCTGTTGCCCGGTTATACATTCGACGGGTCTGGCGAGCGGTGGCAGATCGTCGAACTGGCCGACGTACTCGCCGGTCTCGACGTCCCGGGCGACGATGAGGAAGCCCTCGTACGGCAGACCCACGGGGCTACCGAGGGTCAATCGGATTCGACCCTCACCCAGAACGGCAAGGATCTCGTACGGCGAATACGATCGCTGGATCGAGCCGGCGCTGTGATTCGGCACCAGAGTGACGCACGCGCTTCGCGGTGCGCCGTTCGGCGATCCGCTCGCCAGACTCGTCAGTAGACACACACAGCTCGCGAGCACCAACGTTGCCCTCATTATTCCTGAGTGACCTGCAGTCATAAAATTTCGCGTTATCAGCAGTGTCATTACACACCTTTGAAAATTCGTCACAACGAAAAGTATACAAAAATATCACAGTCAGTGCTAATTTATGGTAATGGCGTTGAAATTTGCATCGGATTGCAACGACAATTAAAAAAAAATAAGACCGATGATTGACCCGCAGTCATAAAACCTGCAGTCATAAAATTTCGCATTATCAGCAGCGTCATTACACACCTTTGAAAATTCGTCACAACGAAAAGTATTCAAAAATATCACAGTCAGTGCAAATTTATGGTAATGGCGTTGAAATTTGCATCGTTGGATTGCAACGAAAATTAGAAAAAAAATAAGACCGATGATTGTCGAGGAAAAACTGTCGAACTATTCGAAAATTACAAAAAATATGACCTGTCTCTTTTCAGGGAGCCCGCGTGCCAGGATTGGAAGTTAGAGATGAACTAACGAGTTCGATCGAAGGAGAGGGTCTTCGAGTCGCCGAAACGTTGGTCCACCGCGATAAGACCGCAGACACGGTGCTCAAGCGATGACCGAGGCGTCCGGCATGCGTCGCGGATTAAAAACGTCTGATAACGCGACTGTCTACAATGTTTTTCGTTTGTGTTTCGACGGCTTCGAATCAGACAATTGCGATGACCTTGGCCATAAGCAGAGTTACGGTAGGAACCACGCAACCAAACTTTGAGATTATTCGTGCGTGAAACGCTAAAGATAGTGACGAAAAAAAAAAAAACACACTTCCGGTGACTTGTGTACTTTTTTTACATTTTTTTAATTTTCTTCCTCATAGAAAAAGCTTTGTTTTGGTGGGGAAAAAAAAAAAAAAAAAAAAAAAAAAAAAAAAATGAAATTTTCATGTCAGTAAAATTGTCTAAAATCGGACAACGGAGCCTCGGCCAATGAGCTGCACGCTCTCGCCTCGTCCACGCGGTGAATCGCGTAGACAAGACACTTGAGCCGTATCTCGATCGCTTATCGATTTCACAAATATGCTCATTCATGTCTCGAGTCTGCGAGGTTTATTGATTCTCCGAGTACGCGTCTGTATTGACTTAGCGATTCGGCAAACGATAACCGACCCGGAGATCAAATCTTCAGCCACCTTGCAGTATGTGTCTCGAGTGGTTCTTACGGTCGACGGGTCGACCTTGCCACCACCGTGAATTCTGTTTTATACACTGTTAAAAATCTACGGTGTCAAACGCTGCTGGTGTGGACGTTTTTCCTGGTGTTACTTATTACAGTGTTAATATTAACACTTTTTACGGTGTTAAATTAACACCGGCCGTTTCGTTCAATTTTTCCTGAGTCACCGACGAAACATTATAATACTTTTTCGCTTTAAAGGCACGAATGCAAGTATCATGTGTGATTTTTTATTATCTCGTGAATAAATTAGTCGCTTTTCTCAGTTTTTATCGAAAAATTGATGAAAAAAATCGATTTTTTCATTACAGATTCCTCTACCGGGTAATTGATCTGTAATTTTTCTTATAGAAAATCAAAATTCTGACTAATTCATTAACGAGATTCACATTACCGGCGACTGTATTTCAATTTTTGCTTCGATCCGTTGATAATTCGGCGAAACACGGCACTTCCGACTTTTTGAGGTGAAAGTCGGTATTTCAGACTGCGTTAACACCGCTAATTAACACCGTGATTGGTGTGGACCTATATAGACACCGACTTGGTGTTGTTTTTAACACCGGATTTTGAACAGTGTATCCGTAAGTAGGAACAAAGACGTCGACATATTTGGCGATATATCAAACACAACGAAGTGGCTGGAAGGTGAAGGAACTTTCGTGGAAAAACACGACGGTGGTCAGATAGGTGAGAGTTTACTGTACTTGCGCGTCGTGTGCGTGCACGTAGGTATGCAAGCTGTAACTTAGACGTGATCGAGGTGAAAGCCGTTGTCCAGGCTAATCGTCCGCATGCGCGAGGTTCATCGTGCCTCCTTCGACACGCGGTTTCTGTTTTCTCTGTACCCGCAGCGTACAACCGAACGCCGCTTGCGCGCTTGCCAATCAATATTTTCACCCAATTCATTAATTATCTCGCTTTTTTTTTACGGAAGACACGATTTTCTAATTTTCAGAATGTCTCGAATTTTTTTTGAAGTAAAAAAAAAACTAAAAGACTCCCGACTGAAAAAGGCGGTTAATTAATGAACGAATTGAATCTATAAATTCTGTAGTAAAAAAAAAATAAAATCTTGAGTCTCGAATTTTTTTGAAGTAAAAAAAAAAACTAAAAATCTCCCGACTGAAAAAGGCGGTTAATTAATGAACGAATTGAATCTATAAGTTCTGTAGTAAAAAAAAATAAAATCTTGAGTCACTGCGGCTTATTACGTAAACTTTCACTTTCTTACTTGACGAATATTTCGTTTCGATAATTAGTACGACAGCTGATAAACATCGTGAGCGGTTGTCGAAGGTCGCCACGTGTTATCGACTCTTAGAACGTGAAAAAAAATTCTCGCGCGTAAAAAATATAGACAAGTTGGTCGCGCCAATTGAAGTCGAGGGCCCCGCGTGTAGAAATCGGAAATACTCAATTTTACGTCTTATTCCCCCCGTCAACCACACCTGACCATTTATCCTCCTCCCTCAGTTCCCGTGATCTCCGCGAATATTTTCTCACAAGTTCGCAGAACAATGTCGCCGCGGCGAGACTCGCGGAACCTTGAAGCGTGAAAAATTCGCCGGCACGCACGTACCGCTCGCGTATCTGTGTCAACTGCGCGGGAGACAACGCGGCGCGAGCGGAAGTTGTGCAAAAAAAAAAAAAAAAAAAAAACGAACGAACAATGTGCAGGTAACGCGTTAAAAAGTCGTCAGGACGCCGATCAGCATTGAAAATCGTTTCTGCCGTCTCAAGTTTCTGAAAATCGATGGTAATGCGAATTGACCCGTATTTGATGACATAATCTTTGACACTGAAAAACGGCGCCAATAATTTACTATGAAAAATTGCACCAGGCAAAATTGAAAAAAAAAAAAAAAAAAAAAAAAAAAAAAAAAAAAATCTGCACTTTTTCCAGATTTTTTAATCAATCGTGACATCATAGCTATATACAGTGATATACAATGAAGCGGCGCTCGAAGAAGAAGAATAAAAAGAAGAAGAAGAAGAAGAAGAAGAAGAAGAAGAAGAAGAAGAAGAAGAGAGAAAGACAAGAAAGCGACGAGAACAAAAAATGCCCCTCCACGTGCTGAACGTGCTGCGCGCTTTGCGTCACCGTCGGTGTAAACACAGTAAGACCAGAACGCGTTCCATTAGCTCCGCGATTGTCACCGGCGAATTAGAGTCAAGACGAGTGACTCTCCAACCAGCGCAAAGTTTTGCTTTAATCCATTAACGCGCTCGCACAGCTGGCCAGTATTACAAGTACATGGAGTATTTTTAAATATGTTAATATTTTTTAAATATGTCAATAAGTACCTTTTAATATTTTTAGTATTTTGTATTTTAAGTATATTCGAGTATTTTGCCAAGCTCTGGTTCATTGTCTACGACGAAAACGCCGTCGCGTCCAAGGTTCCATTCGTCCTTCACCCGCAGTGTCGAGTGTCCCCAACTATTACCCACTACGTTAATACGTTTACTACATGCGGTGAAACCAGCCATGTCTGTCCTCTTAGTCACTACTCACGGTGTAACTGAGCTCTGACTCTATCGCAAGGATCTCGAACGCGCGCTTTTTTTATTACAGCTAGAAGGCTAATAGACGTAAGAGTGTGTCGATCGCCTATATATATATAAATAGCTTCGCTATATTTCGTTCCTTCTCCGTCGTCCCCATGCCATATATTGCGTACCGCATTCTGTCACCATTCCGTCTCGCAGCCTTGGAACTGTTTTGACCTTCGCCGTTTAGATTTGTAACTATAAACGCACCAGGCCACCAGTCCAGTGCCAGGCCAACCATACCTGTCGCAAACTTAACTCGACCAGACACACTCGGCGTATCGTTGGCCATTCTCTTTCGCGCGTCGGTGCAATGCTCGAAAGGGTATCGAGTTCCTTTCGACATAATACGTACGACGAGAGAGAGATGCGGTTTGTCGATAAGTACGCTGAAAAATTTATAGACACGGACGCGTTTTCACGAGCTGAACCGCGAGACGCGCATTCCTCTTCGTGTCGGCCAACCACTAACCCCCCCCCCCCCCCCCCCCCCTCCTTCCCTGACCCCCCGCGCTGCTTACCGCCGTTCCCTTCGCCGACCTCGCTTCACCGGCGGGGGCCGTAAGTAGTACATTGAACTTGGATGGTCACCGTGCACGCGACTCAACGAGTCTCGAACATTTTGCCGCGTGTCTTAATGAATAATTAGCGCGACGAGAATCGCGTCGACGACGCAGAATGCGAGACAGCTGTGCAGGACGAAGCAAGTGAAAATTAATACATGCCGTGGAAATATGTTAAGCAATTTGTATCGCGTGGACCAAGTGCTAATCGTTAGTTAATAGCGTCGAGCAATCGGGACATTTGTAAGCGACATTTTTGTTGGCTTCTTTTTTCGGTATAAATTCTTAGGGGATGTCGTAAAAAATATATCGTCGATATAATTTATATGCAAAACGCTGTTTCCCAAATAAAATATTGTAAATATCGCAATATCTAGAATCCACTGAAAATCGTCGTGATGTTCGTTATGAATAAAAAATAAAAATAATAAAAAAAAAAAAAATACCGTTAAACATGTTGATGCAGCGTCGACGTCACCAGAGGGCGTAGAATCCTTAGACCACAGCGCACTGCGCACGCTCGGTTGCTACTTCGTCGTATTAGTACACAAGCGTCGAATTTACACGCTGCTCTCGTCCTCAGTCCCGCGCACAAAATAATAATCAATCAACGCGCACGCGCGAGCATATTCGCCTCGAATCACCGATTCACAGTCCAAGTCCCAACGATGAGTTCCCCGGCATAACGAGGAAAATCCACAGGTTTCGCAGCACGCGGAGAGGTCGAAGCCGGAGTGAGTCAAGCGCATGCGCAACACAAATTCAACCGTATGATTGTGACGAAAAAAAAAAAAAACCGGTGACCGGCTGTGAGAACTCGACGAAAAAAAGGCAGCGATTAGCTGTCAATTTAGTCCCCTTTTTAAGTTTTTTTTTTTTTTTAATATATATATTTGCCTGTTTCACAAACTCAGGTGACACCTGTTTTACACGTCGAACCGATTCGTTGGAACGACGAGTAAATCGCGAACACGTCGAACGAACGCGATTCGTTGGAGCGACGAGTAAATCGTGAAGACGCGCTCGAGTGTTTTTCGAGGAGCGTCGGCGAGACTGTCGAGAAAAGAACCACACCTCGACTACGGATCGCTGGACGCCGAGACGGGAATACGGAACACGAGTCGCGAGTCGAAAGGCCCCGCGCGCGTCGCGCCCGTGAGACCAGCTCAGGGATGTTGGCGGTAGAAAGGCGGCCCGATCGCGCCGAGTTCTCTCTCTCCCTCCCCCCTCTCTTACCACCTCCACCACCTCGCCTACTCCCGGCATTCCCACAGCGTGAATTCCCTCCGCGCGATGACGGCTGCACCGCCGCCGCTGCCTCGAGTCTTGGGTCTCGTTTTATTATAGCGTCGACGCGTCCTACTCAATGAATGCTTCAATCGCCGCAAGCCGATTACGAGAATAAGAATAAAGAATGCGAAGGCACGTTGCGTCGTATCCAAAATATGCAAAAATGAAGGGGAAAAAATACTTTAAAAAAAAAGAATCGATTTTTTGAAAAAATTTTCAAAAAATCGATTCTTTTTTTTTTACATGTTTCGAAAGTAGTATGATACCCAAAGAATATACGCCTCAGGCGTATCTCGCGACGCTGGCGCTCGAGCGGCCGCTGAGTGCGTAAGAAAGGGAATTACCTTGGAGAAGCGATCAGCTGAGCTCCTCCTTACGCACGCAGCGGCCGCTCGAGCGCTAGCGTCGCGAGATAGGGTAGAAGTACCATTTTTGGCCATTCTAGGACCCTTTGTGGCCACCACTTGTTCCATTTGTGGCCATACTTATTACACGTAAATTTCGGGATGGCCACAAATGGTGCAAAAGTGCTTTGAACGTTTTAAACATTATTTATTAAATAATTATGTATTTCAAGCCCAGCATTGTTCAATGTAAAATTTGCTTCAGTTCGTGAAGAATAATGTCATGTATTAATTTGACTAGATTGATAGTATGATGAATTAATATATCCGTTTTTCATGTGGCCATTAATGGTACAGTGGCCACAAACGGTGCGTCTACCCTATACTGACCAAAAATAAAGAGTGACAGAATTTTTTTATGACGGCCCTGAGTAAACAGCGATGGCGACGAAGAGACGGTGTCCGAGGCGAGCTCCTGGCGCTGCTGCACCTGAGCACTCTCGAGTTGCCTGGCATACAAAGTCGTGACCGACTATACCGAAACTGGGCCTCTCACCCGGCCACCTGCGCCGCACGATTGTCTCTCGCCTTCTCCGGCAGAGAGACACGCTCGCGGAGCAGCCGTATACCGACGCTAAATTTCTATTACGCGTCCGCACGGTTATCATACCGGCGGCTCCCCCGCAACCCTGTAATTTCCCGGCTGAGAGAAATTTTTCTCCGCCGACACAACAGCCGCGCGCATTAATTTGCGGGCGAAGCTTCCCGCAGCCGCGCGCTTCGAGTCAGCGTAATCGAGAGTCCGAGAAAATATCAGCTAAGATGCAGTTCTGCAGCTCAGCGGAAATACACAACGAAGCGGAGGAAATGAAAATCACTTTTCCATTTTGCAATTGGAAATAAAAAATGAATTGTGCGTTTGTTGAATTTTGTAAATATGATGGATGAGCAAAAAAATTATATTATTTTTTCCAGTTAAGAATGCAACAGAATCGTAAATGTCAAAGTTACTCGTTGAATTAATTGATTTGTTATTTAGAGAATATTTTTTTTAGGCGATGCTGGAGTAGATTTCTTTACCGACCAGTCGGTGACAAATTCTACACAGCAGCTGATATGATTATCGCCAGTCGATATGTAGTGACCTACCGAACCCAATGCCGATAAAATAATTTCCGTGCTTCCCTGAGCTTCCAAACGCTTCCAACGCACAAAATTCAACGCACGATAAATCTCACAGAAATCCACAGAAAATTGATCCCAGAAGGCAGCAGTCACCTTCACTTAAGGATGTTATACAGCTCCACACTATTTAAATGAGTGCTGATTTTTTTTAATTAATTTAGACATATTTAGACATATTTTTTATTCTTTAAAAAAAAAACGGAACGAAAATCACCGTTTCGAAAGTCACAATAATCAACAGATACTTAAGACTATCCAAACATTATTTTTTAAAGTCGGCACTCGTGTGACTAGAGTGGAGCTGTATAATATCCTAAACAATGCACAATATCTGAGGATAAAAAAAATATGAGTCAGCTATATTTATCGCACGAAAAAAGGCTGCAGTGGCAATTATCCCGCGCGAATTCTACACTCAGACCACAAAGGTTCTCGATGAAAAATAAAATGCCTAATGCACAAAAGCCAAAAGCTTTCAGTCGCTGCTCTTCGTCCGTCGCGGAGCAGCGCTTATAATCAGCGTACACTTATTTTCGAGTCGCCGAGCCGAGCGTTTGCGTCGCGGGACGACGCGCGAAGGACGCACGCGCGGAGCAAACACCCCGCTCAGTGATCTATCCTACGGTGTTTAGTCCAACAATGGAACGAATGATCGTGCGGCAGTTTTAATTAGCAGTGACGGCTAAGAGGCCACAAAACCGAAAGTATCGCCGATGACCACCGAGTTCGTTCTACCGCGCGGAGGTCGAAAAGCGTCGCCGCGAACCCTTCGAGTCTCGACATCCGCGCGACATCCGCGCGTCCGAAGACGTACGAAAACACGCGTGACGCGCCCACTTGTTGATATTAATAGCAGACGAGTCTTACCGAACGCGAGGGCTGTTTCTCATCAGTCTCTCCGTCTCCGTCCGTCTCTTTGTCCCTCTGATCGTTAATCGCGCGACGAAGTTTCGCGCTTGTGACGAGTTCGTCGCCTCATCCGCACCGGCCCCGAAAATGTCCCTGTTCGCCTGTTGCGTTCGACGGGTGAGTCGATGCGTCACTGTTGGAATATCAATGTTTCTGTGACACTACGAACATCGCCACCACCACACCGGCCAATCACCTCGTCCTTAATAGTTTAATAGTCGTCGATAAAGTGTTGGGCGATAATACCGTTCGACGTCATGTGTCACCTTTTCCTCGCATGCAGCGCTCGATTCCAACAACTGCAAATTTCACGAACTGGCGATTTCCTCGCCTCGTTCGCGGAATTTCGCGGTCCGAGCAACCGGTCTTTCCGCACAGTTGAATGTTGCGTGTGACGACGTAAGTATCGCTCAATCGTGCGCGAGAACAAATTTTTTGACACAACGATCGGTAGAGACGCGTCTGTGTCGTCTGCTGCATGTTTCGATTGTTGCTCTCGGTTCGCGTATAGAACGAAGATCCTGTTGCAATGTCCCGCAACGGGATTATTTCCAGCTGCAATATCTCGCAATATTTTGTAACAGGACCGTCAGAGCGCGCCGGTCCGCCGTGATTGGCTGAGGATTTCCGCCTCGCGAGATGAGTGCCTGCACAAAAAAAAAACGTTAGTGTCTGGTGGTGAGTGATAAGCCGAGTCAGTATCTCGGTTGAGACGCACGAGCCGGCAAGTCGTGTCGAAGCGTCCGGATATACAATTTTCTTCACCTGCATCCGCACAACCAACGCCATTCTAGGATCGTAAGCGTATCATTTTATTTCATGTACAATATTGGAGAGGGGGGAGGATCATGATCGTACGAAAAAATTTATTTAAAATTTCCCTATAATCTCGGTCGAAGACATTCGTGACATTTGTATTCCCAAGCGCGGTAAGTGGCGTGTCTGCGTGCGCGACAAAGACGCACTGAGGAAAAGTCGCTAACACAGGACAAAAACGCAAAAAAATAAAAATGCCATTTGGGTGGAAACGCGAATCGACATACACCCCCATTTTATTTTTTCCAACGTTTGTATTCGAATTTTGGAATATTAAAAAGGGCTGGCACCATCCCCGCATAATCATAATATGAGCATATATCGCGTCGCGTCGATTCACCCGAAGAACAATTTAGCACGAGGAAAAGTCGTGACGCCGCGTGACGTTCGCCGCAAAAGTGGGAATCGTGTCCCTGGACATAGTTCACATATACACATATACACATATAAACATATACACATATACACAGACGCGTACGGACACGCTGCATGTAACGCAGTACGCAGACAGGTTGGCCTTAATTAGAACGCGGCATCGGTTGTGCTCAAAGACCCGACCCCTGTCGATCAAGTGGCAGAATCGGTAAGCGCGAGAGAACGGATCCGCTCGCGGTCCGCGCCTGCGCGGTGCATCATCGTCGTCGTCGTCGTCGTCGCGTTTGTAATGCACACTACATTTTCCGCTACTTGGCCGCCCGATTTCACGCTCAATCGTCAAAGCGCCGGACCAATGTCCTTGTCGCCGTCGCTCTAGTCGCAAAACTGGCAACAGCGCGTCGCGTCTTCCGTGGTTGCGAGTGAGACAGCGCGATAAGAGAGACGACCGAAGAAGAGAGAGAGAGAGGGCGATAATGGCGGCGACACGTGTCTCGCGATTTTCCGTTATCTCCCTTTTCCCTCCGCTTTCCGGTCCGGTCATTTCGTCCCGGCGAAACTATTTGTAGTCGAAAACCGGCGGCGATCGCGCGCAGACTGCGCGGCAATCGCGCGCGGTGACCTCCGGGCTCGAACAGGTTTCTATTTTTTCGCCGGGTTCGGATAAAAAAAAAAAAAAACAATAGAGCTACGTGTCCCACTGCCACTGCTCGAACCATTTATACCTTTTTCGCGACTATCGACGGTCGGTCATGACGTTATTTTTGCGAACGCTGCGCAGGGTCATAATTCGTAGCGCGGGAAACGAAGCCCAATTCAAAACTTGCATTTGCGTATTAAGGAGGTCCAGTCGTATAGTATTAATTTTGCATAAATTCGAGGAAAATGAGAAAGAATTACGAATACTTCTTGATGATATAAATATCTGAAAAAATGCATGCACATCAAAGGTACTGAAAAGATTAATTTTGCACAATAATAATTGCAAAATGTTATTAACAAATTGATGAAAAAAAAAAAATTGTTGCACAAATTTCTCGGAAACCCAAATTTTTTTATCAATGAAAATGCTTCGTTTATTTTTCTGAGTACGTATGAATTTTTTCAGATTTTTAAGTTCACTTTGAATTTTGTATGAAAAAAAAACGCAAATATCAAACTGAACTTAAAAATCTGAAAAAATTCATACGTACTCAGAAAAATAATAGAAGCATTTTCATTAAAAAAAAAATTCGGGTTTCCGAGAAATTTGTTGAACAATTTTTTTTTTTTCATCAATTTATTAATACAATTTTGCAATTATTATTATGCAAAATTAATCTTTTAAGTACCTTTAATGTGCATGCATTTTTTTTAGATTTTTATACCATCAAGAAGTGGTTGCAATTATTACTCGTTTTTCTCGAATTTATGCGAAATGGACTCTATATGACTGGACCTCCTTAAATATGGTTTTTAGTTTATCGAATAATCGATGATTTTTTCGACGATTGCGCAGAGTCAACGGCAGATGCAGCTGTCGCGTTCGCAAGGATTCACGATGGAAGCGCCGGAAATCTCGTGGGAGAATACTCTTGGGGCGCCGGGAGGCGTGCCCTTCGACGAGGACACGAAGGAACTGCTGAAGAAGTGCCTGGACGTGGTGATGCCGAATCCGATCGCGCTGAACGAAGTGATCAAGAGGAGCGAGGAATTTCCCATACCGTTTCCGGTCAATACCGCGCGATGCTCGACCCTCAGGGACCGTGGACATCCTCCGGATATTCTCGAGGTCCGCTCCTCCCCTCAACAACTCCTAAATAACACTCACGTCCACCCTTTTCCGTCGCTCATCATTTTTCTCTCGAATTTTATCTCGTAGCCATATTTTGACAATTTACAAATTTTCCTTCTTCTAAAAAATTCTTAATCCTTTTCCTTCTTAAAAAATATTTATAATATTTTATTTTTAATTACAGATGAACGCTAATTCGGCTTATCCGCTGATCCACGAGGCGATGCTGCCGCTCATTGCCGCGTGGCTCAAGTACAAACGTCTCCACGGAAGTTACGCCGAGAGAATGCTCTACGCGAATATGACTCTCGTGCAGTTCATTCAGCGGCTTCTGGATAAGAGGGCGATTGTATTTTACGGCCCGGACGATCGGTACAAGCTCATCGACAAAAAGACCGGCAAGGAGGGTTGGGAGATGGTGGGAACCGATCGGGAGAAAGAGCCTTTGGTAAGAAAAAAAAAAAACAAAAAAAAAAAAATCATTCAGTTTTGATGAATAATTGGATTACGTAGTAAAAAACAATAATACGCAGGTTCTTGCCAAATGTTTGTCGTACGACGAGATGAAGCTGTCGTCGATGATGGTCATGTCGTCACACACGGAATTCATAAACGACGGAGCGCGAGACAACAGAGGAATCGTGACCAGCGACCCGCCGTCCGTTCAGCCGAGGGGCGTCGTCCTGGGAGTCATTGGATCGAGGCGAGTGTTAAGGGCACTACTAGACAGCGAGATTCAGCCGCAAAAAAATAAAAATGCCATTTGCGTAGAAACGCTAATCGACACACACCCCCATTTTATTTTTTCCAACGTTTGTATTAGAATTTTGGAAAATTAAAAAAAATCTCGCTGCCTAGTCGCCGTAAAATAAAATAGAAGAACCCGTTTACAATCTTGAACCGCAGCTAACGACAATTTCTTCTCGTAGATTCAAACGACCGCGCGTCATGGAGTATCAGGATATACTGATAACTCCGCTGCAAAACAACATGGACAACGGGTGAGAAAATACCTATCGAAAGGTTTACTCGAAGGAATTGGTCGAGAAATGAAATGTGCGAATGAATTGCGTGTCCACAGTTACGGTCCCGCGCTCGAAGACGGCAGCACATCGTCGGAGGAAGATAAACGAGGATTACGAGGACTGTGGGCGCGTTTCTACGGCGCGGATTACCATCCGCTTTACGAGGAGGCGGTGAGGCGAGTAAAGTCGAAAGAAAACCGACGCTACCTCGCGCTAACCAGTCAGACGATCTTCGACATCGAGAATTACATGAAACGGACCCTCCTGTCTGTTGAAATAATACTTCTCGAGGCCAACACCCGAGCCGAGAAACAAAACACCACAGCGTTCCTCCACGTCGTTGGATTTGGTCTCGGTATTTATTAACGAATCATCACAGATGGAAGACCCCCGAAAAAAGGCATATTCCATTTCATTCATAAATGTCTCACTACTTTTTCTCACAAAGGTATAATCATTTTTCCAGGAGTTTGGAAAATAATCCAGGACCAAGAGATATATTTCTTGAAGACATTCGAAATAGCCCTGCGAAAAATGAACCGAAAATTGCGATACGTCTCGGACATAATGTTCGCCTACTTCCGGCAACACAAATGCGGAGGAGCGGGCAACGGCGATTATCTCGGAGGTTCGCACCATTTTTTTAATCAATGCGAACACACAGGTCAACAGGCGTCCGATTATCATACAGGATAATTAACCATTTTTCAGACATTCGGATCCACTTTGCCCTGAGAGAACCGCACAGCAGACTAACTCGATCCGTCGATGCCGACAAATTGTTGGTCGTCACTTACGCCTGGGACTCCAACGCTTATCCAGGTAGGTACTAATATTCCCTGCAGTGAAAATCAGTATCCTATTAACGCTTTCGCTGTTTTTTTTTTTTTTTTTTTTTTGTTACATAGGCAATGAGTATTGGAACGGATATTTGGCGTCGAGCGGAGATCCCGCAGCCGCTTGCAGTACTCAAGTAGCGGAGCTGCACAATCCGAAGATCAATCCACGCGCCAGTGGAGCCAGTTTGCATGTCGCTTCGCCCGAACACGGGATTCTTCATATAGCCGACTATGCCAAATTGCAGCTCGTCGCTTAGGTATTGCATTATATTAATTAACGATTTGTACCACTGTAGAATTTTCTAAAAATCGATTTTTTTTTGTCGCTTCAAAATGTCTTGTGAAATTTCATTGTGATTCATTTTGACGTAAAGTATTTTTTGCTCTCTTGTTCTTCACTGCAAGTAAAATATTATTTGATGAATTTTTGTCTAAAACTAATGGAATAATTAATAGGTCAATAGGTTTCCATGAAATATAATGAATAACGTTTGATTGATAATTTGAGGATCGGTGTTGCCCATTGGGGGCCACAGCTCAGCGCCGAGCTTCGCGGTCTCCTCGTTGCCAGAGGAGTCGGAGCGCCGACGTCGATCGCCTCAAGAAATACGCGGAGAGGCGAATAGAGGAGCGTCGACACACGGACGGCGCTCCCGCCGGAACCTCCGGAATCTCCGGATTCGCCATCGGACTCGCGATGATAAACGCATCTTCACCATTCGCCTTTCCCGTGCCACCGTCGCCGTTGATGATCCCGAAGAATTTATATCCACGTCGGGTGCGAACGATCCCAGGTGGAAAGATTCAGTCGACCGACCTTCCCGAGGGTTCCTGCCGTCGGGTTTCCTCCTGCGCCAAAACCAGTCCCGCCTTCGACAAAAATTCGCCAAAACGCGCCGAAGACTCGCTAAAATCCAGCCCAGAAAATTCGTACGTCCGACGAGCTACGCGAAAATACTCAACGGCTTCGTGGATACCCCCAACAGCCCCGACGTCGTCCAGGAGTCAATCGTTGACCCCACAATTGGAAAAAGGTTTAGTACAGTAAAAAAAATGTGGTTTGATTGAAACAAAATAATTCCAATTTTGGTAATATACCAAAGGTTTTTCCGAATGCAGGAACGAACAGCGGACTCGGATCACCCAGATGGACGACGTTCGTGAAAAATCCATCGCCCTGCCCACCTCCGCGACGTAACAGCGTGGAAAAAAAATCCAGAAACTCGATCGCCAATTCCGCAACGAGAGACGGAATCCCCGACTCGTCGCCGCCGAAGAGAAAAGGATCCGCGGACGACGCCGGCAGATGGCAAATGCGAAAATTCTCGTCGCCGATGAGAATCGACCACAAGAACAGCGTCGTCGCCATCGCCGATCCGGAGTCACTCGTCAACGACGACGGAAAATCAAATTCATCGCCGAACAAGCGAATCAACGCGGAGGAAAAAAATCGTTACACATTGTCCGCCGTGAGCGGATGCAAAGACACGAAGGTCGCGGAATCCGCATCGGCGGATCGAACGCAACGTCTGAGCCAACGTATTCGCGAATTGTACGATTTTAAGACGGACAACGAGTGGACGCTGCAGCAACGGAAGCAGCTCGGCAATCCTCTGCGCGCCGGCGACGCGTGGATGAGCAAAAGCAGCAGCGAGGAGGAGAAACAGCCGTCGGAGCGGCAGCTGTCGAGCCGGGAGAAGGAAAATCGCGAGCAGCAGCAGCAGCAGCAGCCGAGCGCTGCTCGAAGAAACAGTCAGGATCTCGAGTTCAACGATCGATGCAGCGATCGTTCGTCGACTCGAAACCAAAATTCGGACAGGGCGAATTGGTGGCGACAGTCGAAGCCGCCCGGCCAAAGCCCGATTTCCCGAAAAACCAGCCAATGCGAAGGGACCACCACCACCATCACCGATGTCTTCGAGTCTCCGCCGCGGCTCAAGGACAAACCAAAGCCACGGGCGATCAGATCCCAGGAGGACGAGCAGCAAACCGGAAGCAACGTGTGGAACGCTTTGTTTCGACAGAGGCGAACTTATTCGGACGAGTACGACGAGAGAAAGGGGAAAAAGGCGGAGGGTGAGATAAAGTACAGCCGACTGACGAATCCCAGCAGCGAGAGAGTTCGTCTGGTGAGACGCGAGACCGAGGAGACGGTTCACAGCGAACCCACATCGCGTCCAAGTTACGCGGAAATCGATGCGACGGCGTCGCCGGTGTTGAAGAGAAATTCGCGAACGAGCGACGTCAGTTACGCGAGTATCGGTTGTTCGGGTCGAGCGAGCTTCGAGTCGAGCGGCTCGACGAGACTCGTCGAGCCGCCCGAGCGACGAGCCTTCAGCCACGACGAGGAACCGACCTGCTTCCCGTTGATACCACGGAAAACCAGGATACTCGCCGGTTCGAACGCGGCTTCGAGCAACGTGCAACCCACGACGGCGACGAACGCGGCTGGGAAAGCAGCTATCGTCGAGCGCAACAAGAGAAATAGCACGAGATACAAGGTTTATCTGACGTGAGGATCCCTATGTGTCCTAATCGTTCTGTGTCCTCTGTTTTTTCGAACCGCCAAACGTTAAGGTAGTCCTTGCGTCTAGTATTCATTTCACATAAATTCGAGAAAATTGACAAGAAATTGCAACCACTTCTCGATAATATAAAAATCGGAAAAAAATCATGTATTTTCTAAACGTTGGAAACATTAATTTTGCATAATAAAAATTCCAAAATGTTATTAACAATTTGATGAAAAATAAAATTGTTCAACAAATCCTTCGATAACTTAATTTTTTTGTTTCAATGAAAATAATGCGTTTATTTTTCTAAATATGTATGAATTTTTTCAATTTTTTTAATTCACTTTGAATTTTGCGTTTTTTAGCATGGGGAAAATCACAAAATTCAAAGTGAATATTAAAATTTGAAAAAATTCATGCATATTCAGAAAATAGAACGGATCATTTTCATTGAAACAAAAAAATTAGGTTGTCGAAATATTTGTTGAACAATTTTATTTTTCATCAATTTGTTAATAACATTTTAGAGTTTTTATTATGCAAAATTGATCTTTTCAACGTCTTTAACATGCATGATTTTTTTCAGATTTTTATATTATCGAGATGTGGTTGCAATTTCCTCTCAATTTTCGAAAACTTATGCGAACTCGACACCAGGCGCAAGGACTACCTTAAGGAGTTATGTGCCACTGTAGAGGCCGAAAAAATAGGAAGAAAAAAACAAATCAATTTTTCAAAAATTCTACAGTAGCATAACCCCTTAATCATCATAATCACGAAGGATGCAGAATTGTCCGTCGCTGTTGACTATAAACTTTGTGTACATAGAGTATAAGTTCGTCTGAAAAAAATAAATATAAAAATTAGAGTAGAAAGCGCACAACCGGATCGAACAACTGGACTCGAGTTGAACTCTTTTTGTGGCGCAGATGTGTAAAAATAGTCGGAAGATTGTCGGACAATCGAAGTTTGTGGAATAAATGTTGGCTGTCGAATGAACGAGAAGTCAATTTTTCGTTTCCCACAAAACCATCGACAAAATCCAACGCAACAGGTGACAAAACATGGAAAAAAAAAAGATGATTATGCTCGTCATGAATAATTATAATTGCAATATAGAACACTAGATATCTGAAAGTAGCAATACAATCGGTAGAGATTCCCTCTGTCAAGCGGACGGTGGCTAAGGCGGAGCGTCCGTGGGATTGGCGTCGTTACGACATCGTTTCGCCCGCGGCGCCGTCTCCTTCGTGTACGCCGATCCGTATCGTCTTCTCGCGGTGCCGTTGCCGATTCCCGGCAATCGTTTGCACCTCGGGATTCCATTATTTTCCGGGCCGACGTCCTGATCATCGTCCCGCGTCTGCTCCAACTTTAGGACCTTCGGACCCGGGCAATCGTTCGTCGCGTTGCCGCTCCGCAAGCTTTTGTCATTGATCGAAGCGTCGTAATTCGCTGTCGAAATCGTTCGCACAGCGTTTTGCGACAATTTCACCAGACTCGCGGACAGTCGGCTGCTGCCACTGTTGCTGCCAATCAAGCGATCAGCGACGAAATTTTGGGCACTGGGCCCAAAATGACTCTGCGTCGAGGCCGTCGAGGTCGTCGAGGCGCCGCTGCCGATTCCATTGGCCCGTATTATCGGAGCGATCATCAGCAAATCGTTGCCATTCTTGTCGCAGGACACTGCGATTTGGGTGGACGAACGATTGTGCGCGGCGACCGAGTGATGAGACTGTTGGTACCTTTCGACGAAACTCATCAGCCTTATTCCTCCTCCTCCACCTCCTCGTTGGCTCGACTCGCTCGTCACGGCTGTTCGGACGATTTCACCGCCCGGATTTCGCGACTTGTCCATTTCCTGCTTGAACTGTATTCGCGATGGGATGCAGGAAGCTTTTTCGTGGCTCGGATTCGCGTCTGGCAGAAGAGGCTCCGTCTTTACTCGAACGTTTGGCTGCTGCTGCTGCTGCTGCGGCTGTTGGATGCTGAGGTCCTGGGACTTCTGCCATTCCAGAACATTGCTTAGCAGTCTTATGTATCTGTATTAATTAACAAAGAGTCATGAGGTTAATATATAATTTATAAAAATACGAAAAAAAAAAAAAAAAAAAAAAAAACAAAAGAGACGAAAAATATACCTGATGGCTATTCGGAGAATCTCGTTTTTCGACAGTTTCTTATCAGGCGGATGCGTCGGGACGAGTTTCCGAAGCTCGGCAAAAGCTCCGCTCACGTTTTGTTGCCTCCACCTTTCGCGACTGTTCGTAAAAAGTTTCCTCACGCCGGGATTCGAGCCCACCGGGGAAATCGATGACGGCGATCCCAGATGACTGTGAGTCGTCGACGAGACGTCCTCCAACTTGAGTTAAAAGATAAAACGACGACTTAAGGAGGTCCAGTCGTATAGTATTCATTTTGCATAAATTCGAGAAAAATGAGAAAGAATTACGAATACTTCTTGATGATATAAAAATCTGAAAAAATGCATGCACATCAAAGGTACTGAAAAGATTAATTTTGCATAATAATAATTGCAAAATGTTATTAACAAATTGATGAAAAAAAAAAAATTGTTGCACAAATTTCTCGGAAACCCACATTTTTTTATCAATGAAAATGCTTCGTTTATTTTTCTGAGCACGTATGAATTTTTTTCAGATTTTTAAGTTCACTTTGAATTTTGTATGAAAAAAAAACGCAAATATCAAACTGAACTTAAAAATCTGAAAAAAATTCATACGTACTCAGAAACATAATAGAAGCATTTTCATTAAAAAAAAAACATCGGGTTTCCGAGAAATTTGATGAACAATTTTTTTTTTTTCATCAATTTGTTAATAACATTTTGCAATTATTATTATGCAAAATTAATCTTTTAAGTACCTTTAATGTGCATGAATTTTTTTAGATTTTTATACTATCAAGAAGTGGTTGCAATTATTACTCGTTTTTCTCGAATTTATGCGAAATGGACTCTGTATGACTGGACCTCCTTAAAAATCAACGACTGATCGAGAAATTTCTGCTGAACCGGCGAATATTGAGAAATTCGCGATTGACCGATTACCAAGTTTCCCGCGCGATCCCGTCGCTGCTTCTGCGTCGCGTTGTCGCTCTGATTGTCGCGCTCGCCGTCGTCGTCGGTGTCGTGCGAGTAAAACTCGTCGGAGAAGAGGCCGTCTTCCTCGGTGTCGCGCGTCGTCTCCGGCGAGTCGCCGGGATCTTCGCCGAGATCCGCACCGTCCGATATGAGCGACTCGGCCGGCGAACAGTCGTCGGCTTCCGAGGCTGTTGCGGCCGAATGCCCGTTGCCGATTCCGCCACCGCCGCCGCCTGCATTGTTGCTGTACGTCAGCATTGACTGCAATAAGACCGATCAAAATTCCCCATCAAACATAATTACTTATTGCAATATAGAATACGAGTTTATTTTTTTTTGCAAAAAACCATCACAAGGATTATATAAGCAATAATACTATTTAATAGAATTATATGATAAGATGTACAATATAATATAATGTTCACATTATTATTCAAATTATAAACACACGGTTTAATATTTGAGGGTGATAAACAACCGAGACATAACCGTGGAGCCATTATTATCGCAAGAGGAAATACATATCGCATCGCGTACAATATGTCAGTCTATTATTATAATTGAGGTCTCTCGTTGCGTTGGGCTCAGTGGCCCTGACATTCGTCGCGTTTGATACGAGCTCCTCTCCTTATCTTTTATTCTCCTGTACCTACTCCTGTCTCGTCGCGGGAACAAATAGGGTAGACACACCGTTTGTGGCCACTGTACCATTAATGGCCACATGAAAAATGGACATATTAATTCATCATACTATCAATCTATGCAAATTAATAAATTAGATTATTTTTACACGAATCGAAGCAAATTTTACAATGAACATACAGTGCTTCAAATACATCATTATTTAATAAATAATGCTCGAAGCACTTTGCACCATTTGTGGCCATCACCGTCATTTACGTGTAATAAGTGTGGCCACAAATGGAACAAATTGATGGCCACAAAGGGTACTAAGATGGCCAAAAACGGTACTTTTACCCTACATAAGCAGATCGATTATGTATTTCCTTAATAAGGGTTTGTTTATATCGTCAATCGTGCGAATTTGTGCGAACGGATCGTACGAATCTGTGTCTCGTACCGAATCGAATGGAAGCGCTGCGTTATCTAAGGAACACTCGAAACCTTCTTCTCCTCCTTCTTCTTCTCCTTCTTTCGATTGGCTACTGACTCTCCACACGCTCGGGAACACTCACTAGATATCCGCGTCACTTAACACTCAAAAAATCACAAAAAAAAAAAAAAAAAAAACAGTTTCACCGTTTCACAAAATCGTGCGCCAACGATCGGCGATCGGATGTCGCGTGTTCACAGTCCGAAAGTATTGGACCTTCGCTCTTTCTTCATGAATAAACGTTGCGGACTTGCAGCGTGTTAAAGTGTTCGAATGTGCTCGAGAAAAATGCAAGAAAAATTGGTGATCGCGCGCGACGGACTTCGCGCGGTGCGGGCAATGCAGTTTCGCGGCGTATGCCGAGGCGAATGGCGCGGGGACCTCTCTCGGTGTCGGGGAGATAAATGAAATTTCGTCGGGGCAGGCGGAGCAAGCCCGAGGCTGCTTCGTGGGTGGAGCCTGGAGCCTGGAGGGTTCCTGGTGGCGGTTCCTCCCCGTCTGGCATTCGTAGCGCGAACCCATTGACTTCTCTGTCACTCTCCTCTCTCTCTCTGCTTTCTGACGCTGCTGCTTCGCTATCAATACTCCACGTACGTGTGCGAATCCCGGGATGTCATCGACGCGGCGACGATATTATACCTGCACCTACACTGTTAAGGTAGTCCTTGCGTCTAGTATTCATTTCACATAAATTCGAGCAAATTGACAAGAAATTGCAACCACTTCTCGATAATATAAAAATCTGAAAAAAATCATGCATGTTATAAACGTTGTAAAGATTAATTTTGCATAATAAAAATTCCAAAATGTTATTAACAAATTGATGAAAAATAAAATTGTTCAACAAATCCTTCGATAACTTAATTTTTTTGTTTCAATGAAAATAATGCGTTCATTTTTCTAGATATGTATGAATTTTTTCAATTTTTTTAATTCACTTTGAATTTTGCGTTTTTTAACATAGGGAAAATCACAAAAATCAAAGTGAATTAAAAAATTATAAAAAATTTACGCATATTCAGAAAATAGAGCCGATCATTTTCATTGAAACAAAAAAATTTGGTTGTCGAAATATTTGTTGAACAATTTTATTTTTCATCAATTTGTTAATAACATTTTGGAATGTTTATTATGCAAAATTAATCTTTTTAACGTCTTTAACATGCATTATTTTTTTCAGATTTTTATATTATCGAGATGTGGTTGCAATTTCCTCTCAATTTTCGAAAACTTATGCGAACTCGACACCAGGCGCAAGGACTACCTTAAAAATCTACGGTGTCAAACGCTGCTGGTGTGGACGTTTTTCCTGGTGTTACTTATTACAGTGTTAATATTAACACTTTTTACGGTGTTAAATTAACACCGGCCGTTTCGTTAAATTTTCCCTGTGTTACCGACGAAGCATTATAACACTTTTTGCTTCAAATTCATGAATGCAGGTATCATGTATGATTTTTTATTATCTCGTGAATAAATTAGCCGTTTTTCTCAGTTTTTATCGAAAAATTGATGAAAAAAATCGATTTTTTCATTACAGATTCCTCTACCGGGTAATTGATCTGTAATTTTTCTTATAATGTGAAAAATAGATTCATCAATAATGTGAAAATGAGATTCATGAGAAGGACAAAAAAAAAACAAACGCACGTTTCGCGGTGCAATTTTTTTGCGGAGGTGATAAAATTCGAATTAGCCGACCGAGGTCCCTCGATCGGGTCACAATGGGAAAAGATTAAAAAGGCTAGAGAGAGAGACAGAGCGAGCGGAAGGGACGCACGCCCGACGAGTATGCATTAGGGTAGAAAATCGGATGAAGGGTGTGACAGAGTCTCGCGGTGCGAGCGTCGAGAGCGTCAAAAGCCACGGGGCGACCCCCCGTCGTCAAGTGGCCACCGCTCTCCGCGTTAGTTTTAGGTGATGCTACTTATTATTATTATCACGTATCATCGCCAGAGCTTTGTTAGTCGCCCGACGGCCGTCGGTCGCGTGCCGCGCTGAGCCACCAGCGACCCCATCACTGCCCTCTCCTCCGGTTATTGTGACACTTGGAATCTGTTTTAATCGGCCACGTACGATATCTATTACCCATCGATTATGCTCATTCGTGCGCAATTACCGGGAGAACCGCGTGAGAGTCGCACGGATCTGTGTCACCAAAGCTAACACCAATCGCAGCATTCGAAACAATAATAATATCAACATATTATTATTGATTATAGTGTTATTTTTATTTCTATTTTTTTTTTCAGAAAATTTTGTTCTACCTCGGGATTTAAAAAAATAATAAATAACACATTTACAGCTACTGCGAAACTTTCTCACGGAAAACTCGACACATAGTCAGAATTAATTTGAAATCGATTTGGCTTCGAATCGTATTTTGATATCTTAATAGAGCCATGAAAAATGTTCCCTCGCCAGGTAATAAAAACTCAAATCGTCGATATACTTTTTTTTTTGATAGTCGTGAACGTATAGAAAAAACGCCACCCCCCCCCCCCCCCCCCCCCCCCTCCAGAGGGCCCGAAGCCGAGATATGAGGGGGCTGCCCCCTAACGTGGCCCCCCAAAAAAATACGTCAGCTCTATGGCCATTCACGAGTAACCCTATTATTGATATATTAGCAGGGTGACCTTTTTCACTTTCCGTGCCTTAAAGTAGCAGCGAGCCGGAGTTGCATTCGCGTATCGTAAAATCGTTGAAATCCGACTGGTCACCGATTTACAGATTTGTATTACCCTAAAGCGGTCGCCTTATTTCGCTGCTTTGCGCGTTGACGATCCCGGTTGGAGGGCAAATAGTATAGGTCGAAGGTAGAGCGATACGCAAGATCCCACACGTCGGCGGACCCCTCGTGAAATTCTCGTGTGAGATTTTAGCGGTTTCCCACATCCCACAGAGCACCCACAGCGCACCGACCTTCGTGACGATGAATAAGATATCGAGCTTTCTCGCTTCGGACAACGGAGAATATATTTTTCCAATGCGTTGTACGCACGACTCGTTGGATCTCATATTTATGCGATTCACGATGCTTATCAAATCCATTGAACTTGTTATTTATTAGCAATTATATATATATATATATTTTTATTATTTTTATTCGAAGGATAGTTCGGATTTTTGTTCGAAGGATAATTTAGTGCAAAAAAATCGTGATTTAAGGGGTTTCAAAATTTCATAAAATCGTTTTTTTTTGTCTTATTAAATAATAAAATAATAATACAATAATACAATAATGAATTGTAGGTTCTGAAAATCCCGAATACCCTATAATGCTCTCTCACTGTTTTTACAACGTTGTTCGAGGCGGTTGCTCGCTCGCGACACACTTGGCTGCGGCGGATGCGTGGGGCACAAAGCTCGTTTCGACTGCTCGCCGCTCGGCTCAAATCAATTTCCCTTATCGCACCTACCCAGCATCACCCATTGACGCCATTACACTTCGCTACATGAATTTCCGTGTACCATTATTTTTTTTTACGAAATTTCATCCCCCGGCTCGCTTCGACGTAGCTTCGCACGTGGCAGTTGACCCCGCAACAAAAAATCCACAACATCCGACTGTACAAATGATTTATTATCAATATTCGCAATTACAATCCAAACGTTAACAAAACATTCTCGTTAATCAATAGAAAAATATTTGACGCCACAAATGCTAAAAATGATTTCAATGGCACAAATCGTATTTTTATCTAAATAATCTTGAAGCTTAATTAAATTAAAGATCTAATAATATCTAAGGGACGAAAAACGTTCTGAATTTATCTAAAATATAAAAAAACTATCGGCGTGATATACGAGTAAAAAGATTGTTCGATCGCTTCGTTATATTTTGATTAATAAAAAAAAAAAGAAAGTTTACTGGAATAACAATAATTGAATAACAGTTTTCCAGGCGAGGTGCGCGAAATGCGCGGCGCGTTCGAGCCGGCAGCTTGCGCACACATGCGTCACATTGAAGCTTAATGTGAAGCTTAATTAAATTAAAGATTTAATAATATCTAAGGGACGAAAAACGTTCTGAATTTACCTAAAATATAAAAAAACTATCGGCGTGATGTACGAGTAAAAAGATTATTCGATCGCTTCGTTATATTTTGATTAATAAAAAAAAAACGAAAGTTTACTGCAATAACAATAATTGAATAACAGTTTTCCAGGCGGGGTGCGCGAAATGCGCGGCGCGTTCGAGCCGGCAGCTTGCGCACACGTGCGTCACATTGAAGCTTAATGTGAAGCTTAATTAAATTAAAGATTTAATAATATCTAAGGGACGAAAAACCATCTGAATTTACCTAAAATATAAAAAAAACTATCGGCGTGATGTACGAGTAAAAAGATTTTTCGATCGCTTCGTTATATTTTGATTAATAAAAAAAAAAAGAAAGTTTACTGGAATAACAATAATTGAATAACAGTTTTCCAGGCGAGGTGCGCGAAATGCGCGGCGCGTTCGAGCCGGCAGCTTGCGGGGGTCGCTACAGATATTGCCCGGAATATTACGAACAAGAGGATTCCGCGGGAGAGCGAGAGTGTTTGGCGCTGATAAGGGAAGCTCCGCCCCAGCAGCCCCTGAAAGCGGTCCAACCCCCATTGGCCTATCGCCGGGGTCAACTTGTCGACGGGTTTCCCCGGCCTCGCCGCCAGCCCCGCGGCTCGCGTCCCTTCGCGTTCACGCCGCGCTCGAGATTTAATATTACGGATTAAAAGGACAAATCGACGCCGGTCCGAGGATTAATTTTCCAAGAGGTTCCCGAGTTTCTTATCTTCACGCGGCTTTTATTACCAGCGCCGAGACAACAGGCCACCAGATTACCTAATACTGCATTAATAAAAGCCTTTCGTCGCTCTCCTCATTTTTTTTTGCTTCATATATTCGGCACTTTTATTCAGTGACTAAAAAATGCACTTTTATCACGTTTTTTTACTTACTAATTCTTAATTGTATTTTATGGTAATGAAGATTTGATAACGCTTATCAAACTATTTAACTAACGGGATCCAACCAATTTTAATTTGGTGTAATGATTTTTTTTTTTCATTGGTTGGATGAAAAAAATTTCTGGCGTCTAATTTTTAACGTTGATTTAGTCAATAATTAATCTCTGTGTTAGCTTTGGAATGAACGATAAGCTGTGAAAAAGTGTGACGAATGTCGGAGATTAAGTGTCAATGAAAGGCAAATAGCAATATGAGCAATGGCACGGTGATGATGCAAATGAGGTAGACCGACGTTCTCGGCTCGCAGGTGGAGACGACGACGTACTCCTCGTTCCACTGCGATTCGTTGCCGTTCACCGGCAGCTCGAGGACCGTTCGTTCTTGGCTGAAAAAATTGAACGGCAGGGAGCATTCCTTGGTGGTGTTTTTGCAAGCGTGGACGGGGTCCGACGTGTCGTAGACGTTTTTCATCAGTTCGAATTTTATTCGTACGTAATTTGGCTGAATCTCATTTTCGGAGTTGAAGACGAAGAAGTAGTAGCCGTCGGTTGGCACCCTAGAAAAAAAATAAAAACAGCACTCATTTGATTCGTCCGGATCTGTATAAAATGATTAAATACAATTTTAGATTGACAGTTAAAAAAATTACTTAAAAAAATGCTGAATTTTTGGAAATGTTATTTATTTTTGTTTCAACGGACGAATCGTACCTGTAGGTCACTGTGTTCGGAATCGAGGCTGCGGTGTGTTCGTGCTCGTACCTCGGCGAGCAGTGGACGTGCGGTGTCAGCGGTAGATTCAGTATAAGCCCCTCGCATTGCAGTAATCGCTCCTCGGAGCTGCTGAACGAGCTCCAAAATTCCGAGTTGCTTCTGTCATTGAGCGTCGTCTCGTTGACGGTTCCCCGATCCTCGGCTATTCCGTCTGGATACAGGTCCTCCTTATATCGCAAAATCATCATTTACGGATCGTGCGTATAGGAGCGCGAAAAATACGTATTTCTCCCCCTCAATTGACCCAAATTTGTACAGATTGGCAAACCTTCTCGACAGCAGCATCCTCATCCTGATCGACGTCCTCGAGCAGCGAATTGTGAAGCGGCGAACCGACGACCAACTGTCTCCTGAGTCGCTTCTTACGACTCGCCGACAATTCGTCGTCGGCCATGACCTCGGTCAAGATATCTCTGAGATGCTGAGCCTCGGCGTCCTGACGATCAACCTCGTCGACGAGTCGTCGCAGCACTTGCTTGCCTCTCGCTCCGAGGGAATTTAATTTTCTCAGGACATCCTCGAAGACCTCGCTCGACGTCGGAACGTTCGCAGCCTTCGAAACGTGCGACGTGTCATCCACCGTCGTGGATTTCGAAATATTTAACCGAATGTTCTCCACGATTTTTGTCGAGGGACCAGCAGCGCCGGTTCGAGCGACTGTCGTTGATTTTTCCGGAGCATCATCAGTCCCATTGCTATTGCCATTCGAGACCCTCGAACCCTTCGAACCCTTTGCAGGTCGTTCTGTAATATTTTTTAACTTGCTTTTCTCGACAATTTTTGCCTGTGCAGAGATCGTTGGATTCACACCGGACGACTCCGAAGGGGCCAGTTTTTTCTCGATATTTTTATAATCATCGTTGGCGAAGCTCCAAAAAGGGTCGTCAGGTGGTGGCAATAAAGGTGCCTGAACCACAGGTGGCTTATCGATATTAGCGATGTCCTTGTAAACTCCCTCGTAGTGATGATGGACATTTTCCTTCTGCTTCTTCTTCGTGTCCAACGTTTTGCTGAACAGAGAAGTGAGAATTTTTCTCATCGCGTTGGCGTCCAGCTCGTGACTCCCGTAATTCAGGGACGTTGAGCCTGAAGAAGGTAGAGTTTCGTTGGGATGTCGAGGCGCGTTGCTCTGCTCGTGGAAACGAACCTCCTGACGAGCCCTTTTCATTTTTTCCGGCACGTTGCTCGGTCCACTGTCCTGTGACAATTCAAAAATATGTGTATAGAAAAAAATAGTTAACACACGGAGAATTAATTATCTTCATTTATCTCTAATACCAAAATGAACGCTCAAATATTCCCACAGCTAATTCGAATTGCCTGCGGCTATTTTTGGGTGTGAATCTCCATTTTCCGCACACCGGTTAATTTATTGCACTACAGATGATTGTCACTTGCAGCCAACAAAATCCGGTGCGTTTGTTATCGGCACGAAAAAAAAATTCCAATCAGATAAGAAATTATCAGTGCTTTAACCGACAAACCGAAAATAAATATTGATGCTCCGAATACTGGACTGCGTGTAACTCATTTCAGTGGAATACGAGTAAGTAATTTTAATACCTTGGATAGCTGTAAGTGAAAATCGGCACCGGTGCCGTTGAGCAATCCTCGTTCCTGAGCAATTTCCACGAGTTCCTCGAGCTCCTCGCTGCTGTCGTCACCGATGAACGCGCACTCGTGCAGATGCTTGTGTCCGCGTATTATCGTGAGCGACGCACCGGGCCATCTATGCGCGGATCGGTAAGAAAAAAAATATATTTTCCAATAAGACATCGACGCGCCGCGCAGAGCTCAACTTTCCCACAAGTCAACTTTCCCAAATTCTACCTTACACAGGTCGAGACGGTGACGCTGCTGCCTCGCAGCAAATAGAAACCCCAGTATTCCTTCATATCGTCCTCCAGCACGAGATGCCTCGTCATCGACACTGGCACCAGTTTTCCCTCGATTTTCGGAGCGCTCTTCAACAAATACGCGTTGAAGGTCGCGTTCACCTTCACCACTTGACGCTGTGGGATTCAATGCATCACTATTATTATTGTTAATATTAATATGGGATTCAATGCATCACTATTATTATTGTTAATATTAATATACTTATGCCCAAAACATTAGTTTTTTGTGTTTTCTGTTATTAAAGTTATTAAAGCAAAAAAAAATGTTTTAACTTTAATAAGGAGGATTAATCATAGATAGATATCGGTATGGAAATGCAATCATTGTACCTGGCACCAGGTCGTCGAGACTTTTCTGTCGATGAGCCTCATGTCGGAGGCCGCAAGTGGATAAACCTGCTCGGAGAAGACGCGATAGCGCAGGTAAATCGGCCCGGCGACGAGCACGGCCGGCAAAAAGGCGCCGAGCACGCATAGCCGAATGAGTCGCAGCGGACCCTTGCGACTAGTTTTTCGCGGCAGCCAATCCCGAGGCCGTGCGTATGGATCCTCTGCAAAAAAAAAACACATCAATGAAAAAAAAACAAGAAACCAAAAAAAATCAATGCTATTGCTGCTTCACTAAGGGCATGTGTAATGAACAATTTTTATGCGTATTTGCATTAACAGCTGATCGAAAAAATTCGTTCCCTGCGCTGTTATTTCTCCCCTCTATTAAAAAAAAAAATAAAAAAACCGATATATATATCTAACGACGGCTCCACGTGGACGTCCGGTCGAGTGGGGAGAGCGGAAAATTCCTACTCGGTCGGTAACACGTTCCCAGCTTTTCAGTGAATATGATTAATTTCGGATGGAAACTGCTGCAATCGATGCTATATATATACACGTGACTGTGTGAATCTTCATCGAGACGATGCGTAGCTGATGGCTGAGTTGGCCGCGAGTATCACGCGGACGACAATCCTCGGCGCATTAATTCGCAGGCGGTAGCCGCACTTAGCATACGCAATATCTTTTATGCGCGTGATCCTGTCGCGCTGATTCTAACTTGTTACGCCCGCTCGAACGGATATGCATAATTGTGAGGAAAAAAAATTGCGCTGTTCCGGCGAGATATTTTTTTTTATAACGAAAATGTCTCCGAATATGGAGCAGACATGGAATGTGTGCGCCGTTAAAATACAGCTTTTCAAATAACTCTCAAGGCATTAGGCTATTGGCTTCTGGCAGATTATCGCTCGATCATATCATATTGATACATTAGATATATTGTTTGTTCGTCGATAATGTGATTGACCGCCACGAGTCAGGAGCGCGAAGCTCCCTCAATTTTTTCAATATAATCCAGTGGATAAAACGCGAGACATCTACACGCAATATTTGTATACCGAATAATAGTACAATAAACAATTAATTGAATTTTCTACAAATGTGAAACTAGTCCCACTCATTAAACAATAACAATAAATAAAGATGCACTACCTGTTGATTCCAAATTAAATATTTACACTCACAGAAATATTAATTTTTTTTATTTATTTTTCTATTTCTTCTCATTTGCTCAACGATCCGATCCATTTACTTCAACATTTCGGTGGCTAATCTCTCCGATAATATTCTCATAAATCGTGTCTCCGAAAAATGCCTTATCTTCCGGCCCCCGTTGCCCTTGCATTCAATTAATAAGCGTACGAAAATGTTCGCCCCGATAACGAACGATAAAACACTTGACAATAATTCAAACGCGCTACTTGTTTTCATCGAGAGACGGTGGAAAGCACAATAAAAAGCACAACAGCGAGAGAGAGAGCGCTGATAAGCGAGACGGAACGTACCGAGAATATCTTGTCTGAGTGGAGTCGTTGACATGACGATGGTCGCGACAATTGTCAGCTGCTAGACGAATCGCCGCAGTGAGATCGACAGATAACCCTGGAGTCTCTCCGTTAAATCCATCGCACAGAACAGCCACGATACGAACGAGAAAAAAAAAAAAACGACGTACAAGCCGCAACGCACGTGCCGTCTTTTCGTCTCATTCACACGTTGCGCATTATTAATGGAAAATATAACCGACAATTCCGTCAACAATCTTTTACAGCGCCAATTCGCGGCTTCAATCCACGCGCGAGTCTTTCGTACTGATAACATTATACAATCCAAGTCACACGTCGAACTCGCACACATCGATTACACGAAGTATCGCACATTTTGCTCCGACAATTCGACGCCTTCTGATTAATAATTAAAAAGCTGCTATCAACTGAAAACTTTCCCAAGACGCAAACAGTGGAAAAGTGATTAACAGGTCAACGCGTCGACGCTTCTCTATTCGTGAAAATTGTCTGGACTGGTGCGGCAGGTCCATACGACTAACGATAAGTATAGTCAAATTCGTTTGATAATCCGGCAGTTGTCTATCGAAGATAGAGACGACTTTACGATGACTGATAACGGTGATAACAAAAAATGATGCGCACAGCCCGCCGTCAACGGATCAACTGGATCAGAAGCGTCGATCACCACGCGGCTCTGTCACTCGAACTGCTTCCACGACGCGGCGGCGGCGGCCCCAACTTCGTCGCAACTGTCACAGAAATCCCCGGTTTCTCAATTACGACGGCCAGTCAGACTCGCTGATAGCGAAGAGAAAAGCGCTTTCGTGACGCTCTCTGTACGACAACTTCTTCGACTGTTTACAGTGCAACAGAAGAGACAAGTGGCGATAACGCGACTCTTAGCCATAGAATCCGAAGGTGATGCCTACGGTACTATTTGCTATCGCACAGAGACGACAATCGTGCACTTTTCTCCCGGAGTTCAGAGTCTCGGTCGCAAAAATTTCAGATTGAGCTACAATGATTGTAAAGATTTTTTTGATTTTTTTTTTGCTTCTTTTTTTTTTCATTTGTTTGTACAGTAAACGGGACAGCCGTCTCGTTGTTTTTATCGCGGTGCGTCAGTGTTATTTATTTTTCGAGCGTTGCGAGTGATTCTCGCCTCTGCGTCTTTTGTTGAGCGGATTCCTAGGGTCATAGATTTCGAACCAATCGTCGTCTTTTGTACTCGCGTCTTTGGCCAGTACCGCGGCTTTGTCCTCGCAGTGCAACGCGTGAGTCATCCAGGACTCGTCGTTCGCGTCGTCGTCGTTGCCGTCGAGCTGCTCGCCTTCCTCGTCGTCCGATTTATCGGGTTTTCGACCGCCTAGGCCGCCGCCGCCGCCACTCGTCTCGGCTCCGTCGCCCGACGAATTTTCCTTGGCGGCTTGAAGCTTCTTTTGAAACTTTTTCAACAAACTCAGAGCGAAATCTTCGCGCGATGCGCCTGGAATAAATAGTTGATTACTCAATTATTTATCGCACACGAAAAATAAGTTTCAAAGAGGTGATGGAAAATCACCTTTTTTCGGCACTTTTGCTTTGGCTTCTTTGTATTTTTCCTGAGTCTCCATGTATTGTTTTATCAATTCACTCTTCGCTTCTTTCTTTTCCTCCGCCTCGGTCGCCTCTTTGGCGCTGGCTTCTTTGGACTTCTTTTCACTTTGGACGCCGCGCTTGAAGTCTCGGATTTCTTTTCGTATAGCTTCGCTGTAATTAGAAATAAGTGGAGAATGTATTTATTGAAAAAATTACTGCTATTTGTGTTCATGTTTTTTTTTACTCACGCAGCTCTCTTTCGTTCGTCGACACGATCTTTGCCTAAATAATACTCCTCCTCCTCCTCTTCCTCTTCCTCCGGCTTCTCGATTTTATTGCCGTCCGTCTTGATGAGCTTTGATTTCGTGTCTTTCAATTTATTTTTTATTCGTTCCTTCGCATTTCTGAAATATCGACGAGCTTTAAGGTAGTTCTAAATCATTATTTTTATAAAATCAATTTACCGAGTCTCCTCTGATGTGGCAGCGAGTTCTTCCAGCTTATCTCCGTCGTCTTCGCTGCCCGAATCTTCCCCTTGCTTTCGCTTTTCCGACCGACGGGGTGACGGTTCGATAGCAGAGACGGAGCTCAACTTTGGATCTGACAAATTGTCGTGCGCCGACTTGCTCTTCCCGCTGAATTGTTTGCTCAAGACTACGGTTTCCTCCTCGTCCTCCTCAGCCTCTTCTCCAAAGGACAATAATTTGAAGTTTCTGAAATATTATAAAAACTTGGTAACTTGTGATCCGATTGTGCATAACAATTATTTTTCTTTTTTTTTTTTCTATCGGAAGACCCTCACTTTACACCTGACTTTTTACTTTTCTCCTCCTTGGCTGTCTCCTCGACACTTTTTTTTGCAACTCTGGGCTCAATGTCTTTGAACGGATTTGTTATAACATCCGTTTTCACTATTTTCTGAGGATAAAGTGGTCTATCGTTCTGGAAAAAGTAGAGCATGGTTTATTTTCTCTGAATTGCTGTTTTCCATTGCGCCTCTAAGCAATATTTGTAATAAAAAAAAAAAATGCATGCATCGATATCCAATCGTACCTCATCTACAAGAGCATCTTCCAGTTTAAGCATATTGTAGATAGTTTCTCCTGTGACTTTTCCAAATATCGTATGTTTATTCTGCAACTCCGGCGTTGCTCCCAGTGTGAAAAAGAACTGTGACGCATTGTCGTCTTTCCCTGCATTGGCCATGGCCAGCAGGCCGCGTCTGCAGAATCGCAGCCTCGTGTGAAATTCATCCTGATGTCAATGATAACAATTAGACAAAAGTAAAAACATTTTGTCGACGCTCCAAATTTTGCAAATATATTTGAACGAACCTTGAAAGGCTGTCCGTAAATACTTTGTCCACCCTCTCCGGTACCTGTAGGATCGCCACCCTGAACGATGAACCCTTTGACGACCCTGTGAAATATTGTGTTGTCGTAGTATCCTTCCATGCACAACTGAATAAAGTTTCTGCTGGCTTTGGGCGCTTCCTTGGTCCATAATTCCAAATCTATGTCGCCCACTGACGTCTTTATCACAACCTGACAAAAACGCAAAAAAACCGGTTTATTAACCCTTCGTCTGTGAACAATTTTTCGGTGCCTCCCTTCGCGTCACAAATGTTTTTAAAATTCAAAAATGTTTTTTCCTCTTTCTGCAGGTTTACCGATGTAAAAAACACGTAAAAACAGGGTTAAAACATCCCATTTATCCATCTCAACTAAATCAAAACAATCGCGCTTTTTAGGTTAGAATAGTTCTATCCTGCAAAATCAATCCAAGGGCGAACAAATAATGTTCTCTTACTTTGCCCGACGTCGGCGGCTCCTGGATATAGATGTTACTCATTTTTCTTTCGCAGCTGCTGCACTAAGAAGCATTTAGCGAATTTTCATGCGTTGTGTATTCTGCGCTATGATGTTCGACGCTCTCGCGCATCCTTCGTAAATTCGCCGACGCGGTTCGAAGCCGTGGATGTGTGCGTCACGGATAGGACTGCGGCTAGTGGAACAAAAGGTGCGTTGCATCTAAGTTTTTTCCTTCTGCAGTCTTAACAGTAGGTGCATTTGTGCAAGTCAAGACATATTTGTAATACAATAGGACGTTGACGACAACGAATTTTGTAAACTACGAAACTGTACTTTTTTTCCCACCGTTCGGCAAAGAAATCAAAGAAAGAAGTCTCGCTGTTTTTTCGATTCGTGAGGGTCAACTTAAAAAATTTGTAAAAAATTAAAGAGACGTCGTATCGCGTTCTGCCACGGCTTATTCTCTTCGTTGAAGAGTTATCTTTCGAGTGGAAGAAGAAAATCTATATTCCATCGATCCAAACCGAAATGACAGCGATTCTAGTGAAGCGTTAAAATTCGACAAAAGTTACGACGATTTTTCGGGTTTTTCTCCTCGAAGGGATTTTTTTTCGGCCAAATACCGGTCATATTTGGAATCAGCGGAAAATTTCCGATCGGATAGGGTCTTGAAAATTCGTAAAATCGACAAGAAAAAATTTTCGCGAAAAAAACAGCAAGGCTATGGGTCTTGCTGTTTTCGCGATTCGTGAGGGTCAGCTTAAAAAATTTGTAAAAAATTAAGGAATCGTCGTATCGCGTTCTGCCACGGCTTATTCTCTTCGTTGAAGAGTTATCTTTCGAGTGGAAAAAGAAAATCGAGATTCCATCGATCCAAATCGAATAATCGAATAATGTTCTTTTATTGTCTATTTCGCATATTTCACAACTCAATTTGTATTAATTTCAACGAAAAGAAATATAAGTTGAGCACCATTGTTTCGCTGCCAACTTCAGTCAGGATCGCATTTTCGAAATAGGCTTTTACCGCCAGCGCCCTCCTCTGGCGTTTCGATCAACTACAAGTTCGGTCGGTATTACAGTTTTTGCAGACATTGGCGTTTGCCGACTTTGGTACTAGCCCCATTTGACCAAAAGCAAGATTTTCTAATCAGCAGATGGTAAGTTCGCGGATACATTCGCGGCACCTGATTCGTCGTTGGAAAACAATTCGGCAGTTCGACGTTTAATATCGCCAATTTGACAGCACAACAGATTGTGATATCGGTTATCAATGTTACCATTCGCTGCTAGAGACAGCTGTCTAGTCGGTGGAATCTGACAGATGCGACGGATGTGTCAATCTGTGTCGTGCGTCTTTTTATTTCGGTGTTTTTACCATTCCCAGAATATTCTGGAATTGCGAATATAAATATCCAGATCATCGTGGGAGAAGAAAATATTGTTCAACTACGAAACGAAGTTAATTGTCGTTGAATATTTAGCTTTTAAAGACAATTGTTAATTTGAGGTTAGCCACCTGACTAGTCGAGTGACGATTGATTTTTTCACTAAAACAATGGACAACGATAATCCCGTTATATATGGATTGGAGTTTCAAGTAAGCAATCGATTGTTGAATTTATGTCGGTGGCCAATCTGCATAATTTTTTTTCTTATAATTATTAGGCTCGTGCATTGTCGGCCCAGACTGCCGAGACAGACGTCGTTCGGTTTCTGGTTGGAACGCAGTCGTTGAAATTTGCTAACAATCAAGTTCACCTTGTCGAGCTGAATGATGAGACGGCAGGTATACCAAAAACGCAGGTCTACAGACATCCCATAGGCGAGATTTGGTGCCTCCAAGCATCGCCCACAGATCCTGACAAATTTATGACCGCTTACAACAGCTTAAACAGTAATCATCATGATTTTTCTTTTTGTAACATAAAAATAAGCATTACAAGTTTAGAAAAAAAATGTTGCCATGCAGCCGAAGGTGTCTGCCAGATGAAAGGAGCTTTGTGGAAATTACCGGCTCGTCAAGGTGATTTTTCTAATGAAATCGAGCAATTGGAGAAATTAGCTGATATTGACACAACACCGTACGGAAATGATCTCAAAGTGATATCTTATCATCCGATGGACGAGTCGAAAGCCGTCTCGGTGGTCGACAATAACTTTGTCGTGTGGGATTTGAACGGAGCCAATCCTCAGGTACTCCGGTGTTGTTGTATTACTCGTTACGTTAAACACTTGTACATCCTCTTATCGCCGATAACTCAATATCTCAAACTCAGCACGTAATCGTAGGTACATTAGCCAGCAAAGGGCAGCCAAAATTCACCAATGGCAAATGGAATCCTCACAACGGCTGCACTCAATTTGTCACGCTAAACGACACTGCTGTACGCGGATGGGACCTCAGGAATCCTACGGAAGAAGCGTGGACCATCGCATCGGCCCATTCGCAAATTATCAGGTGCCAACAAAATAAAATCATGCGACTGGATAACTGATTTCCAAACGCTAGATTAAATTATAAAAAAAAATGTTGGATAGTTCTGACGTAGAAATTTCTTTTAATTTATATTAGAGATCTGGATTTCAACGCGAACAAGCAGTATTTTCTCTCGACATGCGGAGACGACGGTTACATGAAATTCTGGGACATTCGCTCTCCCGCCGAGCCTGTGCTCTCTCGTATGGAACACTCGCACTGGGTGTGGAGCATAAAAATCAATCGATTCCACGATCAACTCGTTCTGACCTCGAGCAGCGATTCTCGAGTCATACTCAGCAGTACTGCATCCATTTCGTCCGAACCATTCGGTCACGCTGTCCTCCCGGAAGACGATAACGCCGACAATTCTGGCGTAGGAGAAAAGTGAGCATTTTTTTTTCTCGTCGTTTAATTACAAATTTCTTCTTCTATCAAACGTTATCGTTTCAGACTGGAAGACGGAGTAATCGGGCGATACGAGGAGCACGAGGACAGCGTTTACGCCGTCGAATGGTCAACCGCCGATCCCTGGACATTCGCATCGCTGAGTTACGACGGTCGATTGGTGCTCAACAAAGTACCTCGCAAATACAAATACAAGATTCTTCTATAAATTGTTCTTCTTACAATAAATTTTACTAAACTAAGCTATATTACATACAAAAGCAATTTTTGCCGCGTAAATCGCGTCAAAAACGCTCCGACACGCGACAAGCGACGTTTCGCAGTTGTCCGTAGACTTTCGACGGTGGACTTCCCATAATCAGGTTGCAGATGGCTCTTCTCGCGAGTTGGATGTTCTGGAACGAGCCGAGAATGTGAATTTTCGTGTCCGCGAGCACGATACGAGTCTTCGTGACGTTCTCGATCGTGAATTTCGTTCTTCCTCCCTTTCCCGCCAATCGGCCGATCGCTCGGGACAAGTGATCGCCCTTCAGCGGTTTCACGTCCTGGACTTCGAAGGATTCGACGAAGAGGTCGTCCAGCCTCAGCAGAGCCAGCGCGTCCTCCACTTCGAAGCCAACTATGAAGGCTTTGACGAAGTCTGCGCCTTTCTGCAAATTCGATATGTCCGGAGTCTCCGGAGACGCGCGAATCTCAACGTTTCGGGATTTCAGATTGAAACGTATTTGCAGCTGCAAATGCTCCACGACCGGAGTGAAAATTTTCATCCAGTTCTCCTTGAGCGGAGTGTATCTGTGGGCTGGCACTGGAATCTGGAGTTTTTTAAATTTTTAACTCAAATGATCATGTAAAAAAAATATAATAAAGACGTTTGAGAAAATGTGGGATTTCTGACTTACTTTGCGTTGCTCTCCGCCTTCAACTGTTTTCGATCTCTTCACTGCCTTCTTTGTTCGTACTTTGCCTTCGATGCCACTGACGACTTCCACCT
Source organism: Itoplectis maculator (assembly GCA_964034905.1). NCBI lineage: Eukaryota > Metazoa > Arthropoda > Insecta > Hymenoptera > Ichneumonidae > Itoplectis > Itoplectis maculator. Next base: position 12,543,780 of record OZ035856.1, on the reverse strand, counting down.
TCAATTGATGCAATATTTTTGTTTTTGTTATTCAGGTGCATTTAACGAGTTAGGTGGGTTTCAAAATTTCAAAAAACGATTTTTTTTTTTTTCGTCTTATTAAGTAATACAGATCCAAGTAAAACTCCAAGAGATAGAAACGATAGAGATTTAATCGAGTTTTTTTCGAAACGGTATTTCTGAAGTCAGCGGACACAATTTCTGGAAAAGTTATGAACCGATTCTGTTCAAATTTGACATTAATGGCGAAAAACGATACTTCTACCCCTATATGTCGAAACACAAAATATAAATTGCTCCCATTTGCTGTAAAAACTATTCTCATTCCAATGCTTCCATGTTCCACTGTTTTTTATTATCAAACATAACCTCACCTCCATTTGGCTCTCGCTTGCATGTCGCCTTTTCGGTGCCTTCGTCTGTGCAGGAGATTCCTCGTTCATGGCTTGAGCCGGCTCTTCTCCCTTCGCGTCACTCATTTTATTTCAATAATATAGCCCAAAGACGCCGAATAACGGACAATTAAATGTGAAGCACGTGCGACTGCAACAGCGTGGCGGCTGGTGGCGGCTGGATATAGAAAAATCACACTGCGAGCGGCCATCGGCGACGCGGGCGTCGTGGGGTGGTGGTAAAAACACGCGCAATTATTCAAAATTCTCGCCAATCTCGATCGGTATAACGATCGAGACATCAAGTACAATGATAATGGATGACGCGGGTGTTACGAGGATAGAACAAGCACTGCCAGTTGGTTTTTTTTTAATAACACATTTTTCATTTTCTGGTAAGTCTATGATAATTAATAATTAATAACAAGAAAAAAAAACGGTTTGTTTTCTTCATCAATGTGTCTACAGTAATTATTAAAAGGTACAATTAGCAAATTACTATAGTATTGTGTATTCACTTTGTGTGTAATAATAGATAATAATATAATTGTAATATTTTTTGTTTTGTCGTAATTACAGCGCGTTTTGTTTTGTTTGTTTTTCCATTTCATCTCTTTTTTTTGTATCTTCCTCGCGTGCCTTTGACCATTTCTACAAATATAATATGGTTTTGCTAAACTTCTTTTTTTTTTCCCCCCCCCTCTTTCTTTCTTATTTTGCTCCATATATCCGCGTGGATTATTATCAATCATTCGCCTGTACTCCTATTTATATGATTTAATCAAATACTAAAAATACAAATGTTCTTTATTTATTTCTTGTTGTTGCTTATAAGCAGGCTTCAAAGTCATCGAGACTCGCGGCGGAGATTCGATGATTTTCAAGCCCGTCTTTCACTATTTATCATATATATATATATATATCGTATTTGCAGCTTTGCCTACAAAATTAAGGGGCTTATGAAGCTTTTATGCGCGTTAAATAATCGAGTGTAACGGAAATTAAGAAGAAACAAGTTCCGTCGTTGAGATTTGTCGAAATATTGCTCCAAGTTTTTCTTGTTTTTTTTTTTTTTTTTTTTTTTTTTTTTTATTATTTCTACGCCCACAGTACATTTGTCTAGTCGTCCGCACGTTAACTATGTCGAATACATAACAGAGATATCAATTAATCGTAAATCCATGGTGATCTAAGATTAGTTGATTATAGTAGCACGGTAAGAAGGCTTAACCACTTTTTGTTGTTTTTTTTCTTCACAATCCACATACGAAAGGCCAAGAAAAAATATATCTTCGTTTTAAATAAATGAGATAATAATCTAGCAATATAGAACTGCAATATCATACTTGATTGGACTTTTGTGTTATGTTTTTTTCATTTCTTTTTCATTTACGCACAAACTGGATGTTGAAAAAATACTTTAAGAGCCCCTTGATAGTGTGAGCATGCTTAAAATCCACTTAGATCAAAAGTATATTTGTATTTACATATGAATAAACTTGATTTGTGTATAGTCTATACAATTATTTAGTTATTATAATATTTACTCATAAAATTATAACGTAATGAGAGCCTTAAGTCTACCTAACTAATGTCAAACGGAATATTTTACATCGAAATTACAACTCGGTTTTTATCCAACGTATGTTTTGCTTCTTTTGTTTCATTTGCAATTAGTCCATAAATTCAGTAAACTCGTGTATAGTCACTAAATTTCTTCCTCGCGTATTACACACCGATCGGCCTCGAGAAATTGCGAGACCGGCGCCCAAAATTAAACGCATCCCCGCGACGCTCGTTCTCGCTCATAAGTTTTCATTTACCTCTTTCCATTATGTACACTCGATCCGTTATTAACCCGACTGAGTAAAATATGCATGCTCTATTTACAATAAACTCGGTGATTGAGACAATCTCGCTCTCTCTCTCTCTCTTTCTCTTTCTCGTCTTTCGAAAAAAGACAAAGAATAAAAAAAAAAAAAAAAACAAAGAAAACAAGCAACATGCCACTTGAATGATTGAAATCGACGAATGGGAACAAAGCTTTGCTCTAATTATCGACGCTCCAACGAGGAGAGCCTCTCGTGTGATTTCTCGACGATTCGGTCCGCATTCGAGTCAGTTATTGGCTGGAGAGTCGCGCCGAAGAATCCCGCAGCCGTAGCCATCCGCGTCTCCGTTGATAGCCGGTACAATAAACAATTTCGGCAATCGATAAAAACGACGGAATGCATTTACAAGAATGTCCCACGTTATCCTACTTAGCGTGTGTCTCACTGCGCGAGGGACATACACAACTTCCGGGCAACGCAGCGAACAAGTACGACACCCAGGGGAACAATCGACATTGAGGTGCGCAAGGGAGATACAAATGTTTCATACTAAACGATTAGAGTGCAACGGAGCGCGATGGCTACCCGAAAAAAACGTGTACGCTCCGAAAGCATTCGAACCCCCTCTCCCCCCTCGACTGTATAATTCACATTTATACAATATATAAAAAACTACATTCTCTGCGAACCTCGGTAGACCTCGAAAACAATTGCATCACGCACACATAAAGATTCTCGCGTTTTTTTCAGTACGTACGTATACATACTTTTATTATTTCCTTCTCGCTTTGAACTCTCTTTTCTCGCCAAGTGCGCCAAGAGGAAGATGATATATCTTCTCTGCGTGTGTGTTTGTGTGTCGGTGTACGCGTGTGTGTGTTTGTGTTGTTGTTTGTTCCTTTATCGTTTAATTTACACGCGATTATCTTCGAGATAAAAAAAAAAGAAAGAAACATGACTTAATTCGTAATGACAGTAAAGTTGCACAATTTGAATTATCACTAATTTAATACAAATTTAAACAGTTCCTTTATGTACAATGGGAGGTGCTTGGGTATCTTTACAAGAAATTATTTACAAAATATATTCATCCATATATTACCTATAAAATTAACATTGTATTAATTGTTGTTGTTTTTCATTTCTTTATCTTCTTGTTTTGTTTTTTTTTTTTTTTTTCACCGTTTTAATAAGTGTTCTTATTACTCTCGTATATTTATGCATGATTTATTCCAACGTATTTTTTTTTGTTTGTTTCATTTATTTCGTATAAATAAAATAAATCCTTTTATAATAACCCTATACCCCAGTCCTCAGATATATTTATAACGCGCGCGCGCGCGCTCGCCGACGACTCGAGTCCTCAGAGACCATGTTTAACGGATGATAGCGATTCTTCTGTCGCCACAGCGAAACCGCCTTTGTCGTACTTTCGGAATATTTGCGAAAATAACGAAATTCTTCTTTCTTTTTTTGGCAGACGGTTTGGGCGAGTTTTTTTTTTTCATACGAACATGTCGGGAATGCGACATTTTTTTTTGTCTACGGAAACGAAGGAAATATTGACTTGACGGTACATAATCGAGAAAATAAATAGTTAATAGACGGATATATCGAACGTGTACTTTAAACATAGTTTGCCAGAACAAAGTCGTCATTGGAGCGATCGAAGCCCCATCGGATAACAAAACAAAAAAATGTTCCTCTTCGAGGTGCGCAGTCGAGTGAATGAGATATTTTTCGAAGGGCAGTACGGTCGACACACTCGCGGACGCGTTGTCTTTGGCCCTTTCCTTTCCTTTTTTTTCTACCAATTCGCAAGCAGTACAAGAGATCGTCTCGCCGATAGAGCACTCGGTACACCCAGATTTTCTTGTTACTCGTGTTAATCCATGTTCCGAGAACGCTATATCTTTGGCTGTCTTATTTTTTAACTTTATTGCCATAATTTGTCTACTTTGTCTCTCTCACTCTCTCTCTCTCTTTTTCAACTCTCTCTCTCTCTCTCACACTTATGATTATAATTTTCAATTTATAATTATAATTCCGTTGCCTGAATCAAATTGACAAAAATACGTTCTTTTATTCTTGGTTCAGAAAGCACGGATCGGTAAAAGAATGTTGCGGATGAAATTCGCGGCAGTTTTTCAAACCTAATTCAGTCACACTTTTGGATAATTTTCCTCTTTTTTTTTTTTTTTTTCTTATGTTTCTCTTATTGGCATTATCAACGCATGATTTGAACCGTGTTTTCGTCATTGCACATCTAAGTAACGAAAATGCTTCTTGTCCGAAACGGTGGACGAATGTTAGAATAGGGTACAGAGACGTCAGAGGGCGCCGACTGTTGATAAGCGACGAGTGTGGGTCAAGGCGGATCGAAAATCAAGGTTTCATCGTTCGCTTTTGTAATGATTATCATTAACGATGAGTGCGATCGCTCGAGAGATGGTCTTTCCCTTTTCTGATCTCTCTCTCTCTCTGTCTCTCTCTCCTTCGTTCTGTTTCGTCCGAGCCCGACACACACGCACGTTTCACACACCGTTATACTCCAGAGACTAGTATAGCGTCGTTGTGCGCTATTGAGACATACGGAAGGAGTTCACCAGGTGGAGTCCAGCCACACGGCGATCGAATAACCGTCGATAGGAGACAAATAACCAGACAAATAGGCCTTGACCAGCGACGGTAGCTAATCACTGTCAAGGTCGCTTCCCAAGGGTCATTTGTTTTCTCGAGATATTCGCCTCCGTTTCGCCTGTTCAGCTGTCTCGGCTGTCACTAAAACAACGTTCCCACTGTACCAAATATCTTTAATTAACGTTAAAGTAGGATAAGTTCGCGAGATGTGAGATTAGGCAGGCAAAATGCAATTTTTTTTTTCATTTTCCTACTACTACGTATCTTTTGAAACGGTGAGGGCCAAAATAGCGAATGGCGAAAAATAATGAATGGCTTGAGTAGTGAATTCTGTAACGATGACCATTCGAGATTCAGGCGTTCACTATTTTTACTTTCGCTATTATAGCCATTCACTATTTTGACCCTAACTCGTTAAAAACAAAAGAACATGCGAATCTATACGTGAAGATAAACGATTTCTTAAAAAAAAAAAAAAAAAGTTCAACATGTCTTGCCACATATTTCAGTCATTATTGAATGTTTTTAATTCGTCAAAAAGTATTTGTCTTCGCGTTTACTTTTTTTTCTCGTTGAGTCTGTAAAGACCCACAGGTATCTACACGAAATTTCGCGCATGCAGCAAACTTCATACGACAAATCATAAAATGGCCTGCAGACAAAAAATACGAACAGTGTTCGTTCAATATTCCGGACTTTGGTCGATAAATAATTTTGGCGGCAATGAGAACGAAAATTCGATGATATTGGATAAAAAAGATTTACTCACCAGCGCCACTGCGAGTTTTTCTCCTATTTACATCCTCCATCGATCTAGACGCACCTCTTGTATTGCTTGCCGGTGTCGCTAGCGGCGAAGCTGCGCTCTGTCGAACAGACCTACGTGTCGTTATTTCTCCAACAGACTCGTTACTGGACACCGATGTACCTCGTAGCCTCTCCTTGCCGACGGTCACCGCGTTGCCCACTATGCCTGGCTGTTTAGTCGTCAATAGCCTGCTCTCTCTTTGCCCTCGGTTACTGGCGTTGAAATTTGCAATGGCACCGGAGCTCACTTGACTGCCAGGCACAGTAGAACCCGAATTAGTTCTGTCGAAACGCAAAGACATTTAAAAACCATGCAAACATAAAAATAAAAAAATAAAACTCGATTATTGGCTTCTACCTCAATTGTACTTACTTTAGATCTTTTGCCTTTGGAGAGGGAGCGGAAGTCTCGTCCGACAGTCGAATTCTCGTCTTGCCGCTCGCCAATTCGATGAGCGGCTCATCGTCCGACGACTCCACTTCTACCAGAATTGGACCTGTGATTTTTGTTCGAAAAAAACAGACGATTATTAAATGAAAATAGATTATTAAAGAAAAAAAAACGTATTTCTGCAAATGTATCTTTTATCAAAGGCTGCCTCTACATTTTTAGGCCTTCAACGTAGTCGCGGGTCTTACACACAGGCACAGTCACACGAACGTTGTCACAATCTCACTTTTTGCCTACGGAATAATATATGTGTAGCCTCGCGGGGAAAAAGGTATTATCGGAATTACAACATTTCTCTGCGACATATTTCAGTTGGAAACG